>JAJPUD010002861.1:0-22628 GCA_023553655.1 Myrmecobius fasciatus
TTGTTATTGTGATTTCTTTAGTAATTTGATCAATTATATATTTTATTTTTTGCTTATTTTTCTACCTCTGAAAGAGGAACATCAAAGTTACCTACTATAATTGTGTTGCTATTTGTGTCTTCTTGCAGTTCAGTTAATTTTTCCTTTATGAACTTGGATGCTGCTATTTAGACCATAAAAGCTCAATTTTGAGATTGGTTTGATGTCTATGATTCTTTTCATCATGATTAAATTTTTTTTGCTTATCTCTATATCATAAAATTTTGATTTGGCTTTGTCTGTACCATGATTGCAATTTCTGCTTTACCACCTTGTATTTCTTTGGTATGTATTCTTATGTATCTTATGAAGAAGTAAGTTATTCATCACTAAAAATGTTTAAGAAGAACTTGCTGGGGGTGTCATTTAAGGAAATTTACACTATAGCTGGGAGTTGGACTAGAGAATCTTTAAGGCCCTATCCAATCAAAGATGCTGTGATTTTTTATTTTTTGTAACTTCTGCTTACATACATACAGAGAAAAAGAAGAGGGGGTGGGGAGAGAGAGAGTTTATGTATAAGCATTTTAGGCATAGTCCCTATTCCTTATGGATTTTATTAATAATTTTTCTCTAATGCTTTTCCTCTACACTGTCTACTAGTTCAGTGTTCTGCACAAACATTAGGAAGCCATCTTAAGATGCTAAGGTTGAATATAGCTTTTTTATTAGTAGTATAATTTAGAGCTGGAAAGGACTCAAAGACCATCTAATTCAACTTTCTTACTTTACAGATAAGGAAATTAAAACTTGAGAAAATTAAGTAGTTTGCCCATTATGCTATTGTTGTTATTTGTATTTTGTTTTCTAAGAGGACCAAAGACACCATGGGTTGGTTTCTTGACTTACTTATGAATTGGATTTAAGTGAGGCAGAGTTGAACAGTCGTAGCCTCATTCTCTCTTCCAGAACTATTAAAGTCTAGTGACAGGACAAAAATCAAGAGCACTGGTGTTGGCCTGGGATGGAGTGGATGACCTCGGCATGTGTGATGCCTGACCAAGTTCTAAATGTTTCACATCATCTGTTTCAGCTACCTTCATGGCTATTGGAACAAAGTGTTCTTATCTACCTATTCCAGGGAGAGATCTTCTCATTCTTGGAGTAGACATGCTCCTAACTCACTGACATTTTTGAGGCCTATTGGTTACCTTCAATCTAATTTAGCCCATGGGCTGAGATGGTTTACCAAAGTATGACCAGTACTCATACTACCCTTTTTTGGAGACTTGGGTAAAAGTAGACACCAAAGGTAGATGAACAGCCCTGAAAATGGCTTGGCAAATCCTCACACCAGAGGAGCTCATGCTTCCTGTTCACCCTTACATACTCTAAGCATGACTATACAAGTAAAGTAAGTTGAAAAGGCAAGAGAGGAAGCCAGGTCTTCTTGAGTTCATCCTTTTTAAAAAAATATGTATATATATATATATATGTGTGTGTGTGTATGTGTGTGTGTATTATATATACAACTTTATTTTTTTTTAATATGTGCAAAGACAGTTTTAAACATTCACTTTTGCAAAATCTCATGTTCCAAAATTTTCTCCTCCTCTCCCCAGGACAGCAAGCAATCCAATATAGGTTAAATATATTCAATTCTAAATATATTTCAATATTTGTCATGCTATGCAAAAATATCAGATTAAAAGGGGGAAAACAATAGAAAGGAAAAAAACAAGCAAGCAAACAGCAGCAGCAACAACAAAAAAGTAGAAATATTGTGTTTTAATCCACATTCAGTCTCTCTGGATGAAGATGGCATTTTCCATTCCAAATCTCTTAGAATTGCCTTGAATTACCTTATTGTTGAAAAAAGTCAAGTCCATCACAGTTGATCATCACGTAATCTTGTTGTTACTGTGTACAATGTTCTCTTGGTTCTGCTTACTTCACTCAGCATCAGTTCATGTAAGTGTTTCTAGGCTTTTCTGAAATTAGCCTGGTCATCATTTCTTAAAGAACAATAATATTCCATTACATTCATATACCATAACTGAATAAGTCATTCCCCAAGTGAGGGACTTTTACTTAATTTCCAGTACCTTGTTTCTAACTAAAAGGGCTGCTACAAACATTTTTGCACTTGTGGGTCCTTTCCCTTCTTTTATGATCTCTTTGACAGACCCAGTAGAGACACAATTTTATAACCCTTTGGGCATAGTTTCAAATTGTTTTCCAGAATGGTTGAATCATTTCACAACTCCACCAACATTGTATTAGTTTGACTTTATCCTTGAAGCCATACTGATTCTGAATTTTTGTAATGCCTTTTTTCCCCTGAGTTACATAATGATCTTTATTTTAATAGTGAGATATCCTGGATTTCAGACTGCTTCAGGGTAAAGACTAGTTTATTTCTATAGTATTTGTTCAGTATTAAAGGGCAGAAGTAAAGGTTAGGTCCTACCAGTTGGCATATCATTGAACAATATGCAAATGATCAGGGTCAGTTCAATTATGAAGTAAATGAACTTTGTTTTTAAGGACTTCCTATTTTTTTTTCTTTTCCTCTTTCTTCTTTTTCTTTTTCTTTCTTTCTTTCTTTTTTTTTTCTTTCTTTCTTTCTTTTTTTCTTTCTTTCTTTTTTTTTTGCCTTCTCCCCTTTTCATCACAAAGTCCTCTTGGGTTCCCAATGTCTATATAGTATCCCTTGGTTGCCAAGTTTCAGCCTTTATGGTATTTTCTTGTCTTCTCCCACTACCCTCCCTCCCAAATCATTAGGATAAACAGTTTTCAGTTAATCTGATTTTTTAAAAGTACACTGAGGGTTATTAAATGATAATGTCTTAATATTCTTTGTAAAGAAATGTACCTAGGAGCTGGGGTTTGGCTTTAACAGTTATTAGTTTTTTATGTTCTTGTTCAATTAATGGCAAAAATAATCTGGGAGAATATTTGGCCTTCTTGATGGATCAGATTTAATTTGATAATACTGAGAGAGAAGGAGGAAGAAATTCTGTTGAGGAGGAGTTTTGGTGCTTAGCAATAGAAAGCAGTTCTTGACCTTCCCTGAAGTCATACTTGTTTTAGTGGTTCTTTAGTTTCACAGGAGACTCCTAGAAAAATTACTTCAATCTAAAGGAATAAATTCAGAATGGTAAAATTTCATGGACTGTGGCAGGTAGAGAAAAGAAATATCTTTTGGAAAGGAATCTTTTAATGGTGCTTTCCAATTATATCACATATGCCACTGCATACTCTGGCCCTCAGGCTGGCTGTGTAAATCTAAGTAGTGCTTCCAAATTATAGGAAATTTCTGTTATTACTGGTTTTCATAGCTGCTTTCATATTGTTAGAATGCCTAAATTCTAATATTCACACTCTCCCAATCTTACCCAAATGATAGGCAATAAGGTCTATGAAATGATTTATGGTGGGTATGGTGTGTAGCTATATGTCAAGGATTAAAATTCATAACATTTCCGCAATTGTGTCCACAATTATCATATGGTAGAGATGGCAATAGATTCTCAAAGGCTGTTAGTAGGGTATGAACTTTAGTCATAATAAGTGCTGGCATGAGCTTTAAAGTATACAGGTCATTTTACATAGATTATCTCATTCAAACTTCACAACAATTCTATAAAGTACTAAAGATATCATTATACCAGTTTTACAGATGAGGAAGCTAGAGATCCAAGAGAGAGTAAGTCATATAGCTACATAGTGTCACAGGCCAGATTTGGACCCAGAGGCTCCAAATCTAGTAGTAAATTTATTATACCAAGTAGAAAGGCTATAAATACAAGTCCAAAGGCAAGTCATACAAGTTAAATAAGCCTCTCCTTCAAGGATTTTGTCACCAGAAAATGTTACTTTTGACCATAGCAATTCAAGATTTTTTTAAATATGATACTAAACTGTGGTCTGCATTAGTGGAATGAGTGTTCACACCACAGAAATCATAGACTCTTCAAGACTGTGCATTTAGAAATATAATACTCTGTGATATCCAAGGAAGAAAAGAGTATATATATCAAATGATATAGGTTTTATGCAAAAAGGAGTATTTGAGGTAGCAAAAGGAGATTTCCAAATAACTGGAGTCTTGGTTGGCTCATTAGTTATCATGCTTCTCAGAAGTTTCAGTTCTCAGATTTAAACCTCAGGGACCCTGTTTAATGACTTTAAAAATTCCTAATCTCTAGTATTTGCAAGATGGCATAGAACCCAATCAACCACTATGAATCATATGATCTTTCAGGCTGTCTTTCAACTTCAATATTCTGGGCATCTAACAACCAATCAATAACAATTTATTAAGCATCTACTATGTGCCTGATATTGTGCTAGGGGCTAAACATACAGAGATAAAATTAAGAATCTGCACTCAAAGACCTAATAGTTTATGGGGCATGAAAGATGTCAATTATCTTTATGGATAATCAAATATAGAATATACATACCCTACTAACATGAAAAGCTATTTCCAGAGACAAGCATTAACAAATGAGAGAATATTGAAAAGTCAATTGAAAAGTAATGTTTTACATTGAACCTTGAAAAGATCTAGAGTTCAAGAGAGAAGGTCCAATGTGATGAGGGAGAATATTCCAAGCACATTGATAGACAATCTGATGTCACATATAAGCCAGTATTATGAGAGAGATATAGGAGCAACTAGGCCAATTTAGCTGGAGTATGGAGGGAGCAAATAATGTGTGATCAGTCTAGAAAGATAAAATGGAGCCAGATTGTGAATGCCAAAGAAATCAGCATTTTATTATAGAGGCCACTGAAGTTTCTTGAGTAATATGGTGAGATCTCTACTGCGGGAAGATCAGTTTAGCATCTGTGTGAAAAATGCATTGGAGAGGGAAGAGGCTAAAGGCAGACAAACCAATCAGGAAGCTCATGCAATAGTCCAGGCAAGAGATGTCTGTGTGAGCAGAGAAAAAGGGAAAGATAGGAAAGAATGCTAAAGAGGTAGAATTGACAAGATTTGGCAACTGCCTGAAAGAAAGTGAATGTAACTTCTAGGTTGCAAAACTGAAAGACTTGAAAAATTGTAGTTTATTAGAAATAATTAGGGAAGTTAGAAGGAGAGTTGGATTTAAGAAGAGAGATAATGAGTTGGGTTTGTGTGTGTGTGTGTGTGTAACAAATCGTATCACTTTTATTGAAATGCAGTTATCAAAATATTTAAAAAACAGTTTAATAGACACCAGAATATAAAAATCTCTGTTCTCATACTATATAAATTATTCCAGATTTTGGGAAGAATGTGTAGATTCATTATTAATAATGCTTAAAGATTTGTGGAGGATAAACAAGATGCCAGAAGATCAGTAATTATCAATTTTCAAGGAAGCTGATGAATGGTAGCTCAACTTAGGAAAAATTAAAAAAAAAAAGGTAGGAGGCAAGGTATTCTGGTATCTATAGACAAAGGAATTTGCCATCAATGCAAAGGACAGCTTCAGAATTCTATAAAGGCACCAAGCTTCACGGCTTATCAGAAAGTTCTCCCATATTCTCTTTTCTAAGGGAGCTTCATGAAGACTCTGGAATCTTAGGGATAGCATTATCTTTGACTGTTACAGTTCTCTTGTGTCTATAACTGGCTCTCTTTTTTGCTGCCAGGAGTCCCACTTCTTAAAGCTCCTTGAATAAGTCTTCTCTTTGCATTTATCTGAAGATTGCAAGTTTCTGCCTCCTGATAGATGCAGTGTCTCCTACTGGTCAAATAGATCCATTTAAAAGAAATATGGCTACTATAATGAAAAAAGAGAAATCCTTTCTTCTCTACCCAAGAGCAACTCTATTTTATGAATTAGGTTTTTTCCTATACTATTGGCACCTGGCCTGGACAGTCCAAATAAAAGTATTGTTTCCCCTTTCCCACTTTGAATATAATAAGAAAAATATTTTTTCTTAATGGACATATCAAGTGTGATAGGACTGTTTAAGCATTCAAGTGAAATCCAGAAGATATTGGAAATATTGTGCTAGAAATCTCAGGACAAAGATGAGGCCTAGATATGTAGATCTGGGAGTTATCTGCATAGACATGGTAGTTGAATTCTAGGACTTGCCTGACCATGTGAGATAATCTGTAAATACAATTCAAGGTATTCAAGTATTGAGCAGATCTGTTCCAGTGCCTGCAGGCTCAAGAATGGGTGTAATTTATAAATCATTTATAGCATCTGAGACTGATAAAAAGCATCTGATAGATACTAATGTCCAACTCTGTTTCAAAATTAGATCATGGGAACAGAGAGGTTTATATTACCTTCTTCTTGTGGATAAACATCAAGAGATATAACAGATGTAAAATGCTTTTGCAACCCAAATCATTATATAAACTACTGTTATTAATCACAGTGTGGGGAGAATAATGGACATTATGGTCTGAATTAAAAATTGCTTAATGTCTCACTTTCTACAATAGTTCATATTCATTATAGTGCTGTCCTCACAATAACTCTCTGAGGAAGGTCATGTAAGGTTTGTTATTCAGGATTCTGCATCTGAAGAAATTGAAACTCAGAGAAGTTAAATGACTTGCCCATGGTCATACAACTAATATCAGAGGTGGCATTTTTTAAAGGTTTAATTTATTTTAGTTCTGAATTCTCTTCCTCCCACCTTCCCCTCTCTCACCCATTGGAAATGCAAGAAAAATAAAATCTGTTACAAATTTGTATAATCAAGCAAAATAAATTCTTGCATCAACCATATGGGAAGGAAGGAAGGAAGAAGGGAGGGAAGGAAAGAAGTAAAGAGTTTAGTTTGAACAATGAAAAATGATTAAATATTTGAGTAGGGGAATAATATAATGAGATCTGAGTCTTGCAGTAATGTTTAGTAAGGAATTGAGCCTTCCATATAGAATACTCTTCAATTAATCAACAAGCATTTATTAAGTGCCTACTACATGTCAAGTACTATACTAGATTAGGGTTATGAAGAAAAGAAAGAAGAAAAAACAAAGACAAGAAAAGGAAGGAAAGAAATAAGGAATGGAGGGAGAGAAGGAAGGAAAGAAGGGAGAGAGGAAGGGAGGGAAGAATAAAGAATCCTACCCACAAATATTTTTATATTTTATAGGGAAAAGCAATATGTACAACTATAGTTATATATGAAATAAATAGAATTGATTTTTTAAAAATTCAGAAGTCCTTTGTTAGAATGTAACTTTACATATATGTGTTTCAAAAATTATGTAGCACTTTAAAGCTTATAATACTTTCTATGACTATTTGCCAAAATGGTAGAGTAGAAAGAGTATCAGAAAAGACAGAGTCAGGAGAAACTTAGTTACAAATACTGCTTGGTAAGTGCACTGGAATATTGTGACTGGAGGCATGTCTCTTGACCTGTCCATAACTTATCTTTCCTGTAACAAAACTTAGCTTACTGAGTTGTGAGACTCAAGAAAAAAAATATATTTTAAAAATGTTTTGCAAAGCTTAAGTTAATATATGCCATCCAGAGTCATTTCTGGTCATCCTGATTTATATGTGGCTACTGGACCCAGCTGGCTCTAGAAGAGCCTTTGCACATCCCTCCCTTACCTAAATGGCATCACCTTCCTGACATTATAATCCTCTTTAAGAACAAAGGACGAAAAACCAATAACAATATACGAATAATTATTGTAATAACTATTATAATAATAAGGTACTTTCCTCATAAGAAACCTATGAAATAGTGTATGTATCATTATTTTCATTTTTCAGATGAAGAAGTAGAATCCATCAAAGGGATAACACTCGAAAGGGGACAATGAGAGAATTGGAATATAAACTTTACCCATTTCAATTTTGCCTAGAATAGACTCTGAGAAACTACAATAGATAGCTTCAACCATCTCTAAGATATTCCCATCATAAGTCCATATATTATGTGTATATAAGTGGCTTAAATATAACTACTAGCTAATTTTTATGTAGCTTTTTAAAGTGCTTGCATAATCTCATTTCTAACTCGAAACATCTCTGTGAGGTAAGTACTATTACTGGTATTATTACCTTTTAATAAATAAGGAACATGAGACTCAGAGATCAATTGCCCATGCTCATACAACCAATAAATACAGAAGGCAAGATCAAACCTAAGTCTCTCCCAAAAATTAATATGATCCATGCATTTAATGGAATGGTATAGATAGATAGATAGATAGATAGATATAGATATATATGTATACACACATACATACATATATATAATACCATTATACCATTATATATACCATACATATAATACCATTTATATACCATATATACATATATGCATACATATATATGTATATGTGTATATATATATATATATATATAATGAAGAAAAGACAGAAGTGAGGTCAGGGAGGAGAGGCAAAACAAAGGATCTAAAACATGGCTGAAAGCAAGAAAGAGAGGGAAAATGTGTAGCAATGATTTATTCATAGGAAAGAAGTCAAGGGAATTCTTCTCCCCCCCTCATCCTCTAAACTATCTGTTCTCTAGTTCTAAACAGTCCCAGCTGTGGAATGTATTTTTCTCCTTTCTATTCCTCTCTTCAGGCTGCACTGACATTTGCTAAATGGGTTATTGACCCACTGTTTGCTGAATGTCACAGTTTTAAGATCCATAAATGGTCATCCCCTATGCTTCCTCTGGGAGTTTCATGGACTCATCCCAGCCACTCTGTTTGGAAAGGATACTTGAATCTGTCTCTGTCCTTCACCCCTTTCTTCCTAAGCCAAATTTCAGGGGCTAAATGAAAACTTTAGGCAATCAAAAGGGCTGGCTTATGGAGATCCATGTATTTCCAATTTGTTGAAATTGCTTTTAGTTTTCTGGCATCTTTGAATCATCTTCAACTTTGAATCATGTTCAGTCTCTAAGAGATAAAAATGTTACAGTACTTACAGTACTACAGAGAACATGCAGAATTTCATACACATTAAAAGCAGTGCAGGACATATTAGTTAATAGTCAATGGAAACACTAACCCTAGTGCTAGGGAAAGGGAGGAGAGCCCTTAGTTGAGGGTGTGTGTGTGTTTAAATTCTTTTTCTAGATATATAAATAGATGTAACTTATCCCAGAGTTATTGTTTGTTTGTTTGTTTGCTTTTCATAAACCTAATGGTACTTTAAATGTGTGGTCAGGTTTGAAGGGATATAGTTAGGGTTGTTAGGTAGAAACCATTCATTTACCAACCTTCAGTTTCTATCTTCACCATAAGTAGTAATCAATTATTTTTCTTCTAAGTATCTCTTGCTCACTTGTTCTTTCATTTTCATTCCCACTACATTTCAGGTCATTGCTGTCTCATAATTGGACTACTACAATGTTCTATTACATTGCTTCTCTCATTAGCAGAATGACTCAATCTATTCAACTTGCCAGTGACCAGACTAATCTCCTAAACAAAAATTTGAGTAGTTCTCTCTTTATTACCATATCAGCTAAATGTTCCTCTAACTGGTTTTCAAGGCCCTCCATCATCTATCCCCATCCTTATTTCTTTCCTAACAATCACTTTATTTCAGCTGATCTCTCATTGTCCTACAATTATTTCTGTTCCACCTCTTTGCTTTTGCTCATGTTCTTCCTCTTATATAGAAAGACCTTTTCAGATTCTCCCCATCTTTCAGTGCCTAGCTCCTTGATGCTATTCCTCAATAACTTCCTTGCTTCTCAATGATTACAGCAGTTAGAATTGGTTGTACACAATTTATTAATTCATTGTATTATTTCTTATTTGATATGTTTACTTTGTTTCCTCTATTATATTGCAAGCTACTTGAAGGAAGGAACCACATTTAATTTATTTTTCTAAAATACCTTCAGTGCCTATTTACAGTCTTAAATGCTTAATAATTAGATAATAATCTTGTTGGTTGATCATCACATTTTCTTTCAATTTCAGTCATTACAAGGGCAAGTCATTAGATATCAAGTAATAGAATAAAATTTGTACTCATCTCCTATTAGGAAACTTTCTTCATGGAATCTCCTTTTTCCCTATTAATCTAGCACTTGGTGAATTTCTAGTAAGAGATCTATCCATTAGTAATAGATGCTGTATTAGGTGATACCAGTAGAATGTGGTTATATTCAAAGATGTGTAGCACTCCTACTTATTCTCATGACTATAAAAGTACATAAAGACATTATATACATGATCTTGTACATAGAGTTCACAAGGAAGTAAAAAGTTATGACTGAGAGGCAGTTAGATGGTGACTCCTCTGAAGTCAGGAGGAAGAGTCTGATTTCAAATCTGAGCTCAAATACTTAAAACTTCCTAGTTTTATGACTGAATAAGTCACTTAACCCCAATTGCTTCACCAAACAAACAAGCAAAAACCAAACCAAACCAAACAAAAAAAGCTATGATGGAGTTGTTTTTAAAATACTAGAATTTTTTAAAGTAGAAATCCAGAAGAAATCAGTTCCTATGGAATCCTTTGCTCTCCAAATGTTGTTCAAATATTTCTGACTCCTCTTGACCTCATTTTCTTGGCAGGATTACTGGAATGGTTTACTGTTTCCTTTTCCAGTGGATTAAAGCACATAGAGATTAAATGACTTGCCTAGAGTCACACACTTGTAAGTGTTTGAGGCTGGATTTGAACTCAAGTTGAACCTAGCTCTGTCTACATAATTTTTAATAATATGACATTCCATATAATCCATAGTTTTTTAAGGCAAATTTTTACTATATCCTGCCTATATATCCTATATCTATTGAAGCAAATATATATTTATATAAATATATTTATAAATATATATTTACATATAAAATATTGAAGCAAATGAATTCAAGAAATCCTGAATCTGCTAATCCTATCTGTTCAGATAGTTCCTTTATCCTAGAAACACCAAATGTTTTAGAAATGTTAACTAATTTGTGTTGACATCTTCCAGGTCAAGTAGGAAGTCAATCTTTTCTTTCATCCATACATTCATCCATCTATTAATAAATGTTTTTAAGTGCCTACTATGTGCTAGGTATTGCTAAGCACTAGAGATAACAATTTTTCAAAAAAGAACAAGCAAAAGAGTCTCTGCTCTCAAGTTTACAATCTAATTGGGGAGACAATAAGCAAATAAACATATACAAAGCAAACTACATACAAGCTAAATAGGGAATAATTAACAGAGGGAAGGCACTGGAATTAAAAGAGGTTAGGAAAGGCCTCCTATGAAAAAAAATGGAATTTTTTTTTTTTTTTTTTTTTTTTTTTTTTTTTTTTTTTTTTTTTTTTGTAACTTAAAGGTAACCAGAGAGGTCAGAAGTTGGAGCAAAGGAAGGAGAACATTTCAGGCATTGGGGATAGTCAAAGAAAATGCCTGAAACTGAGAGATGAAGTGTCTTGTTCAAAGAATAGCTAGTTTCACTAGATCGAAGAGCATGTGCCTGGGAGGAAAGTATAAGAAGACTGGAAAGGGCTGGGGGAGTAGATTATAAAAGATTTTGAATGTCAAACAGAGCATTTTGTGTTTGAACCTAGAAGCTATAGGAAGCCATAGAGTTTATTGAATAGAGAAGTGACATGATTGAGTCTATACTATAGGAAAATCACTTTAGTGGCTGAATCATCATTCAAATAAAAGAGAGAGATTTGAGTCAGACAGATCCACCAATAAGTTATTGCTGTAATTATGTTATGAGGTGAAGGTGTTAGAGTGGTGGCAGTGTCAGAGGAGAAAAGGAGCCATATTCAGGTGATGTTGCAAAAATAAAATTGGCAGACTTTGGCAATAACTTGGATATGGGGAGTGAAAAATAGTGAGGAATCCAGGATGATTTCTATGTTATAATCCTGAGGGACCAGAAGGATAGTGTTGCCTTCTGCAATTATTAGTGAAGGTAGGAGAAGGGGGAGGTTTTGGGAGAAAGTTAATGAGGTTTATTTTGGACATATTGGGTTTAAAGTACCTAATCGATATCAGTTCAAGATGTGTCTAGAGATGAGTAGAGAGTTTAAGGTAAGATAGGTAGATTTGAGAATCATCAACATAGACATGGTAATGAAAGCAACAGGAGTTGATGAGAACACCAAGTGAAATAGTTTAGGGGGAGAAGACAGGAGGGCTCAGGACAGACAGAACTGAAACTGAGAAGAGGTAAGTGGTTTTTCTAAAGATCACACAATCAGTGGCCAAACTGATAGATCATCTCAGAGTCTTTTGGTCCCAAACTGATATGCTCACTATTTTACATTGCCTCTTTTTAAATTAGTTAACCTTTAAATGTATCAATCATTCTATAATTCAATCCTGGTATATAGCTGTAAGATGAGCTAAATGATATGATATAATTGGATGGTGTAGCCAAGAAAGAAATAGGGAAAATGTTTTAACTAGTGTGAAACTTCTTCATATGAGATATCTGTAGACAAAAAGAAAGAAAACAAGAAATTATATGCATGTAGTCTGCAAACTTAATTAGAAAAATATGCTTCTACTTTCCTTCCTTTGAATTAAGCCTTCTGCCAACAAAGACTCCAAACTTAGCTTTCCATTACAACTACTCAGATCCTGACCTATGTCCAGATTTACTTGGCCAATTATATTAACTCCTTTACAAAAGACAAAGAGCCACTGGATTTTCTATTTGAAGTATGTTGCTTTTAGGAGGATAGAAAGACAATAATATGGTAAAAGTACATGGAATTGGGAATTAGTAGAAATAGATTTAGTTCCAACTTTGCAATGAACAAACTGTATAATCTTGAGCAAGTAACTTTCCTCATCTATAAAACAGAAAGATTGAATTCCTATAAAATAAAGAGATTGTACTCCTTTAGCATGAAAACTGTCTCTTTACTTATCTTGGAATAAATAATAAAAGGAGATGAAAAGATGATTTTTTTAAATTTTATTTTATTTGCATAACATATGTGTGGGTAATTCTTCAACAATAACCCTTACATAGCTTTCCGTTACAAATTTTTCCCCCCAACTCCCCACCCCTCCCCTAGATGGCAGGATATCCACTACATGTTAATTATGTTAAAATATTGGCAAATCGAATATATGTATACATATTTCCAAACTTATCATTGGTGTGCAAGAAAAATCTTATCTACACAAACGATATATCAGATAAAAGAAACACAATGTAAGCAAACATCAATCAAGGAGTATGAGAATGTTATGTTGTGGTCCACATTTCGCATCCCTCTCTCTGGGTGTATATGGCTTTCTTCAGTGAACGATTGGAGGTGGTTTGAAACATTTCATTGTTGAAGAGAGCCATGTCCATCAGAATTGATTGTCATATAGTACTGTTGTTGCCGTGTATAATGATCTCCTGGTTCTGCTCATTTCACTCAGCATCAGTTCATGTAAGTCTCTCCAGGCCTCTCTGAAATCATCTTGCTGGTCATTTCTTACAGAACAATAATATTCCATAATATTCATATACCATAATTTATTCAGCCATTCTCCAATTGAAGGGCATAAAAGATGATTTTTAAAAGAGTAAAAAAAAATAATCAATTGAACCATTAAGTAGAACAATGAAAATTAAAATGCATGGGGTATTATCTTACCTCCATCCATTGACCACAATGGTTAAAATTTAAAAATTTAATTTTAAAGAAATTTAATAAAATTTTAAAATTAAATGTTGCTTGTGGGGGAGGTGTTGGTAGTGATGTGGTGCAATGGAAAGACCTCTGACATTGAAGTAGGGAGAAATTTGAGTTTGAATCCTATCTCTGTCATTAATTAGTTGTGTGATTCTGAGCTAACCACTTAACTATTCTAAGTCTTAGTTTTCCTATTTATAAAATAAGGACATATTCCTCATAAGAATACTTGTCATTGCTACTTTAGGAAGTTGTGAAGAAAGTACTTTGTGAATTTTAAAGTGCTGCATAGATGTAAATTATTTTTACTGCTGGAATTGTAAGCAGGTAAAATTTTTTTTGGAAAGAAATCTGCAATTATAAAATTCAAGTTATGAAATTAAACAAACCTTTTGACCTGGCTATAATCGACTAAGAACATTATCAGGGTAAATGACCTATAGGTACAAAAGATATTCATAGATGTGTTATTTATAATCTCATAAAACTGGAAATAATCTAGATATCCAGCAATTAGAGAAATGTGTTCACAAATTGCTATGAGAACATGCTAGGTTACTATATTATTTATTTATTTATTTATTCATTTATTTATTTATTTATTTTTGTTGAGGCAGTTGGGGTTAAGTGACTTGCCCAGGGTCACACAGCTAGGAAGTGTCTGAGACCAGATTTGAACTGAAGTCCTCCTGACTTCAGGGCTGGCGCTCTAACCACTGCACCACCTAGCTGCCCCTACTATATTATTTAAAATAACAAATAAGCTATATAAATAAATGTAGAAAAATAAACAAATGTTATAAAGTAAACACAAGAATAATATAATAATAGCTATCACTATATGAAATAATTTTACAGAGAAGAAAAGGCATTGAATAAATTTTTAATTTTTATATTTTTTCTTCTTTAAAATACATAGTTCAGATTGTATAATTTCAGACCTTATTTGTATTTGTTTAAGGTTACTTTTTCTTTTTAAATCTATAATAAAAACATTTCTTTAAAAGAGGGGTTTGGACTAAATGATTCCTCAAGTTCCTTCCAGTTCTAAAGTTGTACAGTCTAAATTGTTTTTTCTTTTTAAAAATACTATGTTTGTTCCCATTTTAGTGTTTTTCTTTCCTATATCCTGAGGACAGAATACCAGGTGTGGCAGCACCAGACTAAAGTTCTTTTTCAGAAATTCCCAATATATATGTAAAATGTCTAAGTTTAGAGTACTGCGGACTGACAGGAACTATGAGAAGACACTTTATCCTACCACCAACACAAGACCATTCTGGGAAAGATTGAAGTGAGTGGCAGTCAGTCATTTAAATTATGTTTGGGAGATCAGCCAATTTCATCCTGGATTTAAGAAACCCCACTACAACCCCTAAATAAACTATCTTGATGAACTATCCATACTGGTTTCCCACTTTATCTGTAATGCTTGATTATTGCTATTTTTATATAAGTTTTCATATCATTTAATGATAAAGTCAATAAAAGCTGACACAGTGCTTTAAAGTTTATAAAGAATTTTGCATACATTATTTGATCATCAAAAAAATTCTTTGAGGAAATTACTACAGATATTATTCCTATTTTATAGATGAGGAAAAAGACTCATAGAGGTTAAATGACTTTTCCATTATCATATAACTAATTCACATCAGTGGCAAGATTCAAACTTTTATCAGTTAGACCTAAATAAAATAGAGTTCCCCATACAATTTTTATTTGCAAAGTGACTTCTGCCATAGGTTTTTAAAGGTAAGTCTTTCCTGTCACTGTTAACTTAAAAAAAAAAAAACACATTTAAATAAAACATAACAAAGCTTTTCTTTTTACAGATGTAGTGATTTCATAATTTTTTCCTTCCCTTGGTTCCCCCAAACAGCTGCTTACTTATGCTTTAACCGTACAAGATTGCTTTGATTTTTCAGGTTGATTTACTTTTAAAATTTTGGTAACATTAAGTAAGTATGGCTATTTCAGGATATGTATTTCCAACTTCTTGGATTATTGTTCAAAGAAGTTGTGGGATGGAAGTTGGGGGGGAGGCAGCAGTTTGATAATAGCTCCTGTCAGTATTGTCCTATTTCATTGCTCACAGTGGGGAACTGCTGCTGAAGGGAAAAAGAAAAACCCTCGCATATATTTATAAAAATCAAGAAAATCTCAACCTGTATTTACAGTGATATATGCTGTAATCAGAGCTGACAGGCGTGGGCACTGGAGATGGTGAGGAATTTTCCTACAGAGGGACTGATGCTATGGTAATTTTCCTGGCTAATTTGAAACAGAAAATCATTCCTGTGAATTGTAATACTCAAAGACTAGGATTGTGATGTCCCTATTATATATATCATTAAATTTGAGTATTTATCTCCTAATATGTGGTACATCTAGAAAGATATCAAAATAAAAATAGAAATTATGAAGCTTACTTTACATTCTTCTTTGAAGGAGTTCAGAGCACTTCCCAATCACTTAGACCAGAATACAGTGATAGAGAGCAGACATTCACTCTGTAGAGGAGACGTTTATAGTAACTTAGCATGTTCTCACATCAATTTGTGAAAAATAATAGTCAATTATGCTCAGGTGACGCAATGGTTAGTTTTACTACTTGTTATTATAAGGGTTGACTTCCTAGGTAAGGAAGGAAAGAGGGATATTCTTGGAAACAATGGGAATGTAAAAGCAAAAGATATGTTAAAAATGTGAAATTTAAGAATAAAGAAAAGTAATAGTGGATGGTAGGCAGACCCCACCAACCAAAATTTCCTGTCTTGAATACTAGAATTATATTCAATCCATTCAAAATTCATTCTTTTGTTCATTTGTCACTTTTACATTTGTAGACAACTATTTGTTTATAACTGCTGGTGTATAAATTCTCTAAAGATACAATTGAATATATATGAAAAAAAAAACTTAGTTGATTAGAGATTGAGTTAAAATAAGGCTTTGCTTTTTCTTTTTAAAATATAAATATCACCTAGATTTCCCCTAACCCCAATCCTTACAAGAATTTTTTTAAGAGAAAGAGGAAACAATTCAATAAAATCAATCAAAATGTCAACAAAATCTGATACTATATGAACATCTATGGACTGTCTCCTCTCCCACAATCTCTGCAAGGGAGTAGATAGTGGTTTTCATATTTTTCTTTGGGACCAGCCTTGAAGGACTTGAAGCCTCAAGAATATTTTGATTGAATTTTACTTTTTATTATTTCTTTGGAGCATTCTTTCATAAATAAATGATTCTTTATGCATTTATACAATATGCAAATTAGATTTTCTTTTACATAAAGAATTCTGAAAGAAATCCAGATTTAAAAAAAAAAACTATATTAATTTTACTATAGAGTACTGTTCTCTCTCTCTCTTGAACCTCAGCTGTGTACTTCTTGGCCTCCCCAAGCCTGCTAGGGGCTCTCCCATCCCAAGTGAAAACAGAAGAATCTTCTTTTACCACTGTCTTGATGGGATGAAGGCATGGTTTGAGACCAACATAGGATACCTTTGCCCCAGCACTGCCCACTGGTCTATGTGTCTCTCTTGTCTGTCTTCTAGCCTTCTGATGTCCATTGCAGGTCCCCACATGTCACCATTTCTCTCCTGTCTGTGTCCTATGTTTTTCCTAGGGGTTCCTGCTAGATCCCAACATTGTTGACCCTAGCCCCATATATTCCTCCTCATTTTCTCACTTCTCTATCCCTGATTTCCCTTGACAGGAGCAATCTGCCACCTTGTTGCCTATCTGCTACCTCTTTAATCCATGTCCACCAGAAAAGTCACTTTACATAAAAATTGCTTTTATAGAGGTCTGCAGAACAGCAAGAACTCTCAATATTTGTTAAAAGTTTTCAATACTTTTTTTCTTTTTGAGAATTCTCTGTTCATAAAGTTTGACCACTTCACTATTAGGGAATGGTTTTTGCTCATATTTTTCTGATAATTGTCAATACTTTATATTTTGGATACCAAATACTCATCCTAGAAATCTGAGACAAAGATTTCTGCTCCCTCTCCACCACCATTTGAAGGATTGCTTTCTCATTCTAGATGCATTAAATTAAAAAAAAATGTATTTGTTTTTAACATTAACATTTTAAAAATTTTCAATTTCAAATCTCTTCCTCCTCTTCTCCCCTCCCTAACCCATTAAGAAGGCAAACAATATATTAATTATACATGTTAAGTCCTATAAAACGGCGGTGGAGCCATGGTGGCGGAGATCAGACAGGAGTCTCTGTAATCTCCTCTAACCTTCCCTCAAACCAACAACATATGAAGCCTCTAGACTGATTTTGAAGCAAAAAAATCCACAATATCTGGAGGACAACACGATTCTAGAAGAAGATACTCTGGAAGAACCTCAAAACAGGTCTGTTTTAATTGGGCAGGGGGGTGGTCTGCTGAACCCAGACTGCAGCGCAGGGAGACCGGGGCAGGGAGCTGGAGCAGGGAGCTAGAACAGGAGTCGGAACAGGAGTGGGAACGTTGTGCTTTTCACACACCTGGGATTCTTCTGCGGGACTCTTGGACCAATCTGTCCTGATTGTGGGCAGGTGGTTTGGAGGGTCTGCCTTTTGTGGGGGGTAGATTGTGAACCACTGAACCCCTGATGAGCATCTGACCTAGCTGCCATTACACAACACCCTAGGGTGATCAATCAATCAGCAGGACTGATCAGCACCAGAAATAATTCAATCAGTGGAGCTGCCCAGTACCTGAAATAATTCAATCAGCAGAACTGCCCCAGGGTGAACTAAAGCAGAACTGCCCAGCACTTGACATAATTCAATCAGCAGAGCTGCCCAGTTCCTGAAATAACTCAATCAGCAGAACTGCCCCAGGGCAAATTAAAGCAGCTGTCCCACCTTTGCCCTAAACAGACCTCACACCTTTAAAAAAAAAAAAAAAAGAATAAAAAAACCAAAAAGAGCTCTCACCATAGACAACTTTTATGGAGAGAGGGAAGAACAGACCTCAAATCCTGAGGCCCCTAAAGGTAAAGCAACTCCAGAAAAAGCCCCAAATAGAGACATAAACTGGTCTCCATGTCACAAGGCTTTCTTTGAAGATTGCATAAAAAATCTTAAAAGAGAGTTAGAAGAAACATGGGGAAATGAAATGAGATCACTGCAAAATAAAATAGAAAAAATAGGAAAAGAATGCAATGAACAAAAAAATGTAATTGGTCAATTGCAAAAGGAACTAAAAACAGTAACTGAAGAAAATAAGACATTAAAAATTAGAATCGAACAATTGGAAATGAATGACTCATCAAAACTTCAAGATTCAGTCAAACAAAAACAAAAAAATGAAAAAATAGAGAAAAACATGAAATATCTCCTAGGAAAAACAACTGACCTGAAAAATAGATCTAGGAGAGACAATCTAAGGATTATAGAGCTTCCTGAAAGCCATGATGAAAAAAAGAACCTAGACACTATCTTCCAGGAAATCATAAAAGAAAACTGCCCTGATATTTTAGACCCAGAAGGCAAAATATTCCTTGAAACAATCCACCGATCACCTCCTGAAAGAAACCCAAAAATTAAGTCCCCCATAAATATCGTGGCTAAATTCCAGAACTATCATACCAAGGAAAAGATATTACAAGAAGCCAGAAAGAAACAATTTAAATATCGGGGAGCCACAATTAGGATCACACAGGACCTAGCAGCTTCTACTTTGAAGGATCGAAGGGCCTGGAATCAGATATTCCAAAGGGCAAAGGAACTTGGATTACAGCCAAGAATAAGTTACCAAGCTAGAATGAGCATTATCTTCCAGGGAAGAAGATGGTCATTCAATTATATAGGAGAATTTCACCTATTTCTATTGAAAAGACCAGAACTGAACAAAAAATTTGATCTACAAACACAGAACACAAGAGAAACATAAAAAGGTAACAAGGAAAAAAAAACTCTTGAGAACTATATTTATGTTATAGATACTGAGAGAATGAGGGTTGATTTGATGAATCTATTATTATATTATGATTATGATATGATTACTGTGATTTTATGATTATTATGATATGATTATTGTGATTTTATGATTATTATGATATGATAAACTGAAAAAGAAATTAGAGGTAGAAAAGGGATAACACTGGAAGAAGAGGAAAAGGAGGTAAAATAAGGGAAATTACATCACATGTAGAGGCAAAGAAAACCTATAATGATTGAGGGGAAAAAAGGGAGGGGAATGAGAATTGGGTTAATCTCCATCTCATCAGATTTTGCTCAGAAGGAATAACAGACGTACTTATAAGGAAACAAGAGGGAAAGGGGGAAAAAAGGGGTGGGTGGGGCTCTAAAGGGGAAGGATTGTTTGAGGGAAGTGGTTATCAAAAGCAAAATAGTAGGGAGGAGGGAAAGGGGATAAGAAAGAGAAAAGCATAAGCTAGGGTAAATAAGATGGCAGGAAATACAGAATTAGTTATTTTAACTGTGAATGTGAATGGAATGAACTCTCCCTTAAAGCAGAAGCAGATAGCAGAGTGGATTAAAAACCAGAATCCAACAATATGTTGTATACAAGAAACACATCTAAAACATAGAGATACATACAGGGTGAAGGTAAAAGGCTGGAGCAGAATCTATTATGCTTCAGGTGAACAAAAAAAAGCAGGGGTAGCAATCCTGATCTCAGACCAAGTAAAAGCAAAGATAGACTTAATTAAAAGAGACAAAGAAGGAAATTATATCTTCCTAAAGGGTACCATAGATAATGAAGCAATATCAATACTAAACATATATGCACCAAGTGGTATAGCATGGAAATTCCTAGAGGAAAAGTTCAGGGAGATGCAAGAAGAAATAGACAGCAAAACTATAATAGTGGGGGATCTCAACCTCCCTCTCTCAGAACTTGATAAATCAGACCACAAAATAAATAAGAAAGAAGTTAAGGAGGTAAACAAAATGTTAGAAAAGTTAGGTATGATAGATCTTTGGAGGAAATTAAATGGAGACAGAAAGGAGTTTACTTTTTTCTCAGCAGTCCATGGAACTTATACAAAAATTGACCATGTGTTAGGACACAAAAACCTCAAACTCAAATGCAGGAAGGCAGAAATAATAAATGTATTTTTTTCAGATCATGATGGAATAAAAATCACATGCAATATAAGGCCAGGAGAAATTAGACCAAAAACCAATTGGAAACTAAATAATTTTATCCTAAAGAATGAATGGGTGAAACGGCAAATTACAGACACAATTACTAATTTCATCCAAGAGAATGACAATAATGAGACAACATACCAAAATCTGTGGGATACAGCCAAAGCGGTAATAAGGGGAAATTTTATACCTCTAGATGCTTATTTGCATAAAATAGAGACAGAGAAAATCAATGAATTGGGCTTACAACTAAAAAAGCTAGAGAAAGAACAAATTAAAACCCCCCAATCAAATACCAAACTTGAAATCCTAAAAATAAAAGGAGAGATTAGTAAAATTGAAAGTAAAAAAAGCTATTGAATTAATAAATAAAACTAAAAGTTGGTTTTATGAAAAACCAACAAAATAGACAAACCTCTAGTTAATTTAATTAGAAAAAGGAAAGAGGAAAATCAAATTGTTAGTCTCAAAAATGAAAAGGGAGAACTTTCCACCAATGAAGAAGAAATTAGAGCAATAATCAGGAGTTACTTTGCCCAACTTTATGCCAATAAATTTGATAATCTAAGTGAAATGGAGGAATATCTACAAAAATATAGATTGCCCAGATTAAAAGAAGAGGAAATAAATTACTTAAATAGTCCCATTTTAGAAAAAGAAATAGAACAAGTCATTAATCAACTCCCTAAGAAAAAGTCCCCAGGACCAGATGGATTTACATGTGAATTCTACCAAACATTTAAAGAACAATTAACTCCAATATTATATAAACTATTCGAAAAAATAGGGAATGAAGGACTCCTACCAAACTCCTTTTATGATACAAACATGGTACTGATACCTAAACCAGGTAAAACAAAAACAGAGAAAGAAAATTATAGACCAATCTCCTTAATGAATATTGATGCAAAAATCTTAAATAAAATATTAGCAAAGAGATTACAGAAAATCATTCCCAGAATAATACACCATGACCAAGTAGGATTTATACCAGGAATGCAGGGATGGTTCAATATTAGAAAAACTATTAACATAATTGACTATATTAATAACCAAATTAACAAAAAACATATGATAATCTCAATAGATGCAGAAAAAGCATTTGATAAAATCCAACATCCATTCCTATTAAAAACATTAGAGAGTATAGGAATTAATGGACTTTTCCTTAAAATAGTCAGTAGCATCTATTTAAAACCATCAGCTAGCATCATATGTAATGGTGATAAACTGGAACCCTTCCCAATAAGATCAGGGGTGAAACAAGGTTGCCCAATATCACCATTACTGTTCAATATTGTATTAGAAATGCTAGCCTTGGCAATAAGACAAGAAAAAGAGATTAAAGGAATTAGAGTAGGTCATGAGGAAACCAAATTATCACTCTTTGCAGATGATATGATGGTCTACTTAGAGAACCCTAGAGAATCAACTAAAAACTATTAGAATTAATCCACAACTTTAGCAAAGTTGCAGGATACAAAATAAATCCACATAAATCATCAGCATTTTTATACATCACCAACAAAATGCAACAGCAAGAGATACAAAGAGAAATTCCATTCAAAATAACTATCGATAGTATAAAATATTTGGGAATATATCTTCCAAGGGAAAGTCAGGATCTATATGAGCAAAACTACAAAACACTCTCCACACAAATAAAATCAGATCTAAACAATTGGAAAAACATCAAGTGCTCTTGGATAGGTCGAGCGAATATAATAAAGATGGCAATACTACCTAAACTAATCTATCTATTTAGTGCTATACCAATCAAACTCCTAAGAGATTATTTAACTGACCTAGAAAAAATAACAACAAAATTCATCTGGAAAAACAAAAGGTCAAGAATTTCAAGGGAATTAATGAAAAAAAATGCAAATGAGGGTGGCCTAGCTGCACCAGATCTAAAACTAT
>JAJPUD010002861.1:27628-65142 GCA_023553655.1 Myrmecobius fasciatus
ATGTATTGTATTTGTCATATAATTTATCCTATTTAGCTTGTATTAGATTACCTGTCATCTAGGGGTGGGGGGTGGGGGGAAGGAGGGGAAAAGCTTGGGGAAAAAATGTTTTTGCAAAGGTCAATGTAGAAAAATCACTCATATGTTTTGTAAATAAAAAGCTTTATATATAAAAAAAAAAGTAGATGGGCATCAAACTTGGGCATTTTCAAGGACCTCTCTATGCCAGAGAGGAAAGGGTCCTTGCTCAAACATACTTTGTACACATTTTGAAGAGGTAACAGAAGGTTCTTACCCTTGCTGAAACACACAAAGGAAAGTCTTGTCTTTAAGGCAGAATTGATTGACCCATGTAATGTCATATCAAAGTTGAATAAATGAAGTGTGAAAAGAAAAAACTAAAAAAAAAAAAAAGTCCTGTAAAACACACTTCCATATTAGCCACATTTTAAAGAAAATTTTAAAGCAAGAAACATAAAGAAAGAGAAGAAAAGTATGCTTTAATCTACACTCAGTTCATCAGGTCTCTGGAAGTAAATAGCATTTTTCATCATGATTTCTTTGAAACTGTCTTAGATTATTATTTTGATCAGAGTAGGTATTTTCCACAGTTGATCATTTTCAATATTATTGTTACTGTGTACAATACTTTTCTGGTTCAGCTCACTTCACTTTGGTTAAACATTAATTTTGTTTGTGCAGAAAGCTCTTCAACCTCATATAATTAAAATTATCTACTTATCTTTTGCAATTGTCACTATCCTTTGGTTAGTTAGGAAGATATATCAACCATAGCTGTGAATGATAAAGAATCTGTTTTTCTTCACATTTTTTATGGTATGATTTTTATTAATCAAGTTGTGTCTTTATTTTGAATTTATTATGGAAAACCAGGTGAGACATCGATCTAAGCCTAATTCTCTCCTCTAATGTGCTTCTGACTTTCCAGACTTCAACACCATGCTGATGCATCGAGAATCTTCCTCTTCCAGATCAGACCCTTCTATTCTCCTTCCCTCATGTTTCAGTTCCCCTTTGTGCATTATCTTTTCCTATAAACTTCTTAAGACCAGGGATTGTCTTTCTTTTTGCTTATATTTATACTCTTCGCATTTAACACATTGCCTGGCATATAGAAAGTACTTTATAAATATGTTTATTTTATCTTACTTGTCTGCCACATTGTTTTCCAATTTTCCCAGAAGTTCTTGTCAAATAGGGAGTTCTTTTCCTAAATAGTTTATATTTCCAAGTTTATTGAATACTGGGATATTTCCATTATAACATTTTTTATTGTCTTGTGGTTATCTTTAAGTTTACATTGTTGTAATTGTGTATATTGTTTTCCAGTTTCTGTTTATTTTACCTATTTTTCTTCTCATATAAAACTTAAAATTAGAATCTCATATAGAACTCTATTGCCACAGACAAATACTCCTTATTCCGACCTTATACTCCCATTTTACAATTAGAATAAAGCAAAGAGAAGGGATAAATATCACACATACAGTAGATTCTTGTTGTCATTATTGTTGTTACTCAAACTTCTTGAGGATAACAATTTGTTATTATAATCTGTGCTTCAACATTACTTTAAGGTTGACAGTGTTTTCCACACAAGAATCTTGTGCTGTGGGTGATACAAAGTATTCTTTTTCTAAGACAATATTTATTTTTCCAAATATATGTATGAGACAGTTTTCAACATTCATTTTGGTAAGACTTTATGTTCCAAAATTTTCTCCCTCCCTTCCTTATCTCCCCCCCTCCACAAGGCAGCAAGAAATCTGATATAGGTTGATTATGTGCAAATCTTTTAAACATATTTCCATATTTGTCATGTTGTGCAAGAAAAATCAGATCAAAAGGAAAAAACCATGAGATACAAACCAACAGTGAAAATACTATGCTTTGATACACATTTTGTTTTCCTAGTTCTCTCTCTGGATGTGGATGGCATTTTCCATCCCAAGTCTATTGGAATTGCCTTGATTCACCACATTGTTGAAAAGATTCAAATCTATCATGGTTGATCATCACATAATCTTGTTGTTATAATGTTTTCTTGGCTCTACTAACTTCACTCAGCATCAGTTCATGTCAGTCTTTCCAGGCTTTTCTGAAATCAGTCTGTCCATCATTTCAAACTAATACATTAGATTCTTAATAAGCATTTATCAAGTTTATATGACTTTCCCACAGATAGCAGTAAATTGGTGGCAAAAACAGGGACCTGAATATTTTTCTTCCAGTCCACAGTTAGAATTTCCTTATGTCTATTCATTATATTTGAACTCTGACAGTAACAATAAATTAAGTCTAATATATGAAATCCTCTACAGAAACCCTTCCTAGTTACTTACCTGGCTTTGAGGGTCCCAATTGTTAGTCCTTTTGTAGGCCAATTCTCTTTATGCTCTGGAATTCTGTGCTACAATGGGGCCTTAGTTGAATAAATCATATTATTGTACATCACTGTAAATTAGTATTTCAAGATAAAGATGCCATTAAGCCTTTCCATTCCTGAGATGTCAACACATGCAGTAAAATGCATAGTATTTAGTCCAGACACATTCCAGTAGCAAATTCCAGAACCAAATATCTGGTTCTTAATTGACACAGATCAGTTGCTAGGCCAACTGGATAGTCTTGATCCCTAAAGATACTTTATTTTGATCTCTGTCCCTTCTTTCAAAAATATCCAAATTGGCTGGTATATATAGGACATTTCCTTCCTAAATGTTAGGATTGGATATAAATGAAGTAGGATGTGTTGATTTATTTTCCTATATTACAATTTATGGATTTATGTAAATTAGCAGGCATTATAAATTTCTATATTTATTGGAATCTTGATAGATGGCTCTTTCATCAGGAGAATTGGTATCCAGAGCCCAGAAACTAGCTGGAGAATTCCTTGAGGTGACACAATCAGAATGAAGAGGAGTTGGATAGGAAACTTTTGGCCTGGGATTTCTTTGTGGACCTGTTATTATCAGAGAAATAAGTATCTTCTCTAGCAGGATTCTAGAGACAAAATGGTATAAGCAGGTACAGGATATGCTTGGTTCTGACTTCTCTTTCTTTATCCCTGTCTCTAGGGAACTCGAGATACACTTGCAACATTGAACAAAGGGGCACAGAAAACAAGGCTTTCATACCATAAACCATTTCTTTATCTTTAGTATGTGAACATCACACCTCTTCTCTGTCATGTGACCTGTTAGAACTGTGGTATCTATTAAGGGTATACATTGTGCTTTTCTTGGGGCAAACTGTAGCCACATATATTTATATCTAATACAATTAAGCTAGGGAGTGCGATATATAAAGTTCATGTTCTCCTGTCCTCCTAAGCACGGTTTTAAAGTGTTCTGGCAGTGGAAGTAGCTGTCTGCTATAGAGAAAGATTGGGACAGCAGAGCAGAAATGACCCAACAAAAAGGACTAATTCTATCAATAATAATTATCAGTTCCATGGTAGACAGAAAATGCTTTGTAAGCATTAAAGCAATATATACATGAGTTATTTTCTTGGGTGTAAGGAAAGATAAGATGAGAGGGCATTGTTATGAATTTATTCAGAACCATCCTTCATCTCTAGGAGGTGGCATAGTTAATTACAAGGCTAGAGTCCCTGTGCATGCCCTGGGCAAAGAGATGGAACTCCAGAGATCAATTTCAAAACTGGGGAGAGAGTGAAGTACAAACTCTCTTGGTGATACCACTAGGGTGCCATTTTTTACTCTGGCAATATTCTTCCTCATCAGAATATAGTTTGCATAGAATAAGACCTGGGAATTGGAGATATATGTCACTTTGTAAATTAGTGCTGTTCTCATTATTTAAGCATGATACAACTGGCTTAAAAAGAGCAAGAATAAAGAGCAGAATGTCTTTATGGATGCAAACTTCAACTGTGTGGTTTTCAGGAACAATGTCTTTAAAAATGAGTTATTTATGTTATAATGGTTCTGAATAAAGTGGCTCATTACTTGTCAAAATGATCTTCCTCCAGTTCTGGTCTGACCGTGTTACTTCCCCTAGTCAATAAATTCTAATGACTCCCTATCACCTTGAGGATCAAGTATAACATTCCCTAATTGGCATTCAAAGTCCTTTATAATCTTCCCTTCTACTTTTCCAATCTACATACATCATACACCCCCAGAAGTAGTCTTTGATCCAAGAACACTGGCCTCCTTGCTATTGTCTGAGGAAGAAACTAGCATTTTCACTAGCTATTCCCCCATGCGTAAATGCTTTCCTTTGACACCTCTGTCTCCTGGTTTCCTTCAAGTCCCAGCTAAAATTCAACCTGCTACAGAAGCTTTTCCCAATCCCTCTTAATTGTAGTGCCTTTTTGCTATTGAGTATTACAATGTATTATATCTATATGTGTGTGTATATGTATGTATATATGCATGCAAATACACAGATGACATGCAAATATCTATGTACAAACAAGCTATATTTATTACATATAATTCCTATATGCTATATATGTACATATATTAAAATGTAAATAACTACATTCAAATAAGCTATATATAGAGACACATGCATATACATATGGCTTATATGTATAATTTGCTTATTATACAGATTTATTTGCATGCTGATATAAGTGCATATACATATAGTATCTCTATATAAAATATACCAAATAACATTAAATATATATATATATATATATATAACTTGCTTATGCATAATTCTTTGTATATATCTGTGCATGCACACACACACACACACACACTTATATATAACTTGTTTGTATAAAGTTACTTGCATGTTGTTTCTTCTTTTGAACTGTGGTCCTTAAAAACAGAGACTGTCTTTTACCTTTCTTAGTATCCCTGGTACTTGGCATAGTGCCTGGAACACTTGGTGGTGTTCAGTCATTTTTGTCAGATCTGACTCTTTATGAGCACAATTGGGACTTTCTTGGCAAAGATACTGGAGTATTTTGCTATTTGTTTCTCTGCTCATTTTCCAGTTGTGGAAACTGAGGCAAACAGGGTTAAGGGATTGCCTAGGATCACACACTTAGTGTCTGAGGCCAAATTTGAACTCAAGATGAGTTTTCCTGATTTCAGGTCCAGTACTCCATCCACTGTACCACCTAGATACTTCTGCCTGTAACAAAGATGCTTAACAAATGTTTATTGATTAATGATAAATGATCATAAATCTATGGGAATTTTTTAAAGATGCTAACAGACAACTGTAAAAAGAGTCAATGTGAAGTAGGTACATATTTCATAAAATACTGAATTTACAGAATGGAGGAGCCCTTAGAGATGTGAAATCTGTTGTTTTACAAAGAAGTAAGGATCCAGAAAGATTAAGTGACTTACTCAAAATCATTTAACTAGATAATGGAAGAACTGGAACTAAAACACTGGTCTCTTGAACAGGTAAACTTTTACCACATGCTATCTACCTGGGAGAGTTGTCCCTGACTATGGAAGTTTTGTGTAATTATTTGTCTGCAGAACTTTTTATGGGTCCTGCTTATTGTTCTAAATTGGTGCTGGTCTTCCTCTATCTTGTCTTTCTTTTTATATGACTTAGATAAATATGCAATCACTAGAATTGGAGAGTCATCTGGTTTAATTATAAATTCTCCTATATCAGATATCTTATATGATCTTTAATAAACATAATGATTAATTTCTCAGACACAGTTATAGATCTCCAAAGGAGATGAGAAAATTGATCAACACACAAGTTTAAGATGGAAACTTAAAGAGACCATCTATGCTAATGTAAATCTAGAGAATCACTGCTAATCTTGAAACAATTCTAAAAGCTAGAAAGATTTGGCCCTGGAGAGCATTAATTCTTGAAATTGACTATAGAGAGCAGCAATAGAAACAAAGCATCTTGAGAATAGAAGCAACAGAAACAATAGACAAAGCATGTTGGAAGACTGTCAGTAGGAAAAGAAATGTTAAAAGAAATTTTCAACTTTCGAAGGAATTAACAAATTTAGATAAGACCAAATCTAAACCAAACCAAACCAACAACAAAACAAACCCAAACCTCAGAAACTCTTAGAGGAAGAGATATAGAGTCCAAGAAAAAAAAATTCTTTTATACTGAAGCTGTAGTGGATGAATCACAGAATTTCTGAGTTAGAAGAAATCTCAGATACCTTGTTGCATAACAGGAATTCCCTCCACAATATTCATAGACTCAAAGTCATAAAGCTGGAGTTGCAAGGGACCTTATAAGCCCAATGTAGTGCAACCACCTTATTTTACAGCTGAGGAAACTTTGGCACAGAATTTCAAGTGACTTGTCCAAGATCACATATTAAGTTGTAAAGTTGGGATTTGAACTCAGGCTCTGTGTTTCCATTCACCATTCCAAGTTAAGCCCTCTTTCTACTGTCTCTACATTCCTGAGAAACAGGTCATTTAGTTTTTACTAGAAGTCCTCTCATTTTAGGGAACTCATAAACTTAGGTGACAGTTAAATCCATTTTTGAAGAGTTCTAATTGTTATGAAGTTCTTCCCTACCCCAACCCTTAATTTACTTCAAATTTCTCTTATTTCAGTGCTCTGGGACCAAGAAGAACAATTCTATTTGCTCTTTGACTCAAAATACTTAGAGATAACTGTCCTGTTTTAAGTCCTAAGAAATAATAATAGCAGCTCACATTTAATGCAGTGTTTTAAAGCCTTAAAAGAGCTTACATATATGCCTTTATTTGATCCTCCTCACCACTACTCTGTGAGATAGGTGCTATTGTCGTCCCCATTATACAGATGAGTAAACTGAAATTCAAAAGATTAAAATGATGTCCTCAAGGTCATAATGCTAGTGTATCTGGGACAGAATTCAAACCCAGACCTTCCTGACTCCACATCCAGTGCTCTATTCATGACTTCCCAATGCCAATCAATAGAAAAAGAGAGTGAAGAGAATACTACTTCAAATATAGGAATATCTAAATGGATAAAAGGGGAATCAGAAGAAAACATTAGTCAGGAAAATTTGATAAATAAGTGGAAGCATTAGAAGCTTTGTTAACATCAAATGACCATGACACAGAAAGGAGAAGCCCGGGAAAGAAGGAAATACAGAAAAAGGAAGAGAGTTTTCAAATAGGTCTCAAGGGATATGAAAGGTAGAAAGAGGACATCCAAGTACATTCTATGTACTCAAAAAAGGACTCAAAAAAGGGGGAACTTTTGAACAATTATCCACTGATAGTCATCCATAAGGAGGCACTTTTTAAGCAACTTGGAAACCTTCCACTTAGAACCCTGAGCAACTGGAATGACATATAGAATGCGCCTGTGTACAGAGAGGGCTGTGGAGACTGAATGTGGATCACAACATAGTATTTTCAGCTTTTTTGTTATTGTTTGATTGATTTTTTTCCCTCTTTCTCATTTTTTCCTTTTTTGATCTGATTTTTCTTATGCAGCATGACAAATGTGGAAATATGTTTAGAAGAACCTCATATTTAACCTATATTGGGTTATTTGCTGTCTAGGGGAGGGGAAATGGGAGGAAGGAGAAAGAATTTAGAATACAAGATTTTGTAAGGGTGGCTGTTGAAAACTATCTTTGCATATATCTTGAAAATAAAAAAAAACTATTATTAAATTTTTTTAAAGTGCACCAGTGTGCAGGATATAAACAAAATTAAGACAAGACCATGAGGCTCAGCACTTGGAATTCCAAATGCTGAGGAGGCAACTGCTCAAGGATCTAGTGATTGATCATGATGATGTTAAATTGGCACAAACCTTTCCCAGACAGACCTTGGCAATCTGTGAACCAAGAATCTGCAGAGATGCAATGGGGAAAATGAAACATAAGAGAGAAAATGTTATTATTGTTTTGTTATGTCTGACTCTTGAAATATTTGGTTTTTTGTTTTTGCAAGGTAGTTGGGATTAAGTGATTTGGCCAGGGTCACACAGCCAGCAAATGTTGTGTGTCTGAGGCCAGATATGAACTGACTTCAGGGCTGGTGCTCTATCCACTACACCATCTAGTTGCCTCTGCTATGTCTGACTCTTCATGATCCCATTTAGGATTTTCTTGGTAAAGATACTGGCATATTTTGCTATTTCTTTCTCCAGTTTATTGTACAAATAATAAAACCGAGGCAAACAAGGTTAAGTGAATTGCCCAGGATCAGATAGCTCAAAAGTGTCTGAGGTTACACTTGAATTCAAGTCCTTCTGACTCCAGATCAGTTGCTTTATCCACTCTACCACCCCACTAATTTGGTTTTGAAAATGGCTGTTTCTTTAACAGATAAGAATCAGATATAAATTTATCAGCCTCAATTCAGGCATACATGTCTAATATGTTTTTAAAAAAATACCTCTAAAGAGAAATTAATCTGGTTGAGAAGGTCAAATTCAACACTCAGTTGCTTTATTTCTTATACCCTTGCTAGGAAATTTGAAATATGTCCTGATAGCAAATAAATGAGCCCACAAATAAACAAGGTAAAGCCAGTAGCATCCTAGGGTTGGCAACATGCCTAGGCTTGGAGTCCTGCCTGAATTCAGTGGCACACCTGGGGTTCTAGTCACTAAGTAGATTTATAGAATTGAAAAACTACAGAGGGTTGGGTATTAGTAATAGCCATACTGGCAGACATAACCACAGGGAATAAATAGGACAAACATTTTTCTTCTTGGGCAAACTACAGTACCCTAATGTGGCTGGCTGGCAATGGTAAGGGAAATATGAAGTATAAAGCAATGTGGTAGCTAGGTGATATGGAGTCAGGCCTGGGAAAATTAGGAAGACTCATCTTCCTGAATTCAAATGTGGCCTCATACACTTATTAGCTGTGTGACCCTGGACAAGTCACTTAGTCCTGTTGGCCTCAGTTTACTTATTTGTAAAATGAGTTGGAGAAAGAAATGGCAAACCTCTTTAACAAGAAAACTCCAAATAGGATCATGAAGATTTGGACACAACTAAACATGGGAAAAAAGACTTAACAACAAAAATAAAAAGAAACATTATTTTAAAAGAAAAAGCAAAACATAATTTGTGCATTTGACTAAATTTTATTACCCTTAGAGGAGTCACCTTTGGAAGCCATGAACTTAATTTAGATATACAGCTATCATTCAAATAATTTGGAGATCGGGATAGCTTCGATCTGTAAAATTCAAGGTTTTGCTAGCAGGTAAAGACACTTTGGGTATCACTTGCCCAGTACTGTCATGTTTCTTCTGGAATTGGGTCTGTCTTCCAAGGAGAAACTTAGTCCTAAAATCTAACTTTGTAGGACAGATTTTTCTCCCAGTGTAAGTTTAGCTTTATAGGTATAAAAAATAGATGTTTTTCCTTAGATCTATTAGGATTAATTTGGTTTTGAGAATAGCTTTTTCTTTATCAGAAACCTAGCAAACTATGAAGTCAGTTGTGCCTAAAAGTCATTAAAAACTATTTGCACTTGAAATATATTAATTTCCTAAATTTGTAAACATTTTTGGACAAAGAATCTATACTAATAACATTTCTATTTTAATTCTGGCCTAAATATTAGTTATCTCTTTTAGATTAATCAAGGTGAAGGAGAGCTCAAATAAATTTTTTCTTGCTTGGGAATCTGTGTTTTCCTTTAATTTCTTTCTTTTTCTTTCTTAAAGGCAGATATTTTATGCACAAATCTTAAGTGGGAAGCTGAATCACAAAACAATCATTTTCAGAGCCTGAGTGGTTTCCCACAATAAGCCCACCAATACAGGACAACATGGGTGTTCTCCAGTCCTGTGGAAACAATTCTTCAAATTGCTTCAAATCCTAGGGGTTGTTATTTGGTGGAGGACAGAGTTCTTTGAGAACAGATTTTGTAATCTTTCATTCACTTCATTTCACATACACAGGAGAGTACGGTCAAGAAGTGATTGATCATTTTTTAAGGTTTTTTGAATTTTTCAAAATACATGCAAAGATAATTTTTAACATTTGCCCCTGCAAAACCTTGTATTCCAAATTATTCTCCCTCTCTCCCCACCTTCTCCCAACCCTAGACAGCAAGTAATTCAATAAGGTTAAATGTGCAATTCTTTTAAACATATTTCCACATTTAGAATTGATTCATCATTTCAAGCTGCATTATAAGACGCTGATCCCAATGGTAGCTGTGAAAAATCTAGATTAGTACATTCATTACATATATATATATATATAATATTGATGATTATGAAAATCATAATTTCCTTTCACAATCTCTCTTTTTAATCAAAAGTCAGAATGACTCTGAATATCGAGGAAGAAGAAAAAGAGTAGATCAAAGAAAGGAGAAGAGACATGCTTCAGAATGTTTTAACCTCTATTTCATAAATCTTCTTTTTACTTGAACATAGAAACAACTTGAGCTAGGAAGACCAAAAAGGTTCCTGTATTAGCCCAGGCATGAAATGATGAAAGCCTGCACCAATGGCAAGTGTCAGAAAAGAGAAGGGAGCTTATATCCAAATAACATGAAATGAGGAGGTGGGAAGAATAAGAAACTCTCAAATAACTTCATTTTTTTCAATGAGATATGAGGTAGAGTTCTCAGCTGAAAGAGTCTGGGGTGGAAGAGTCATGAGAAGTTTGAAAGATGAAAAGGTTTGAAATACACTTTGTGATGAGTGGGACAGTGACAATTAGGAAGGTGTTAAAGGTTGCCTCACTGCAAGAAGACCCATTTGAGAACTTATAAAATAATTTGTGGTGGATCCAATGATTCAGTAATCTAAAAAATGAACGTCATGTTTGTCTTTCTGCCAATAATGAGAATATAAAATTATTGAGGATTATTATTTCTATTCTTTAAGACATTAGAGAGAAGGATATATCCTTTGAAAAGGACAAAGAAGTGCTTACACAGACTGTAAAGGAATACTATTTTATTATTAGAAATGACAAAAAGGATTGTTCAGAGAAACATTATGAAAACTATAGAATGAAATGAGCAGAACCAGGAGAACAATTTATACAGTTGTAGCAACCTCATAAAAATTCCACAAGCTTTATAATGAAGCATACTTCCTAGCAGAGAAGTAACAGACTGAGAGGGAAAAAGAAGATATGCATCTATAGATAAAGATATATTTACATATATTTTTATCTATATATTTGTACACAGCCAATGCAGGAATTTGTTGTGCTTGATTGCATATTTGTTACAAGGTCTTTGTTTTTGTTTTCCAATGGGAGTAGGAAGTAGGAAGGAAAAAAAAATATATTTTTGTTCCTTGAAAAGAATTTAATTTTGAAAAAAATTGATGGAATAGATAAAAAGAGACAGAATAGCATTGCATATTAAGAATATACATTTATGTGAGGAAATTTAAATTTAAATGGGGGATGGGAAATGGGGTGGAGAACAATTGAGTGAAGTTCAACAAAGAATCAAACAGAAACAATAATATTGTAGATATATATCACAAGTCATTTGTAATCACATTGGATGAAGACTGTAAGGAAAAGATCACACACACAAGCTTGGTACAGCAGTATGATATGTAGTCATGAAATTATGAATGTGAAGAATTCAAATAAACATAGGAAGATTTACATGAACTTATCTGGACAAAGAAAACTAAATCCAGAGAATATGTAAACGATTACAATAATGTAAATGTAGTATAATTTGGGTACCCTGCTGGGTCATGGGTCTCAAAGGCAACCACAGCTACTATATCTCTCCTTAGAATTAGAGGTTAACTATTAGAATAGATGTTAACTATGAAGGATTTGGGGGGATTGTTTTTAATGCAATTGCTTATAAGTCCTCCACCGGTGTACCTAACCCATTGATCATCTCTTAATAATCAACTTGTCAGCCAGATTTAATTGACTTTTATAAACAGGTATTTACTACTGTGGTAAAGATGGTATAAATAAATATATAATAAAGTTTGTGAGATTTTTCTACAGATTTTCCCTAGAACAAGGACTCCAACTTAGAAAACCCATGTGATTATGGGTAACTTACAGCTCCTAGTTGTTGGTAATAATTTTCTGTACTTTGTTAAGGAACTAATGAAATTCCCTTCCTCTTATACATGGTGCAGCTTTTCTGTAGGGTGCCTTGTAATCTTTATTCTGCCTTTCCTCGTATTTAATGGGTTCTTGCCTCCTAATGGAAGATAATCTGAGAGAGAAAGGGCCTTTGTGCAGAAGGTCAGTACAATTCACTCATACTTTGTAATTCTCATCTCTCCAAAGGCACACAGAGGAGCAGACAGCTTTTTACTTAAGAGATCAAGCTTTGCTTGGGTTTCTATTTCCCCCAAAAAGTTAGGCTTCCTTGTTGTGCCTGTTATAGAATTGCCCCTTTCATCCCTCCCTTCACTGAAGCTAGACCTTCCAGTCACACTTAGAATCTTACAACCTGCTTGCTTCCTGGTTTAAGTCCCTCATTCATAAATACATTATCTCAAATTATCCATACAGGATGACATGTGCTCATAATAAACTATCTTGGTTAAATGATGTCTCTATAGTAGAAATAAGTAGAAATAAGAAATAAATACTTATTATATGAAATCCTTTTTCTTTATGTTATGTTGTACTTAAATTCATCAGGTATATATTGAATTTCCCTTCTGCACAAGACACTGTTATTGCTAGGGGGTAGGAATATAAAGATTAAAAACAATTCTCTATCCTCAAGGTGCTTACATGATGGGGGCTGGAAAGGGGACATGAAGGGCAAAGGACATGATAAATACAAAAAAAAAGTACAACACAGTGAGTATGGAATAATGGGGGGAAAGAGAGATATAGACAAAGTACTAAACAGCATTTTAGAAATAAGATAATTTTTAGCTGGAGAAATCAGTGTACACAGAGGAGGTGATAGAATGTTGAGCAAAAGCTGAGTCTAGTTAAGTGTCATTAATTTCTAAGAAGGAAATGATAGATATCCATTCCCTCAATTTCACTAAAATGGCGACCACCCTTGTTGAAGCTGTTTTTTCTCTCCTTTGGACTATTTAATAGTCTTCCAATTGGTTTTCTTTCTTCCAGTTCATCTTCTTTCTCTAATTTATTTTCCACAAAGCTTATACCTCACAAGTTTTCCTTTCCCCTTTCACTATCCTCAAGTTCCCCAAGCTCATGCCTTGGGACTCAGTGACATTGACTTCCTGGCTGTGCATCAAACAAGACACACCCATTTCTAGATCTCTGTCTTTTTGATTAGCTCCCTATTGCTCCCAGAATAAAAATTAAAACTTCTTAGCTTGACATTTAAATGTCACCATATATTTCCAACCAATCTTTCCAGACTTTTCACCTCATTCTCCTTATTTATTCCATGTTCTAACCTAATTGGCTGAGGAAACCTTTCATATAATATACTTTTATGCTTTTGCAGACTGTCTTCTGGGTGTCTTGGAGAAGATTGCAATCTGAATGACTTGGACTCACTTGTGCAGGAGGCCCTTCCCTTCTCAGATTACCTTCCATCTATGCATATATATCTTATATGTACCAAGTTATTTATGTTGTCTTCCCCATTAGAATGTATGCTACTTTTTCATAAAAGAGGGAAAAGGACCCATATGACCTTTTTTTATAGTGTCAAAGAACTGGAAACTGAGTGGATGCCTATCAATTGGGGAATGACTAAGTTATGGTATATGAATGTAATTATTGTTCTGTAAAAAATGATGAGCAGGTTGAAATCAGAAAAGATTGGAAAGATTAACATGAATTGATACTAAGTGAAATGAGCAAAACCAAGAGATTGTACACAGAAATAAGATTGTGATGATCAATTGTGATTGACTTGGCTCTTCTCAAATATGCAGTGATTCAAATCATTTCCAAAAGATGGGAAGGAAAATGCCATACACATTCAGAGAAAAATGAAGACTTAATATGGATCGAAGCATAATATTTACACCTTTTGTTTATTTGCCCTTTTTTCTCATGGCTTTTTCCCTTTTTGTCTGATTTTTCTTGCACAACATGACAAATATGGAAATGTTTTAAAAAATTGCACATATTTAATCTGTATCAGATTACTTGGGGAGGGAAGAGTAAGGGAAGGAGGGAGAAAAATTTAGAATACAAAATTTTACAAAAATGAATGATATATTGGATTATCTGCTATCTAGAGGAGGGGGTGAGGGGAAAAGGAGGGTAAAAAATTTGGAACTCAAGGTTTTGCAAGGGTGAATGTTGAAAACTATATTTGTATATATATTTTGAAAAGTATTATTAAAACAATGAATGTTTAAAATTATTTTTACATGTATTTGGAAAAATAAAATGCTATGGAAGATTTTTTTTAAAAAAGAATGTATATTTCTTGAGGGCATGGATCAGTTCTTACCTTTCTTTTGTGTCCTCAAGCACATAAAAAGTGATTAATAAATGCTTATTAGTTGAGCTAACTTTTATTTCCCAATGCTTGATTCAAATTCTCCAAGGATAAGTAAATATTCAGGTCTGATAATCACAATAGATGTATGTTTTCTGAAGAACTTCATGAACAACTTCTCAGGCATTTATGGTTTTACAATCAAAGGAAGTCTTATCTATAATTAAATGTACAAGCAAAGCATTAAGAGCTAGGCTTTTCCTTTACATTCTCAGATCAACAAGGGACAGAAATGAATACTAAAATGCTGTTCCTGATTTATCTCCAAGGAGCTTGTAGGAGAACGGATGGGGCCCAGGGCTTCTTGTAGCAGATATTCCCAACAGAATGGAGGATAGAGATAATGGAGATGATCTTGTGATGAAGATCCAGAGAGGGGACTGTGGAAACTGAGTGTGTGTGGTTCACAACATAGCATTTTCACTCTTTTTGTTATTGTTTGCTTGCATTTTATTTTCTTTCTCATTTTTTTTTTTCCGGTTTGCTTTGATTTGTCTTATGCAACAAGATAATTGTATAAATATGCATGCATATATTGGATTTAATATATATTTCTACCACATTTAACGTATATTGAACTACTGGCCATCTATGGGAGGGGGTAGGGAAAGGGGGGAAAAATTGGAACACAAGGTTTGCAAGGATTAATGTAGAAGAATGTTTTGAAAAATAAAAACCTTTTTAAAAAAAGAGAGAGATAATGGAGCAAAAGTTTTTCAAGTCTCAAATATAAACATAGCTTTCATTCTCGTCATAGTAATCTAGGTGCTCAAGTCGAATGTATAAATCAGATTCGAAGCTTCTGGCAGATTAATTTTGAATGCTAATTAAAAAAAATAACTACAAAGTGTGGGGCTAAGGAGAGCCCAAATCCAGGAGTCTTGAGCAACAAAGCCCTCTTAACAATTTGGAAGTGTAATTCTTCTGTCTAAACTATTTATCTGGAGATGAGATAAGAGAGCTTTAACATAATAAACACATTCCACATTAGCAAGGAGCCCTCAGAGAAGTAAACTGGAACGGAGCCTCAAGACAAGGAATTTTCTTCAAGTCCATATTACAGGAAATATAATTTCTCACACACTTTACTTCATTATATATTGAATTGGGCTTAAAAATTTGGATAATTTCACAGGATAACTTCCAGCAACAAAAGATAGTATTACTTCCTGACCAGCCCCAGCCATGCCAACTTTATTTGGAACATCACCTCCAGCAACCAGGACCCCAACCAAAGCCCTTAGGTTCTTTGGCTTTGATCAGCTTTGCTTTAAGGGGTGGGATCCAGATTTTTACTCTCCTTCCCACAAAAATACCATCAGCACCCTTCTAGTTCACCTTAATCTTCTGTCCTTTAAAAAGCAAGCTCAGTGGGGGCAGGCACCAAACACTAGATAACTTAATAAAAGTTTTATGTATCAATTTTATCTAGGTATTAAGATATGCAATGGCACTTAGGTTTGAGAACTAATTGTATAATTTTCATTTGAACTGAAAAGAGTTCTTTTGGCACATATAAGCAAGGCTTAGGTCTAAACACCAGGTATATTAGAGATCTGTTGTCAGACTTTAGATAAACCACTTAGAGAGGTAGTGTGGGATTCATATCACCCCTCTTTTGCCTGACTATTGTTTCACTTCTCAGTCAGTCCTCTGTAAACTTCTTTATTTTCCTTATCTACAAGATAGGAAAGATAATTCCAATACTGTCTACCTCTCAAGGTTATTATGAGGAAAGTGTCTTCTAAACTTTAAAATGTGGTTCAGTCATTTCCTTCTCTGGCTCATTTTAAGATAAGGAAACTGAGGCAAACAGGGTTAAGTGACTTGCCTAAGATCACCTAGCTAGTGAATGTCAGAAGACAGATTTGAACTTAGGAAGATGAGTATTCTAGCCACTGAACCACCTAGCTGCCCAAAATGTTACATAAACATGAGCTATTTTATCTCTGGATGGAAAGTAGATAGGGCAGGATTCTCTTTTTCTCCAACTATTTAAACTCTTTAAAGTGAGATTCTCCATAAAGGTACAAATTAAACACTTTTTTTCTACCTGATATCTTCAAGACTACAGGGGAACTAAGGGGAAAATACATAAACATTTTTAAATTACATAGTAATTAAATAATAAATGAATAAATAAATAGTAAGCACCTACAATAGTATGCTAGGCCTTTGTGCTAAGCACTTCAATAATTTTATTTGTTCCCCATAATAACCTTGTGAGGGATGCTATTGTTTCATTTTGCAATAAAAGAAACTGAGGTAAAAGTGTGCCCAGGATCATGCAGCTAGTAGATGTCTTAGGCTTAATTTCTGGTAAGCTTTAATTTTATTTTATACCTTATTGTATGGAGCTCTCCCTTCTTCACTGCAAAATCAACAGACTTAAATATAAAGTGGTTTTCAAGGATCAAGTAGAGGGATTCAGCAGAAATAATCCTGGAGAGCTCTAATATTCAATGGCCCTCAAACATTGCCTTCGTTTTCAATCAGGGAAGGCTAGGTTCTTCAGCCTTTTCTAAAAAAAAATCAGTGACATCTGATCTAGCAGCAATCTGATGACAGTAACGTTAGCCCCTGTCTTCCTTTTTTGAGTCCCCTCGTGTCATTATTGCTGGATTCCTTTCTGGTCACCAAAAGTCAGAAATTTAGGAGGATAAATGACCTACATTAAGGATCTAATTTTTATTATTTATTTATTAGGTCATAGAGTGAAATTTTTCACCCCCACCTTTTCTAATAAATTCTACTACTAAACAAATATGATTTAATTATGGTAAAGTTTGCTTGACTCAAGCTCAAGGAATCTAGTTCTGAGTCTGAATTTTAGACAATCTCAAATTCCAGGCCCTTCCTAGAGACTGCTCTATAATTCACTTTCATTGCCAAGGTAGGGGTACAGAGTTGATCTAGTCTGCTATTCATATGTGGAATTATTTGGGGAAAGGAAGACACGTTTATACTTTATCTGAAAAACGGTGGGAAAATTCTATTTATTCTTGTCAACATGTCTTAACAATTTGCCTAGTATTATATTACAGCCTAAGAATTTATTCTATTTAGAAATGTTACTCAGGATGAAGATGAATTTGATATAGAAATTATTTGTTACCAACCACTTGCTAAGTTTTCTCTTCAATAAGCATTGTATCCCAACTCATCCCTCTGATCATTGTGAAGTCAGTGGTAATACCCTGAAGACTAATTGTGACAAAAGAGGGGGTGAAAGGATTTATATCTGGATGCTCTTATTTGTTTCAGTCTGCAGCCATCAGTCACAGCTCATAAACTGGCTCTAGGCAGGAAGTCAAGGGGCCCTCCCCTCAAGTGAGTACTTGCGCACTTTTTTTTTTTTAATTAAAGCTTTTTATTTTCAAAACATATGTATGGATAATTTTCAACATTCACCCTTGCAAAACCTTGTGTTCAAATTTTTTCCCTCCCTCTCCCTTACCTAGACGGCTGTACTTCTAGTGATGTCTAGTAGGGAGCAACCACTATATTCTCCAATTTCTTTCCATTTTTACATCAAAACAGGAAGGAACTGAGTTCATAACCAACTGAACTACATTTGGTTTTCAATGGGGAAATCTGTAAAGTTTGGTGTAGATAAACTTTTCAAGTCAAGAAAGTATCTGGTAGCAGATACTCTCATGAGCTGAATTGTGTTAATTAATAAATACATTCACATTTGCCAGCCTATCTCTAGTCAACAATTTAACTGCCTGCTAAAGCCCAGGGCTCACAAATATTCCTTGACATTAGGTTGTGACTTTTGTCTACCTTATGCTTTCTTTTGCTGTTCATGTGCTGCTGTCATAAATTTTGTATTATCTGTGTTCATCACATACCTTCAAATAGGCTTAAGCTCCCCAAGGGCATGGATAGTGTTCCCTTCATCCTGATAGTCTAGCACAGGATGCAGATAAGGTTTTGTTGAATTGTTGGTTATAGATCTCAGGTATAACTGAATGTTACTTCTGGGGTGATTACCCTGGAGAAGTCCCACTAAATCTAGAATTTCACAGTTTCTTAAGTGGCCTGATTAAGGCCATTTACCTTAGTAAGTAAAAAATAAGAAGGTAATCAACAAGAACTAATTAAGCACCTCTCTGTATGAAAAAGTGCTAGGGATACATGTATTTTTTGGACTTGATTTCATGGGTTCTCTCTAGGCTTCGGTTTGTTCATCAGAGTGACTCTAGAGACCAGAACTGTGAAAACAAAAAGAGCTGAGGTGAGTTTTCTACCCAGAAAAAGGGCAATAGGATATAAAAAACTTCTAATCTAATAACTTTTTTCAATTTAACACTGAGGGATCGTATTAATGTTTTCCTACATGCCATTGTATCAGTTAATCTTCTGTAACAGAGAATCTAGCCAAAATTCAAGGCTTTATTTTTTCCTCTACTAAATTTCTTAATAGATTGTGGGAAGGGCCAAAGGATTTCATACTGTTTATTTGAGATACCTGATTTTGTTTTGAAACCCCCAAGTAAACTAGTGTAAATGGACTGACAGATGAAGATGACACTCACCTTCTTTCTTTCTGCCCACCAGATTCCCTACTTTCTATTAAATTTTTTCATTTGCATTAGATTATGTATTTCCAGGGAAGAAAACGCTACAGGAGATGCTATACAGAAGACCACCCAGACCCAGGATGATCTAAGATGAAGGAACCATATCCTCCCGTTTCAATCCATCAAAAAGAACCAAACATTTATACAGGCTAAGCAAAAGGTTAATTGCCCTCAGGGGTAACATTGCTAGACATATCCTCCACTTTCAACAGGCTAATGGTAAGAGTTCAGGCAGAATGCTTCCTTTGACCTGGTTAGTACTGAAAAAAAACAAAACAAAAAAAAAAAAAAACCCACACCTGTTTCTGCTCTCAGCCCCCATCTTCTTATTCCCTTTCCCTTCCTGCTTGTCTTAACTGTTCCAGTTCCCTTTTCTATTCTTAATCCTGACTTTTCATCTCAAAATTTAGTGCCTACTGGGAGATATGTATGGTGAATTACAAACCTCATGCTTGGGGCAAAAGCTGATTGTCTTTGGGAGTCAGGAAGGAATTTTTTCCACCATCTATATAAAACTGGCCTAAAGAGTGCTGGAGGTTTTTCGCCTTACTCCAAAGCATCAGGAACCTGCTTTTGGCTGCAATTCTGTTTAGATGTGTTGTGCAAAACTTTGCCCCTTAAAAAAATTATTGGCAACTAGGGAATGTTGGAGGTCCTTATACAAAGATCCTATATGAACATAAGGGTATTCCTCATCTTTTGTTCCTCCAAGTTGACTTAATGTTGGGTGACGAATTTGTCAAATTTGATTTGTCCATGGGAATTTTATGACAAACTTTTTCAAGAACATTCCTGAAAATGAGTTGAAATCAATTAGTCCCCAAAGTTGAATAACCTGCCATATTCAAAACATATTCAGGAAGATAACAATGCACAAACACCACTGTGTAAACAGAATTGGGGGATAAATTATATATTTCTACTTTTTAAAAATAGAAAAAAAATTGTTACAAAAACACTTCTGGTATTTGAATTTTTATTTCTAGTTTTGGAATTTGGGGTTTGAAAGGCAGCCAAGGAAACAAATGGTGAATCCACACCATCTATTTAAATCTCTCCCTAGAAGCATCCTCTTAATGATGCTATGAACAGTAGTTTTCATGTCACACCTGGCTATTTTATGCCAGTGGGAATGACCTTAACTCGATTATATAAGAAAACACCAGAATGAGCAGAGTTATCTTAGTTTGGAAGTTATTGTTTTGCTTTAAAAGACCCAAGTTAGAGGTACTTTCTTTCTGCCCAGGACTTCAATCTTTCTGCAGCTAACATCACACATTAATGACTCCCATGACCTATCTTTTTTTTACCCAAAGACATTTTTATTTAAGAAAATGAACAAAAGTTTAACTAGGAGAAATGTGAGGTTCAGAAGGGGCAGGGCTTACTAAAGAAGGGGTGAATTACCATTTGGTAAAGGAATGGATGAGACAGTTTAAGTGCCTAGAAGACACCTGGAACGATAGCTCCTACAAAACCAAAGCATCAATGGCACATAACACGTTTTCAGGTGGATTGCTAAGTGCATCAGAGTCCCCTATCTTGTCTTCTGACATGACAGGTTATAAGAGAGTACTCTGTTCCTTAGCTATGTTCAATTAAAACACAGAATTTCTCTGCTGGGTGTCATCCATATTTGGAAAATACATACAAATTTTATTCTGGCCTTTTACCACTGTCTTCAGTGTCATCATTTTTAGCAAGACTGAACCAAGTCAAACTCACTCCTCCATCCACTGTAACACTGGGACCCTTCTCAGTGGAGAATGGAAACTCTTTATAGATCCTCCATTTGAGGAAGAAGTTCAGGGAAAATCCCCTCATCTTCTACTTGGCTACAAAGCTTCATACTTATCTGAGTCAGGGCCTTCCATTAGATTGTGAGCTCCTTCAGAAATAAGGGTCTGTGTTTGCCTACCTTTGCATTCCCAGTGCTTTAAGGCACAGCACTAGCAACATAGTAGGTGTTTTACAGGCCTTACACTTCAGGATTTCCTGAAAAAGTTCTGCCAGAGGAATGATCATAGTCCTTTACAACACAAGAAAATAGGGCAAAATTACTCTACCTTGATATGGTAGTCATAAATTTAAATAACTAGATTTAATCCCACATCTGATGATGCACATAATTTGAGAGTTGAAATAAGTGTGGAAATATATGTATATATATATATAGTATATATATATTCGATTTGTCAAGTATTTTAGCATAATTAACATGCAGTGGATATCTTGCCATCTAGGGGAGGGGTGGGGAGTAGGGAGGAAAAATTTGTAACAGAAAGCTTTGTAAGGGTTAATGTTGAAGAATTATCCATACATATGTTTTGCAAATAAAAAAATTAATTAAAAAAAATTTGAGAGGGGCAGAGCCAAGATGGGGAACTGCAGACAGCGTTCTCTGTGAGCTCCTGATACCTTCCCTCAGACCCAGACAAATTGAGCCTCCGAATTGGTTCTGGAGTGAGGGCTCTACCAAACAATTGGAATACAACACACTTCTATCAACAATCTACTTTGAAAAAAACTCCTGAGGTCAGTTTTAGACGGACAGGGGATTGAGCAGCTACCATTGCTCAGGCGCCAGTGCGCAGCCAGGATGCAAGTCCGGGGCTGGGAAGGACCAGAAGATTTTAGGTTGCCAGGAAGTCCCTGGGAGACGCTTGGGCCACTTTGCTCTGCTTGCGGGCAGGTGCTTTGGCAGGTCTACCTTTGATAAAGGGTGGATTGAGAGCAGCTGAAAGTGTGGTCCTAGTGCAGATCTAGCCAGATCAGCCCCAGACTGGAAGTCAACTCGGCAAATTGCCGCAGGGCAAATCGAAATTGCTGCTGCAGAATTCCCTGCTGGTGACTAATACCTCAGCTGAAAATCATGAGCAAGAAGAAGAGAGCTCTCACCATAGACAGCTTTTACGGAGAGAAACTAGAGAAGTCCCCAGATCCTGAGATTCTGAAAACAATCCCAGATAAAGCCACAAAGGTGGACTTAAGCTGGTCTCCCTTTCAGAAGGCTTACCTGGAAGATTGCATAAAGAATCTCAAAAGAGAGCTAGAAGAAGATTGGGGAAATAAATTGAGAGCAGTGCAAGAAGGAAATATCGCCCTGCAACAGAGATGTGAAAAACTGGAAAACAAGTCTGGTGAATTAGAAAAAGTTGCCAACTCACTGGAAAATAAAAAAAGTGAATTGGTAAAAGACAACAATTCACTGAAAAACAAAATTAGTGAATTGGAAAAAGACAACAATTCACCAAAAAATAAAATTGGCAAAATGGAAAAAGAATGCAATAAACCAAAAAATTCAATTGGCCAGTTACAAAAGGAGCTAAAAAAGATAACTGAAGGAAATACCTTAAAAATTAAAATTGAACAAATCGAAATGAATGACTCAATAAGACTTCAAGAATCAGTCAAACAAAAACAAAAAAATGAAAATAAAAAATTTGAGAGTTGAAAGGGACTTCAGTGGGCCACTTCACTTAAATATCTATAAATATACAGGTGTATGTGTGTGTATACAGATATATACAAATATTTATATAATACTACACAGGTTCATATTTATATACAACACACACTTTACAAGCCATTTCTCTAATATTGTAATAAACATCTGGATGTAAGACTTACTTTCTACATATGAAACTTTTTCAATTCTTCAAAAGAATAAAAATTTGCCATTTAGGAAATTCCTTACATGTTCAAAAATAAATGTTAGCTTAGTTGTCCTGAACTACTTTAAACTTCTTTGCCTGGCATTCAAAGTCTTCTATTAGCTTCTCCTTAATATAACATCAGAAGAACCTAATTTCCAATTATTCCCTTACACACATGTCCCAGAACCATCCTCTTGTCAAATTTGTTCCTTGCACAAATTCACTCTGTTGCTAGTTTTGTATACTTTTGTGAATGCTGTTTTCTTCTTCTAGAACTCTGTCAGTCTCTCCCATTTACGTTTAAGCATCTCCCCTAAACTCTTAAGAACTCATCTCAAAGAAAATCTAGCCCACTCTAATCATTCATCCCATATCCTTTCAAAACAAACAGCTTCTTTGAAGGATATTAATGTATTCACTTATGTATACAAAAATGCAAATTCCATGTATATGTTGGTGTGTTGAAGTTTTAAAAACTTTTCCTCCCCACTGTAACAAATTACTTAACTGGAGGGAAAGTTTTAGGCAGAGTTCCTTTTTTCTCTTAACATAATGGTCAATCTCTTGCTTGTTTTCTATCAAGAATGATAGTGTTTAATATATTGTTGGAACTGTAAACGGATCCAACCATTCTGGACAGCAATTTGGAGCTATGCTCAAAAAGTTATCAAACTTTGCATACCCTTTGATCCAGCAGTGTTTCTATTGGGCTTATATCCCAAAGAGATCTTAAAGGAAGGAAAGGGCCCCACATGTGCAAGAATGTTTGTGGCAGCCCCAACTGAGTGGATGCCCATCAATTGGAGAGTGGCTGAATAAATTATGGTATATGAATGTTATGGAATATTATTGTTCTGTAAGAAACGACCAGCAGGACGATTTCAGAGAGGCCTGGAGAGACTTGCATGAACTGATGCTGAGCGAAATGAGCAGAACCAGGAGATCATTATACACGGCAACAAGACTATATGATGATCAATTCTGATGGACATGGCTCTCTTCAACAATGAAATGTCTCAAACCAGTTCCAATTGTTCACTGAAGAAAGCCATATACACCCAGAGAGAGGGATATGAAAGATGGACCACAACATAACATTTTCATGGTCTCTATCGATGTTTGCTTGCATTGGGTTTCCTTTCTCAGATATTTTTTGTTCATGTAGATATGATTGTTCTTGCACAGCAAGATAAGCATGGAAATATGTATACATATATTCAACTTGTCAAGTATTTTAATATAATTAACATGTAGTAGACTTCCTGCCATCTAGGGGAGGGGAGGGGACTAGGGGGGGAAATTTGTAACAGAAAGCTTTGTGTAAGGATCAATGTTGAGGAACTACCCATACATATGTTATGCAAATAAAAAGCTTTAATTTAAAAAAAAAATGATAGTTTTTTTTCATGGACACCTCTCATCCGAGTTACCTGTGTGCAAATAATTCTGTCTTATATAAATGTAGGTCACTGTTACATGTGACATGTATTTGAAAGAATTTTAGAAAACAGTCACAAAAGTCAAAGAAAATTAATTTGAAATGGTAATCTTTTAATTCATCAAGTTTCACTGTTTTCATTGTCATCCTCTCCCCAGACCCCAAAGGGAAACCAGATTTTGTAAAAATCAGTGGTGGGTTTTAATTTTGAATTTTCATACACTGATACCTGAAATAGCAACCAGTCAATATGACATACAATACACACAATCCAGTGCCAAAAACTGGTGATGTGTATGCTAAGTTTTCAACAAAAGGAAAAAAAGCACGATTGAGCAATTCAATGTTTAAGAACACTAGTTGATAATTGCACCACCAAAATTTTCTGTGTGCCATCCAATTGGCTGTATAATGCTTTCACAGTTCAAAAACTTTTGAGACCTTGAACACGAAGTAGGATTTTATGAGCTGAAAAGGACAATCTTAACAGAAAGTTTATAAAGAAAAATATTCCTTGGCAGGGGAAAAACCACATGGGTAATAAGGAATAAAAAATCATTCATTGAGGGTTATTTAATTTTTAATTACTAATTTCTGGTCTCTAAAAGTAAATGTATATACTGTTTTTTGCTATATATGGTTATTAATGGAAACCAAGAAGCAACATTGGACAATAGTTTTTTTCCCCTCCCAGACTTTTAGGCCCACCCACAAAACTCTTGATTTCTGTTTGTCTGGAAAAGTAAAGAAAATGCTTTCAAGTATTCAGTTCCTATCAAAAACTGGTATCAAAAGTAATAAAGGACCTAATTTCTTCATAATTTCACTTTTCAAAAAAATAACTTAAGAGAAGCAAGAGGTCCCAGCCCTTTACTTTATAATAAATACTATAGAACAACTATAGTTTCTTAAAACACTGTGGAGAAGAATCTGTGTTTAGCACCTCAATCATTGTTCTTAATGTTGGAAATGTCTCTGATACTGATGGAAGACTCTTGTAAGAAGGAGAAATACTGAAAGAGAAAAAAACAAAAACAAAAACATGAAGACAATACAATTTACCTAAAAGAACAAAATTCTTATTCTTTGTATTCATTCATTTCCTAACACATAAATAAACTGGGCAAGGAGAAAGATTAAATAGCTTTGCTTTGTTCAATACATAACAAAAATAATCAGAATTTTTTTTTTTAAATTAAGCAGCTTCTATGTTTGAGGTACTGTGTCAAAAATACAAAGACAAAATCAAAATAGTACCCACCCTCAGAGTTTAATTTCTATGCGGGTAAGAGAAGCATAAAAAGAGGTGGAGAATAACATCCATAAAAATATTAAATAGGTAATTTATGGAATAGGATGAAGGGGATCAAAAGAGTTGTTGGTTTTTTGTTTTTTTTTTTCCTGTAAGAGGTGTTACTTGAATTGAAAGTCTTGCAAGGTTCAGCTAATTAATTGGGTTGGAAGTTTTGCTAACAGAAAAATAAACTGAACCTTTTTTTTTTTTCTTTGTAAAGTGAATAACTCTTCTTTAAAATTTTATTCTAAGGATAGAGATAGGTATGTGATAAAAGGAAATCTAATCTCTAAGGCATAAGACATGATCATTTCAAGTGTTAACTACTGAATTAAATGTAAGTTTCAGAGAATTGATGGACCTTCCAGGTATGCTTTTCTGAAACTAATAATCTTTAAATTTTAGAACTGACTTTAAAATTCTTCAGCAATTATGATGGCTGTCAAATGGATTTGAAAGAAAAATGAATAGATAGATGGAATCTTAAAGGGGGGAAGGAGAAAAAAAAAAGAGTTCAGATAGCATAATCTGTTTACTTCTCTGAAGCTTAAAGCATATCTCACTTTGACTTAACCTAGGACTGATTTTAACCCTCTTTGAGGTTTCTGAAAATAAAAGCCAGGAAACATAAAAGATGCAATTCCCTTTCCCTCACCACCTATAGCAGAGTCACTGGCCTTTTTGTAATTCATTATTAAATAACAATTACTGAAACATACTTTTAGCCAAATTGCAATGAATGCTTCTCAAAATTGAAAACATGGAAAAGGAATAAGATAATTTCTTCTGCTCATTAAAAAATATGAAAATTGTTTGGACTTTCAACAATTTTATACAGAATAATAATATCAAAGATTTCAGGTGATGAGTGATTTTTCTAATGAGGTAGAAATAAGGATCTGATTATTTTGAAAATAAGTTAGAAAAAAGATTTTTTTGGGGGATAAATTTTGCTTTCAACAGTTAACCCCATTCAATATACCTACTCTTAATGGCCCAGTATAGCTAGAAAAAAAAATCTAAAAATTTAAAACATGATATAGTTCATTGGTCAATAATGACTTATACCATAAATATTGATCTTTAGGGATCTAGGGGGATCTAGGGAGATCTAGGATTTGACTTGTTATGCCTGGTCTGTAGCAATTTTCAGCTTTCCCCAAAACATTTATTTACCTTTGTAAGCTCATCCAGCTTTTAGCTATTTTGCTAAAGGCCTCTGACCCAGGAGCTGTCATGGCTTCAAAGTCAACTAGCTGGAGTAGGGGGAAAAAAATAGAACTTTAGTTTATGTGGTTTAGTACTAAAGAAAATAGCTTGAAAGCAATTGATATACCTTGAAATAATAGAAAGAATTAACAAAATGGAATTTAACATACAATTGACCAACTTTCTATTACAAACCCCAACATACCTTTCCTTTGGGAATTTTTCCGGCTACTTCCTTCCCACTTGCCATCAATGCACCCACAATCACAGAATACGCTATTACACTATGTGGACAAAAAAGCAACAATGATCAAATTCTATGCTGTCAATATGACCTTCCTGTTCACTATGCAGCTGCTTTGACTTAAATTATGAGCTAAATGATATCTGTATTTGCAACAGTATTTTGGACCCTAAGAATGAAATTTGCAGAAAGACAAGAGCAAGGAAAGCCTTTAAGATATCATTTAAGTTATCACGGTATAAGTTCAATCAGTTTGTTTTAAACGTGACTATTCAAGACTAATGAAAATCAAATAGATGACACCAAGTAAGCTTTATGGAACAATATCGAATTATATCTTCAGTCTTAGTCTTTCTCCCATTTTAATTACAATGAAATAAGAAACAAAACCAAAATTTTGTCACTATATCTAAGGTTAATATTAATACAATGTGATAATTAATGGTCAAATAGATCTATGATCTCATTGATGTAGTTGTTCCTCCAACAATCAAAATCAAAACCCATCCATGTTTTCCAGTCCTCTGCATTGCTGGATTTAAGAAAAGCATTCTTCATAACCATGCTGTGAGATATCTTACCCTGTAGATAAAGAAACTTGAAATTCTTGCAGTTACACAGCTTTCCCCAGATCACATAGCTGGAAAGTATCTCAGTTGGCATTTGAAACCACAATTCCTGATTTCTAATATGGAGTAATTGTTAGAGAGCCGTTGGCATTGGGGGCAGGTTCAAGTCCTGCATCTGACTGGCTGTGACCCCGAGTGTGACCCACTTAACTTCTTGGTGATTCAGGCAACTTTTAAGACTATAAATTGTAGAGAAGGCCAACCTTCTTGGTAGAGTTTCCACACCAGAAAGTAGCCAGTGAAATTACAAATCCTATTCCCGTGCCTATGTTCCCTTCCAATAGCTTTTCAAGGAACACAAGTAACCCTAGGTTTCCAAAGGTTTTTATGTGTGCATAGACTTACTTACACAGTACATAGATAAGCTTATCTATACGTTGATGTATTAAAAAGTCTTCAGTTTTAAAATTTTGATCAAACATTCTATGAGTTAAAAGCTGAACTCAGTCTCAGCATGTGATAACCTGACTAACTTTGTTATAGAAGATTCATTATATTATTTTTAAAAGACTATTTTGCTATCGTTTGCCTAAGCTGGAAGTTCAAAGGGTACTCTACTCACAAGCCTGACTTTCTCTACTGAGCTACTGGTTCAGGAGCCAAAACGATCTGCTTTCTTTCTGACCTGGGTTGATTAGGCAATTTGGTCCTGGTTCTTTCCTCAGGAGCTCACTGAATTAATGTTGAACTTTGGTGCCGACACTAATCAGAATAGCCCAGCTCAGAACCCTCAAGCTCAAAAGCTCCAACAGCCCAGCCTAACTGGAAATTACACGCATGAGATACTATGGCTGGCAAAAGTTTAATGTATATATACATCATATGTATATAACTAGATTTATTATATAAACAAACACTCATTTTATAGGTCTTTAAAGCAAATAAGATATACATATGAAATATTGTACAAGAGAGGTAATAAAAATAAGAATAAAATAAATAAAAGGTAATATGTGCCAGGGATAAAAACTAAATGTCCTGAAGGATCCAATTACCAAGAAAAGAATAAAGGAAAGGATTCAGCTACTTAAACTTTATCAAAATTAGTCTGTTTATAATGCTATGGAAATTAGCTTTATTACTCTGGCACTAATGATTCAAGTCTCTCATGAATAATAATAGTTCACAAATTTGCTTTTCAGAAAATTGAAGATGGGGAACTTATCTTTAGAATTCCTTCTTTGATATTAGCAGATCCTTAGCTTACTAATCTTCAAGCAATGGTTACGATTACCATTAAAAAAAAAAAAACTGGCATTTTCTGATATTTGTTTCATGAGACAGGAAAGGAGTACTGCTAGCTAATGTTTTATTTTCTCAATATTTAATTTTCTACTTATATTGTAAGAGTTTCTTAAATTTTTTCCACTCATGACCCGGTTTGTCCAAGAAATTTTTACATGACCCTATATAGGTACATAAAATAGATTTACAAACCAAATATTTATTGAAAACAAATCATAACTTCAAGACCCTAACATTCAGTTATAAGACCCCATATGCGGTTGTAAACCAATTTAAGAAGCTGAATTCTAAGGCAGTCCATACAAAGAACACATTTTATATAATTAATACCACTGACCTGGATCCTCTAGAGAGTGGCATTAAGTTATAGAAGTAGTAAACTAAGGATAAGATTAGATTGCAGACAGCATCAGCCTCCTGGGGAGGAAAACAGAAACCCATGAACATCAAATATTGAGTTGCAAAATAATTATTCATAAGGTGACAAAACACACAGTAATTATTTCTATGAAGAAAAAAAATGTTCGGTTATTCTTCCCTACATGGAATGTAACTCTTCAACTTTCCATTTTATCATATCCTTATTAAGTCCTATTATGTAGTCTATTCTAAATTCTGTCTTATTCCTTCTCTTTCATAAAAGACAAAGTATACTTGCAAACCAATAGCTACATTTTAAAGAAATTTAGTTTAATGTGAAAATCAGATAAGCTTTAAGTCTTTTGCTAACATTATCTCATAAATCCTCATGACATATACAAACTAATAAACTGATGTCAGAGAGAGGAAGTGATTTTCTGGGAATCACAAAGCAAATCTATACTGAACCTGGATTAAAATCTAGACTAGGCAAACAACCGAGGTTTAAAGTTAATAAAATTAGGAAAGATCGGAAATACACAAAGCACAGATAACCTGAAGTGCACTCTTATTACTGTTAAGAAAGTAAAAAACATGGATGCAGTTCTTTTCAATAGCAAGATGAATGAGGCTAGTTCCAATGGTCTTATGATAAAGAGAGCCATCTGCACCCAGAGGGGGAGGGGGCTCTGGAGGCTGAGTGGATCACAACATAGTATTTTCATCTTTTTTATCATTGTTTGCTTTCTCATTTTTTTCCTTTTTTGATGTGATTTTTCTTATGTAGCATGATAATTGTGGGAATATGTACAGAACAATTGCACATGTTTAAAATATTGGAATACTTTCCAACTAGGGGAGGGGGGTGGAGGGGAAGGGAAGGAAAAAAAATTTGGAACACAAGGTTTTGCAAAGACGAATACTTAAAATCTATCTATAGATATGTTTTGAAAATAAAATTTTTAATCAAAAATCAAAACCAAACAAATATGCCATAGTTAATTTTAAAAAGTAGAATTTTATATAAGTAACTATTATGAATCAATTTGTGATCATTCATAGAAATCATAAGAGAAGAAAAATGCCATTTTTATTATAGAGCAATTTCTCAAATATTTTCTCCAGTCAAATCAAAATTATATCATACTGCAGTATCTTGCTTTAGTTGTATCATTCTTCTTCTAAACATGGAAATCAATCATTTTGTTTCCTTTAACTGAAGTTGCTAAGTTCTAGATTTTTAGTTTTGTTATGTATGTTTACATACATAGTATGTAGTATCAGAAAAGGAATGTGGACATTACATATAATAATTTAAGATCATTTCATGGATAGTACATATTTTTCATAATGGAAAAAGAATGTTAACAGAAACATAAGAGATTCATATTAAGAATTAATTTTATTTGGGAAAAAGTAGAAATAACCTACCCCAAGTTCTGATGACAAAATTAATACTTTTCCTTTAGCCGTGAGATCTTTATACAGTGCATCTATTTCAGCATGATATAATTGTGTTCTTTCTTCTGTGGTTTGGGTTTCCACAGAAAATAATATATTGCCAACTCTGAAAGCACAAGAATGAAAGAACAGAAATGGTATGGGTTATACTCATTCAGAGATCCAAATACTGAGGATAAGAAAAGAAGCAAAACTCAGAAATTTTTTTAATGTGGCCGGAAAGCAATATTAGTTAATTATCTGCCTATCTTATTTTTCACTGCATTTAATTCCTACATATAATTTGAGTGCCATTTTCATAAAATACAACATGAAAGCCAGCTTGCTTTCACTAATTGCATCTCTATGCATTTAGACTAATAAAAGAGAAAATAGTTCTACATCTTAAAGGTTGACTTAGAGCTGCCAAGGACTACCATTTCGGAACCACTTTTTATTAGAGAGCTGCCACTGTTATGGATGAAAGTTACAGGTTCTGAAAAATTAGTCAATTAATAATAGGCATAATGGCACTTACCACTTACTCAATAGTGAAAGCAAGGTAACAATTTCTAGACCTTTGAGGACATTTGCACATCTGGAATATCTAATACAGAACAATGTAAGGAAACTAATCCTGGAAATCTCTTATAGTTTACTTAAAGGAGTTTAAATATTTTAGGCTATATAAATACTGTGTATTAAAATGTTGTAAATATTTTATAAGGTAGCTTTAGACAGGTCATTTATATGTAAGGAGTAATTTTATTCAAAGGGAACAAGCAGACTTTCAATATATATCCTTTTAACAACATACAAGAGATGAAGAGTTGAATATGGGGCAAAATCTGACACGCACACTAGACTTTGGGAAGGCAAATTATTTTAAAATCTTAGAAAAAGATAAGAAACCCCTCCCCCCATGACCTGCATCCTTAAAATGATTAACAATTACAAATTAAACACAAAGAAAAATGGTATCTATAAATAAAACATTTGTAAAAATATTTATTAGTAATAAAAAATGGAAATGAACAATTTTGAGGCAGCATTTTATATGTACAAAATTGGCAAAACAGGCACATCTGTACATTACTGGTAAAATTACAAACTGGTATAATATAACCTTTTTCCAAAAAAGAATAAAACCGATTATACCCAGAAATCCCATTACTGGAAGAACAAAAGTATTATCCTTATGAAGACATAGCACTCAAAGTGGAAAGAGATCTCAGAGATGATGCAAATGGTCTCATATTATATGGAGAAAGGAAATAAGGGTGCCAGAGAAAGAATTGCTCAAAGTTACTCAAATAGCCAAGTCATAATGTGAACCTTGGTTTTCTGGCTACAAATCTGGTATTTTTTTATATCGAATACACAATGTATATTAGTAAATACATTGCTCTTTCCTCTACACCATACCACCTCTTATTTATAGTCAAACTGTTATAAGTAAGCCAAAAAGAAGAAAAAAATTACATATCCAAAAGTTAGAGAATGAACAACAGTTAGGCTGAACAAACAATTAATATAGGTGAAATAAATTTGCTATTAAGAAGGATAATGAGAGATAGCATAGTATAGTGCAGAGAGAACTGGAATCAAGTCAGAAATAATAATAGCAGCTAATATTTTTATATACAGTAATTTAAAGTTTACAATGTACTTTATATACATTGTCATGTTTGAACTTCTGACTCTTATGGCTGTGACACTTAACTTCTCAATGCCCCAGATAACTCTGTGGCTATTGTATATAGATCACACAGTTATCTGAATGAGTGAAGGGAGTTTCTCATTAAGAGTTTCCTGTATATAGAAATATAATCTTATCTGCCCTCCCCCAAAGTACAAGTCAAGAGAATAGTAAGAAATTAGATCAGACATGAAGTGAAAAGAAGAAAAAAAAAAAAAAACAGAAATAAACCATCTGGAATATGGCTGATAATGCCATATGAAATATAAAAAGATAAAGATGTTATTGGGAGCAACTGACAAGGAGGGAATTAAGCATTGTTCTGACCTTCAGTGTTGCCATCTGTAAGATGGAAATAGTACAAAATACCTATCACACAGATGGTGATACTAAGTACAATATATAAAAATTCCTAGAGAGGCAGGATTAGAAAGAAAAAAAGAATCTTTTTCTTTTTAGAAATGTGGTGTGTGTGTGTGTGTATTTTTCAAAATTATCCCTCATGCAATTCTAGAATGGATTACTAAGCTGATGATTTGTAAGGATTTAGAACACCTATTACAAGGCACACTAAGTACAAGTCATGTCAGACATCCCATTTTCTGACATAACTACTACAATGGTAAGAGAATACTAAAGAAATAATTTAACTGAATCTCTAATGATTAATTTTGAGGACAGGATGGATGGGTAGGGACTGGATGATAGTACTATCAAATTATAATCAGTTGAATAGAGTATTGGCTAAAGAAATTATGATAGAGACTTGATTCTCATTGTCATGTTTAAAAAACCTTATTCAAGTTTATCAAATCCTCTGACTGACATGTTTTATGAATATATCTAGCTCCCCAACTAAACTCTTTAAAAAAAAATTTTTTTTTTGTTTTTTTCCAACTAGACTCATAAGAAGTTAACAGGGTCTCTTAACTGTTTTATGTATTACTGAATTTGTAGTATCTACTCTAACATGCTTAAATGCTGGTGGTGACAATATTTGTTTACCCAGCTTAGTAAGAACACTGTTGAGCTATGTAATGAATACCAACACTTCATCTGCTTTATGAAGACTTTTCCCACTAACATTCTTTGAACTTCATTGTAAAGGAGCTTCATCCCCTAAAGATCCATTTTTTGAGGAATCACAGCATTTATTTAGAGATTCTTTACATGCATGTCAAAACACTTCATAAAGGGATATATATTCATGTATCATACTATGGAAACAAAGATCTATAACTAGTTCATGATTTCATTATGATTCATGTCTCTCTCCTGGTTCTGGCTCTGACTTGTAACTTTAAAACCATACCTCTGTGGCCAGAACTTACATGACTTGGCAAATCCAACCACAATTAAGACTTCTCAACTTGGAATATCTCTCGATAATTCCAATGATGAGTTTTTCCTGGAGCTTCCATGACCTGGAGATGCCCAGACTGGCCTACCTGCATTCCTTTTCCAGTCCTATTCCTGGCTTCTTCACTTCAAAATCATATCCATGCCAGGCCTTCATTACCCAACCTCCCTCACTTTTTTAGCTACCTTTTGTATATCATATTTTCCCTCTTAGAATATAAGCTCTTGGAGGGGAGAGTTGGCTGTCTTTTTGCTTTTATTTGTATCCCTAGTACTTGGTACATAATAAACACAACACATGCTTGTTTCCTTCCTTCCTTCATGTCATATAAAGGAAAACCAGAATTACTGAATGGGACCAACTGAGTCTGTCATTTAACCAACTGAACAAAATTTGCTTTAGAGTTGCCTAAAACATAATGATTAAATAAAAAACAGAACAGAAATTTTGTACTTCACTTCCCTTGTATTTCCCCCACTCTTTATTTTACCCTCTCAATTTCCATGTTCCATTCCAAATCATTTGCCAATTACTTCTTATGGTACAAACTTGCTTGATTTTGACCTTTTAAATTATTATGCCCATTTCAAGTGAGATTTGAGTTCACAGTTCTGCCAGTCAATGACTGTGAAGCTCTCTGTTTAATCTTCCCTCCCTTCCCTAATCACATGCAGACACAATTTTTCCCAACTGTCATAATCACTCCAAATCTTAAACAATTATTGGGATAGTTTCCTATGGGATCAATGATCCAATAGGAGTTTTCTAAGATATAGGGAAAAAAAAAAAAAAGGTACTTTCTAGAAAGGCTATTAGAATACTTAACAAATGGAAAACTGATGGATTTGGGTTTGCAGCGTCTACTACACCAAATTAAAATCTTCAGATATCCCAAGTCAGTAGCCCCCAACAAAAGTCTAGGGTTCTGGCTATGAATCATGTCTTGATATCTTTCATTCTGTTAAGAATGAAGCAGGTTACTTCTCTTTACTCCTCCTCATGTTAAACTTCTACTTAAACAGTGCATATGTGTATTCTTGGCTGGCACACACACACACACACACACACACAATGCCTAGTCATATTTTATACTCACACTTTTTAAAGCATACATACTTGTCTCCTGTTATAGTAATTGTGAATCCATCATATTCCTTTCCTTGATCTTTGAGGCTGGGAACTTTTGTATTCACAGTGAACCCATCTCTTGTTTTACTGTTAAACTGCTTTCGAGAAGAAAGAAGAACAATATTACTAGTCTGTAACTTCATAGTTGGCCCAACCCATGGCTTAGTACATGTTTTTACATGGCTATTTTTTTTGGCTGAGGCAATTGGGGTTAAGTGACTTGCCCAGGGTCACACAGCTAGGAAGTGTTAAGTGTCTGAGAGCAGATTTGAACTCAGGTCCTCCTGACCTCAGGGATGGTGCTCTTACATGGCTATTTTACACAAGGTCAACCTGATGCAATAAATGAATTGTTGTTTACCAATACCAATCAGGTAAATGGTATCTCTTGCTTGGTGTAATCAAGAAATGAACTATAGTTCCTGCTCTACAATTAGAAGCTGTGGAACTTGGAAAAACATCTAAAACTTCTCTAGGTCTCAGCTTTCTAAGAGCAGTAAGTGGCACAGTGGAGAGAGTGCTGGGTCTGCAGTCAGAAAGGCCTGAATTCAAATCCAGCCTCAGACATGTACTAGATGAGTAGCCCTGAGCACTACACTTAACCTCTGTCTGCCTCAGTTTACTCAACTGTGAAATGGAGATAATGTCAGCATCTTCCTTGAAAGGCTGTTATGAGGATCAAAAGAGAAACTATATATATATATATATATATATATATAATGGCATATCATAGGCACTTTAAGGGCTGTTGTGAGAATCAAATGAGAAAATATTATATATATAGCATAGCATATGCATTTTAAGGGATACTTTTTCTTTCTTCCTCATCTCATATGTTAAATTAGGAGGCTAGACTAAAAATCCTTCCAAATATAATATCAGATAATTTTAGCTTGTTCCATGTCACAAAACAGATTTATTCTAATGATCCAGGATTCTATAAATCCAACTTCTAGCTTATTCCTCCATATAGCTTGCATGGTGAGGAGAAAGCAGCAGCTCATAGACTCATTTTTCTCCTATTTGGTTTCTTTTTATATCCATGTTCCTTGAGGAGCAATAATATTCATTCCTAAGATAAAGTCAGCATAGCATAGTAGAAAAGAGCAGTAGATTCAGAGTTGGAGGATACACAGTAAATTCCAAGCTCTGCCACTTATTACTCATGTTACTTTTGGTAAATCATTTAATATCTCTAAGAATCAGCTTCATCATTTGTAAATGAGAGGATTGAAGAAAATGGCTTCTAAAGTCATTTTAGCCCTAACCTTATGATCCTGGCACACAGGAGGTGCTTAATAAGGCTTGTTGACTGGTTGATTAGCATGCAATCAGCCTATTTCCAAACAGAAAACACCTTGATGAATTATACACAGACCATATGTAATCAATGCCCTGCCATCTTTGCAATGGGGTTATTTTTAACAAGAATGGAATTTGAAATGGGACTGAATTTCACTCTTTAGGCTGGGACATGCACATCATTACTTTGTATTCACTGCACAACAGACTGAGCATAAATTATTATTAAGAACCTAATCTCTGTAATCTAAAATGTAATATATCTGTAATATAAAATAATCTGTAATATAAAAAAAGCTACCCTAATTTGTGTCAAAAAACAAATGCCACAATTACTTCCTATGTGCTGATTAGTAAGAGTAATAAGGCTAAATGAGCATTGTCATTTAATTTTTTTAAAGATTATATTGCAATTTAAAGCTGAAAATTTTGTCTGTCTATTCATGCTTAAAATGCTACTCTTCAATTTAAGTAAATATATGAAAGACTTCCTAAAATCACTTTTGTTATTTTAGTTATAGCTTTAAATCTCTTATAAAGCACTATACTTAACTATAAAATTAAAAACCCAACAAATTAGAACTCATTAATGCTCCTTGAAGGCACAGATGATCTCAATTTTATTTTCTTTTGCAATGCTTGTTAACATTATGAAAATGCTAATAAGCACAGACTTTGCCTGAGAGAGCTCAATAGATGGCAGTAAAAACAATAAATAATCATAAAAACAAGATTTCTGATCACTGATCATAAATTCACTGATAATTTATCACTGATAATAAATTGTCAGTGATAAATTATTTTAGATATTATTTTTTTTTAAATTTAATGTAATCAACATTCACTATACACAAAAGAATTGAAAAATGAAAATATTGCATTTGTCTCTACTCCTCACAAAAGAGAAGTAGATTCAACCTTAGATGTTTCAAATTGCTGGCTTTCAAGGGAAGTCAGGACATGGAGAGAGAAACCAATGGAGTTTAAGAAGTTGCTTACTACAACACTTTTATGGAATTTGGATAAAGAGAGCAACATAATGAAATGGAAACTCTCCATACAAATCAGAGAACTCGTGAAGGCACTTGAAGGATAAGAAGCAAATATCAAAAAGTCTTAAATTGGAAAACTAAAATAACAAAAGTAACAGTTTGGTGCTGAAGCAGAGAGAAACATCTCACAACAACTATCCAGCATAAAATGTAAAATGAAATGAAGAAAAGGGCTCAAGTGTATCTTTAACTTCTGCTCCCACTGTAACTTCCTTAGTTTAGGTCCTTTATTACCTCTTGCCTGGACTATTGTAGAAGCCTCTTAACTGGTCTTCCAGTCTCCAGTCTAATCCTTCTCTAAATCCATTCTTCACACCGCTGACCAAGTAATCTTCCCAGCAACACTCCTCTGATCACATCAGGTTCTTTTAAAAAAATTATTTAAAACCTTCAGTAGCTCCCCATGACCTTCCCCCATAAAGTATCAACCCCTGATCTTTGAAATCAAGGCACTCTGAAATCTGTCTCCAATCTCTTTCCAAATCTTACTTAGT
>JAJPUD010002861.1:65152-82837 GCA_023553655.1 Myrmecobius fasciatus
TCCCCTATATGTCTGTGTGCTGAAGCCCCACACTTCTTTCAAAGACAAATTGGGGGCCGCTTTCTCCATAGAACTTTCCCTATAGAACTTTCCCTGATACCTTCTGCCTTTAACTGAACATAATTTCCCTTCACAAATTTCTCAGAGTATGATGCCGAGCCCTTTGTGCTTTCCCCGGGTTTCACACATGTTTAAATGTAATATCTATCTGAGGTATCTTTGGTGCCCTGTATGTATTAAGCTCTTTAAACCTGATTCTTTTGTTGTACCAAGCCTTCTAAAAGAAGCATATATATATACATTTCCAATGTTCTATTACTAAACATTTTATTTCACTCTTGGAAATTCTTTTTAAAATTTAAAATGTCAAATTAAGTACTTTTTAAAAGATATACATATTTATGATTCCTTTGTATTGAAGCCAGACACAGAATGTTGACAACCATTCCATTCCCATAGAACAGCATTACTTCATAGTCCAACTGATGACAACATTAACAAATAGATGTGAACAAAATAAGCAGCAGTGAGAACCTGTGTCTTGAATAGTAACCAGACTGCCTTACAGGCTCTCTGTACCTTTATTGAATTTGCCTTTTGCTTTTTAAAATAAAGATGTTCACAAAATATTTGCTTTCTTTATAGTCTCTTCCTGCTTAAAGATGTTCCTTCTCATAATGAAGGTACGTACCTCAAGATATCTCAAAGGCAAAGAGTTTTCATATGGAAAATCTAAGTGACTAAAATGTTTCATGTAAACCAACTATAAAGACCATATAATTAACTATAAGGAATTCAGGAATTTCATAATATTAAATAATAACTTGAAAGCCTAAATAGTATCTTTTATTCAGAAATTTACATTTTCAAAACAATTTCTACATCCATTAATCATTACTCATCAATAACCACAAAAGATAGGTATAATTCAACAGATAAAAAAAGTGAAGCTCAGAAAGGTTAATATGACATTTTTGAAGTTAACTGGTTTATCAACCAATTAAATACCAAACCAAGACTAGAACTCTAGTCTCTGGACCCTTAGTCCAGAAGTTTTTCACTATGCTACTTGACTTACTCATTCATTCAATACTCCAAGAGTAAGTTATTTATACTTATACAACAATAAAGTTCAGGAAATTCATGTCATTTCTTAGACTGATGATGAATTAGCACATTTTGGTCTTAAATGAATAATGATAGCTAATACTTCTAAATTTGTAAATCATTTTACATATGCTTTATCATTTGGTCCTTAATACAAACTTGTGAGATTGATTCTATTATTATTTTGCAGATGAGGGAACCAAAACTGTTCCAGGTAAAGTGACTTGGCCTGAAGTCACACAGCTAGTAAGTATCTGAGGGAGGATTTGAACTCAGGTTTTCCTGAGCCCTCTATCCACTGAATCACCCTGCTGCCTCTATATTATGACTTACTTGATTAGATAAAATAGATGATAACAAATCAACTATTTCCTCTAAAACTTCACACACACACACACTCTCACACACACACACACACACACACACTACTCACAATGCCAAAACCAAAATAAATTAGGGATATAATCTTAATCTCATATTTGTGGCACATAAAATTTGATCCAAGGGGAAAAAAAGGCCAAAATTAAATGATTTCACAATTATACTGACTAAAACCAGTCATAAAACAAGCAAACTAAACATTTAGCAGTTCCTTCTTTAGTCAGTAGTTTTATTTCTAAAAGCATCAAAGATTCATGACAAATTTACCTTCATAATTGGAAGAAGATCTTCTACTTTGTGTACCTTTTCAAGAGCTTCTCTAACTTCTAACAGTCCTTTGGGATTATTAGCACTAAAAATACAGAAAGGTGGCAGTTAAGGTTAATGCATAAATGTAATAATTAGCCAAGCAATTTTAGAGTAATTTTCCATTTTCAATTTAAGAGACTTTTTTTTTTAGTCATGAGTTATTCAAAATGTGTGAAGTTAGTGATAAGCTATATAAGAATTTTCTGAACCATGAAATGGACTTGATGCTAATGGGCTTTGAGAAACAGATGAGGACTTAGGTAGATGAGTTATTCTCACTAAATTGACAATCTTGAAAGTAACATTCAGTATGTACAGTATACAGCTAGTTCACAAAAATTAGCATCAATCTTTGTTTCTCCTATACCAAAAATAAAAATTGGACATAGGTTTTTGGTTCTATTTTTTTCTTTCTTTTCTTTACAAACTACATTTTAAATTCAGTTAAAGAGCAGAAGTATCTATTATCTTCTATAATATGCTTCAATAATATTTGCATAGCAATTTACAATTACTTTTATAGAAGGGTTGAATGAAGTCCTAAGCGAGTGGATGAGCAAAAAAGCAGAACTCAGAACTCTTTACTCCCAGTCTTGTATTTACTCTATATAAATTCAGGCATTTTTTATGTTGTGTGCAACTTTTTGTGATCTGATTTGGGGTTTTCTTGGAAAAGATACTAGAGTGGTTTGCCATTTCCTTTTCCAGGTCATTTTTACAAATAAGGAAACTGAAGCAAACAGTTAAATGATTTATCCAGGATCACACAGTTAGTAAGTGTCTGAGGCCAGATTTGAATGTGGGAAGATAAATCTTCTTGACTCCAAGCCCGGGATTCTATTCATTACACCACTGAGCTATCACATAAGCTATAATGTCTTGCAATGCATCCTCATTCTTGATATTCTCCTCTCTTGGTTTTTGTCACAATGATCTCTCTTGGTTCTCCTCAGGTCACCTGTTTGGGCATTTTTTTTTCAGGTTTCTGGATTAATTATTTATGTCTTAATTACTTTGTGAATATATGCCAGGATCCCATCCTGGGCTCTCTTTTTTCTCTATGTGTTTCCTTTTGGTGATCTCATCATGTTTCATGAGTTCAATCATCATCGCACAAGCAGATGATTTCCAGATCTACATATCAGACCTAATCTCTCCTTTCTCCTCTAGACCTAAATGACTATTAATGGACATTTTACACTAGATGTCCCACAAGCATCTCAAACTCATTATGCCCCAAAATGAATTCATCTTTCCTCCCAAACCCACCCCTTAATTCCTAACTTCCCTCCTTCTTCTGGCATTACCACCATTCTTTTGGTTACTCATGTTCACTATCTTAGCATCAGCTGAATTCCTCATTCCTCTCTACCCCACATACACATTCAGCCACCAAGTCGGGTCAACAATACTGCCACAATCATGGGCTCATCTGTTCCCTTCTTATTATATAGAAAATCCCCATTCTCATTCAGGATCTCATCATTTCTCACCTGGATTCTGGCAACAGCTTTCTTCCCAATGGACTTCCTATCCTCCTCTCTCCTTTTCAATCCATCTAAATACCTGACAAATTGATATTCCTAAAACCTGGGTCTAATGATGAAATTCCTTTGGCATAAGACTCTCCAATGACCCCAACTACCTCTAGGACAAGAAACAAATTCCTGACTTTTTTTTTTTTTCCCTTTTTGCTGAGGCAATTGAGATTAAGTGACTTGCCCAGTGTTACACAGATAGGGAATGTTAAGTGTCTGAGACCATATTTGAACTCAGGTCCTCCTGACTTCAGGAGGCCACCTAGCTGCCCCCTCTCTTTGACTTTTAAAACTCCCTGCAATCTGGTTCCACCAGGCTTCTTTTATATCACTCACTTCTACATATTCTATGGCTTGGCCAAACTGACCTATTTATTATTTCCTGTACATAACATTCTACCTTCCATGTCCATGTCTTTGCATAGGTCATATATGGAATGTATTCCCTCTGTACTGTAGCCACTCAAGATCTTTGATTCCTTCAAAGCTCAGCTCATATGCTTCTACCACAAAAAAAGCAATTACTCCTAGGATTCCAATGCTCTCTTCACTAAAAATTACTTTATTTTTTTCTCTTTATGTATACATAGATGGATAGAATTCAATCTATATTTATTTTTTTGTTTCTTTTCTGGATACATGCTATTTCCTCCCAAAAGAATGTAAACTTCTGGCTTACATTTTTGTCTTTGTCTCCCCAGAAACTAACAGTGTCTGGCAATTAGCAGGTACTTAATAGATACTTGAAAGGAAGAGAGGAAGAGAAGGAGACAGGCAGGGAGAGAAGGAAGAAAAAGGTGGGGAGAAGGCAAGAAGGGAGAGAAGGAATTTTGATACATAGAAGACTGGCTTAAACCTCCAAGGTACAGCACAGATTCAAAGAAAATGCCTGTTCTTATAAAAGAACAGGATTGGAGAAGTCACACTTTTCTGGAAATTAACAAAAGACTCAAGTATAAAGATTAATACTGCAGAGTTCCATGAAGTAGCAGGAAATTTTTAGTGTATCTTGCAAAGCTGTTGTGAGGGAAGGATAATGAAAAAGACTTTACAAATATAATTAATAGGGACAGCTAGATGGTCTATTGGATAGAACACAGATCCTGAAATCAGGAGGAACTGAGTTCAAATCTGACCTCAGATACTTAACACTCACTAGCTGTATGATTCTGAACAAGTCACTTAATCCCAATTGCCTAGCCAAAAAAACAGATATGATTAATAGCAAGTCCTCGTTGGCCTGTCAGTATAAGTCATCTTTTCCCAAGGGAAATTTGACTAATGAATATAAGATATATTAGAAGCAATTCAGTAACATAGAAAAGGAAAGGATTACCCGTGATAGACAAGAATCCTGTCTTTGATAAAATGAAGTATTTTCTCAAAATATTCCAGGTATCTCATGTTAATCACTTGACCCCTGTAAGAGTCAAATAAAATGTGCTAGTTATTTAATGAGAAATATTTAGAAAAACAATAGGATTCAAAGCTGGCACAGATAAAAATGCTACGCAAGAGCTTTAATGAGAACCAACTTATGTGGAAATGGACTCATTTCCCATTAAACAAATAGAACCAAGATAGCAAGCAAGGTTCTCACTGGATCCCATCATTTATCAAAAGCTTGCCTAAATATGAAAACATGAAGTGAGCCAAAGTTTGAAGGCACAGGAGAGTCAAAAGAACCACTTTCTTGAGATAATATTCATACATCAAAATTGTTGGCCTTCTATTTTCAAAGTATCAAATGCCTTAATAAGCAAAAAATTAAATTCAAACTTCAATATCAATTCCTTTTTGCCTTCAAGCATATTTAGTCTTTAAAGCAAAAAAAATCCTCTATTAAGGTTACAAATTATTTCATAAAAGAAGAATTCAAGAGATTATGAAGGGACAAGTAATGTATCTTCTAAGAATGGAAAAAATATCATTTTATTAAATATAAACAAGTGCAAATGTCAAGTGGTTTTTTGTAACTTAATAGTCTAGTTTCTAGAATCAGAAAACATTTAAAGATATGAAATGACATTAATTTTTTCCAAAAATTTAAGAAATGGGATCTTGCCACGAATTGGGGGCTCTTTTCCTCAGGGCTAAGCAACTATAGAGAAATAAAAAAAAAATTTACGTTGGAAAAGATGGAGCAATTAGGATGTAAGCTTCCATAGCTACAAGGAAATGAACAGTGGATCACCCATGATCTACCATATCTATTCAGTAGGGTAAACCTTTTAAAACAGAGTAAGCAAAAATTTCATACCTGATTAGATTGATGTGGTTATTAAAGCCCCTACTAAGACTTCGAGCTGGCATTTGATCTAACCATAATACAGGCTGGTCTGGATCAGCAATCCTACAAAACAGAGCCTATTAAAATCAAAAAATTTATAAGAACTAGAAATGATTAAAAGTTTTTTTTTTTTTAAAGATATGCAAAGTGTTTAAGATACAATGAATTAAAAAAGAAAAGCTGGAAGTTCATTTGTACCTGAGAATATGGATCCTTAATTTGGAGTATAATAATCAGAAATTTAACAAATGGGTCCCTCTTCTCATAAAAACGAACCTCAGAGGAATTCCCCCAACTATCTAAAGCAGGTTTAATCAGACACATTTTGAACAGGAGGAACCAATAAAATGAAATTTACTTCCAATGACCCTGCAACATAAGAGGTGTCTTTTTTTCAAAGGGGACTGGATTGTGAAACTCAATAAAAGACTTCATTTGCAAATGTTTCCAAAGATGGTGGCAGCAGCAATCTCTCATTTTGAGGGGGAGTGGGGTGAGGTAGATGGGGGAAAGCAGGGAGGAGTGATTCAGAACCTTGATTAAAATAGTATAATTCTGGAAAGCAGGGAGACCAGGCCTGAAGTAGTGTGCACTAAGCCAATCAATATTCAATGTCTTGTTTTGGTCAAGTCAATTCTTTAGTCCATTAGCATCATTTCAAAATAAGGCTTAGAGCTCTGTCCTGGATCATTACCTTCGCCATTTTACTGCAATATCAAACATATCTCTCCACTGCATCAGTCGAGTTTTTCCATTCATTCGCACTTTTGAGTTAGCCCATGTCCTCTGCACGGCTTGCATGACTTCTAATGCAGCCAAACCCATTGCTGAAGAGCAAAGAATATTCAAGAATGTATATTTATCTCATGAGTTCAAGTGGTAAAGAACAAATTTTTAGAATTACTGTAATTTTTCCCAGTAGGGAAAGAGTTTCTGAGACTTTTTTTAAAAAGAATAAAAAGATTTAAGAACGTCTCATTATGCTAACCCTACTTAAATCCATAAATGGAAACAAGAATTTTCTGCAAAGTAACCTCCTCCCTTCTAAGCTTGTTTCTAAAACTTCATGTGTGCCAGATTCCTCTTCCCTTCAACACAGGCCTCAACACAGCTGCTGTTTATGGAGTATTAATTACTTAGAACTATAATCCAAACTAACAGTTGTAGTTACAGACAAATTGCATGAGTATCAGAGTATTCTTATCCCAACTCCCCCTCCAATTTCCACTCCCAACCTAAGGGTGATATCTGTACAAAGTTTTATGTAAATAAGATAATTTACTTTTAATACAAGTTCTCTTGTGCAGGAATTCAATAAAACTTAAAAAGCCCTCCACATGCACAAGATAATGACATTTCATGTATAAATTATTCATAATTTGGAATAGTAAACCGTAAAACTATTTTTAAAAAGATAACCCTCCATTCCTCTTGCAATTCAGTAGTTACATTAAATTAAAAATGTCAACCCCAATAAGAACAGGTATAATTTCCATTTTCAGATCCAATTTCCAACATACCTCTGTGTATTCTCTTATTTGGCAGGAAACCAGGTGTTTCATATTGCATCAGCGATCCCAAACGATCTGCTACACAAATCAGCTCTTGTACATCAGGCTTGTAGCTCTCAAAATTCTGAGGCAACACATCTCTGGAAGAAACATTACACACATGATAAGGGCTTTTACAACACCCATTTGGAAACCTGACTCCACCCAAGAAGTGATCGCTTCCTCCTTTGGGAGAACAACTAAGTCAGACCTACAGCTAATTTATGCAGAGGAAATAGATTACAACACAATCTCCACTTTGATCTCTGCACTTAACTATATTCAATTAAAAATGAATCAATTAAAAAGGGAAGTTGTAGAATCATAAATGTATACTTCAAAGGTCATATTTATGTGAGCTTTTTAAATGAATGGTGTCTTAAAATTCAATATAGTTTCAAATTATTAAAGCTTTAAAACTGTACTAAGTCTTTTAGTACCCTGTGTACACATCCACTCACACACCAGAATACTAAACTAGATGCTGAGGAGATAAAGACAAAATAAAACAATCCCTGGTCACAAAAGAACCCATATGTGATACTGAAGCTGAATATAGACATACACTTTTACCAACAGACTTGATAATATAAGATGTCACCTGATTTAGCTATTGTTCCAACAGTTAGGGGAGATGGTAGAGGAAAGCATATATCCTTTCTCTGAGGGAATTAGTAACATTTTAAACAACTTGTTTAACAACACATCCAAAGAAAAGAATCCTTTTAGTTTGGAATTCAGCTTGGGACTATAGCCAATGGCATATAGCAGATAAACAAGAGAGAAAAGCTATCCTTAAACAAGTTTCAACTTGCTGTGCTAAAAATATTTTTAGTCCTATTAACTTTAAGTAAAATTAACTTGAAGGAACATGTACAGAAAATGTTATTGTGCATGTACAGGGCAGTGAACTGGGGGCCTAAAAAAAGACCTTCAGTTTGATTACTTACTTGATATGGGGCTGTAGTCCAGGCTGCTCTTCATAATCCTCTATGAGAAAGGGCAAATTTTTAGCCCAGTGATCTTTGAAGTTTCCAGGCAAATCTACATCAATATTATACTCTGTAAGTGGGGTATCGAGATGTGCATGAAGATATCGAGAGTACTCTGTAGAAGGGGAAAAATGTTCAATCCATTCAGAGTGCCAACAGATTTTTTTCCCCATGGCTAAATGCCATATGATTGTCTACTCAACCAACTGTTATTTAATTTATTCAGAACTTAAAATGGGCATTCTAAATTTAGCAAATTACTGTGATTAAATGATAATAAAGTATGAAACAACATTAACTTCAAGTGCTAAGGTCAAATGAATCTAGGCCACTTTAGATTGAATTCATGTATCCTTCCATGCACAATAGCAAAGATCTGATTTTCTCAATCCTAGAGCTAAAAAGATTTTAGATGACCACAAAAGGAGGATATTTATTCTGAAGAAGATGACATCATGGAACCAGAGTTCTGAGTTTTATCATCATCATTATCAATGCTATCATTTCCATAGAGTTTTGAAGTCTTCTTGACCTATCTCAACAACCTTATAGGGTAGAGGCTACTATTATCCCTATATTGCAGATAAAGAAACAAAGTATTAAATTATTTGCCAAGAACCACATAGTTAATAAGTACTTAAGGCAGGATATGAACTCAAGTTCATTTGCCCCCATGCCAAGTACTTTATTGTACCACCTAACTGCCCCAAGATTGAAAGGTGATAGACTAAAAACACCAACTCAACCCCTAAATTAGACAATCAATATGGAAACTAAAGACAGAGAGGAATAAAAATGACATCAAACAATGGAAGACATGATTTCATCTATAAGGAATACTATTGTGCTATAAAAGATGAGCTCAATGATTTTAGAAAAACATGGAAAGACTTGCAGAAAATAATGAAGAGCAAAATGAGGAAAACTTAGAACATCATATACAGTAACAGCAATATTGTTTTAATGATTTTGAGCAAATGAGTTCTTTTTCCTGTTATAAATAACCAAATTAACTGTAAAGAACATAAGAAAAACACTACCTGCATGCAAAGAAAGAACTGATAAGTAGATGGATAGAATAATCTTATGTGAGAGAGAGAGAGAGAGTGTGTGTGTGTGTGTGTGTGTGTGTGTGTGTGTGAGAGAGAGAGAGAGAGAGAGAGAGAGAGTGAGAAATCTATTTGTGTCTAATGGTTGCCATCTCTAGGGAAAGGGGGAAAAGGAAAAGAAAAAAAGAAAGAAATTTACATGATAACTGTTATATATTTGAAAGGAATAGCAAGTTGTACATAGTAGAATTGCAGTTTTATATATAATCGTCTTTTTATTGTACTGTTATGGAAATTATTTTATCCCATAAATTAAAAAGAAAATTGAAAAATAGCTGAGAATGCCATTGAAATTTGTTTTCTTTGACCAAAGCAAAATAATCAACACTTATTCTCTTAAAGCCATAAGATGCTTTTTGTGAGGAAGACCAATAATTCATAAAACAATGGCTCAAGGAACCTTTACCTGCAAAGGATTCCTTTTCTCATCACTCTCATCCAACCTATTTTTAGCAGATGATAGAGCTCTCAAATGAAATGAAATACAATAGGGCTGTTACAGTCTTTGACCAAATATGTTAAGGATAGGCAATATTTTCATTTTTGTCTTTATATTTTGCCTTACAAATAAATGACTTGGGTGAATTAAATTAATATAGCTCCAAAGGGGTAAAAGATGAGAAACAGTTATGGTTTTTATCATTTCGGCCTTACCTCGGAGGTATTTCACTTTCAGATACTCTGGACTAGCCTTCTGGCCTGGGAGAGGGTCATTTAACATAACTTTAGTTTGTGCTTTTATTCCTTCATAGAAATGTCCCATTGCCACATGGCTGAGTCCTTTCATATACTGACACACTTCATTGTATGGCTCTAGTTGCAGGCACCTCTGGGGGATTCAAAAGAAAACATAGTCACATAATCTGTTCAGGTTAAAACAATATCCAAACTCTATTCAGAGGATATCTATAACTTAGTAATCAGATTTCCATTGCAGGACAAACTAGATCAAATGCTTTATAAATTAGTCTCTGTGGTATGTATCACAGGATTTGGGGTTCACATGGAAGGGACCTTAGAAGATGCAATGCAATCTCTTCATTTTATGTATGAGGAAACTATAACCCAGAGAAGTTAAATAACTTGCCCGCAACCATACAGATAGTGACAGAAGCAAAATTCACATCCTGACCCAGACTCCAGAACCAGCATTCTTTTTCATCAAAATGTACCCAGTACATTCATTCTACTGAAGAGCACATAAAAACCTCCACTTTACATTCTAAGAATTCCCTTTACAATGCTCACCTTGAAATTCTTTAGGGCTTCCTGTAAACTGCCATGGTGATAAAGCATCATCCCACGGAGCTGTAGGGTCTGTACATGATTCTGGTTGAGGAGCAAAGCCCTTTGAAAACTCTCAGTGGCTGCTTCAAAGTTGCCCAGTTCTCTAGGTACGTCATACAATAGTTAAGAATGGGAACAGATATAATTAATGTACAGAATCTATGTTAATTGAATTCTAATCAAATGTATATAATATGCTTTTTAGTTTTGATGCCTATATTCTATCCCAAGGCTAAAGGATACTTCATACTTGTACCATTTACCACCAAACCTTACCCAAATGTTATAATAAAAAAATTTTAAAAAGTATCTGTGAGGCAGATTGAACTTTAGTGAAAAATTTCACCTTACAAATAATGTGAGTAATGTAATCATCATGACTCATAAAGGGATTCTGTTCCTAGAAAACAAATCTGCATCTAATTTAGGCTTATTTTTTTATGTAAGACATGGAATCCTTTGACAATTTGGAGGAACCTATAGATTTCTTCTCAGAACAAGGTTTTTAAATGTATAAAATGAAATATACTGAATTTAAGCAAAACTAATTATAGCAGAATACAAATGAAACTCTATATGCATAATGTGAATAATGTAATCACTTTGATTCACAAAGGGATTCTGCTCCTAGAAAACAGTTTGCATCTAAATTAGAGATTCTTAATCTTTTTTTTATGACATAAACTTCTTTTTTATGACAATCTGTAGAAACCTAGGGATCCCTTCCTCAAAACCATAAGATAAAATACAGAGAATTTCAAGAGAAATCAATTATAGTAGAATACAAATGACTATCTACCTATAGACGTTTATAGACACACACGCACACACATATACATACACACATATACATCATTAAAAGTTACCAAAATATTAAAAAAACCCAAACAGGCAAGTAAATATATCCTACACTAAGAACCCCTGATCTAAAAATATAATACTTTCCTCTTAAAAAGCAAACAAACAAACAAAAAAAAAAACCACACATACACATTATTTGGAACAAAAAGATTTAAAAGTGGACAAGTATTTTCCTCCCAAACCCACTAGCAGGTATGCTGAATGGTTTTTAGCTTAATAGATAAGATGCCTCAAAATAGCCTTTTAAATATAGTGTGAAAGTAAGGTTTGCTGTTACAAAACAAGAATAATATATAGTTAGAATTCATCTTATGATCCCGATAGGCCCAGCCTATAAGTTTGAGTTAAGATATGGCAAACAATGTCTCCTTTACAATCAAAAAGCTACACAATTTGGTTAGAATTTGTAGAAGCTTTCTGAGCAGTTCTGTTTATTGAGCCACTTTTTAATTTTGCAACAGTCCAATGTTTTATTTTAACTGCTTTTCTGTCCTCTTAAAATATTTGAAAATTTTGTTGTCTCCCACTTTGATAGCATGGTAACAAATTTTTGTTGCTTTCTAAGTTACCTTATGACTTTATTTTTCTATTCTGAAAAATCTTGACTTGTTTGTATATATATATGTGTGTGTGTATATATATATATATATAAAGGGAGCCTAAATGGGTTTGTTTTCATAATTTCATATTTTTTGTATTTGTTCTTGTAAAATTGTTTTTAACTTAAAAGTATTACAAAAATGAGTGGAATATTTAGAACTAAAGTTATGCTTAATAAAAATCTATTATATGCTTCAACTATGAAAAACAAAAAACAACCAAAAAAACCCATTATTTATAGAATTATAGAATTTTCAGATTACTACTATAGGTAGGGAATCCTGGTGTTATTGATCCTATTTTACAGTCTAAGAACCCGAAGGTCAGAGATGTTAAGTGACCAAAGTAAAAAGACAAGAAAATAGTTTGCACTTGAGTGTTGTGACTTTCAATCCAGTATTTACTAGTATATCTTCACTACCTCTTATACCATATGCACCACATGTAAAGCAGGGATAAGATGATAGAAAAGAATCACTTAATTTGTTGTGTCCACTTCCTTGCCTCACATTAATTTCTCAACATCACTCTCTCCACTCCCCCATACCTAAATCTCCCTGGCAGTCTGGATTCAGCTCCCCAATTAAAACTACTCTCCATAAAATTCTATCTTAACTGCTAAATCTAACAGTCTTTTCTCACTTAGTATCTTACTTGATCGGTTGAAGCTTCTGATGCTGCTGACCCTTCTCTGCTCCTGAGCAATCTCTCCTCCTCCAGTTTCATGGAATCTCTCTTAGTTTTCAGTTTACCTTCAATGCCCTGGGCTGGATCCTCCTCTTCTAATTTACTCAAAGTATCAATCAAGACTCTGTCCTGGGACCTGTTCTCTTTATTTATATATCTATATCTATATCTATATATCTTCTTTTATGATCTCATCAACAAACATAACTTTAATTATCACCTCAGACTTAACTACCTAAACCTAATTTCTCCTGAACTCTTGTCTCATATTCCCAATTACCTACTCAACATTTAATTCAATAGCTGAATAAGCATTTAAACAGCAACTTCTACATTTTAGGCACTAATGCTAAGTGCCAGAGACAAAAACCAAATAAAACAGTCCCTAATCTCAAGCAACTTACATTCTATTGAGGAAGACAACACATAAGAGTCCAGCTTCATGGTGGACAGAAAGATCCAGAGGTCCTTAAGTTGTATCCACAGGGCAGATAACAATGCCTGTGGGTCTGGTATGGCTCAGAGGGAAGGAACCAGGTCTCAGGGAGAGCTGATAAAGGGAAGGAGTGTGAAAGAAAGAGGTCCAGGATTAAGGGGAGTTTTGTTTATTATGGGAAAAGCATTTCAGAGAGCACAGCAAAAGAACTGGATGACGTTAGAGCAGGACTTGGGCAATGGAGAGGTGAGAAGGATGGGGGTAAAAGAGTCCAAATTGCAAAATGGACATGGTTTCTTTCTATACATATAGTCAGTGATTGATTTATATAGGAACAAAGACAGAAATGGGAGAAACCACAAAGATAACAGCTCAATCTCCAAAAGCTGATAAAATGGCACTGAAGTGGGGCACTGAGCTACAAACTGTTTCTGCTCTTCCTATATGGTAGCTGTCAGAAATGTGAAGTAATGGTTCCCAAACTGGCAAAGAGCAATGGTCAATCAGGCCTTGACCTAAGGTTCTTTCTACTCTCCTTCAAAGAGGAGCACAGAAGGTGGTTTTCCTCCTGCTGACAAAAGATGTTAAAATTTGTGCTATTGTTCCCCAGATGAGTTATGAGATACCTCCTCCAATCTTTTTTTGCAAAGATTTTTTTACATCACAATGGGTGATGGCTACATATAATGAATAATAGGCTTTTTTTTTTTTCATTTTATCTGATGTTATGGAAATTTTGTTTTCTTTTTTCTTTTCTTCATACTTTATTTTAAGGAAGAATGCTCTAAAAAAGATGGAAGGAACATAGAAAATGTAGGTAATATAAAATGAAAGATATAAATGAAAATGTATTTTTAAGAAACAACTAAGAGAAGGCCCAGAATAGAACTCATGAGCACAGAGCATGAGGCAAGACCGAGGATCTGCAAAAAAGACTGAAGAGTAGTTCTGCAGGTAGGAGAAAGATAAAGAGAGAACAGTGTCAAACAGAGGACGGCAAAAGTATCTAATAGAAGATATTAGTCAATGATTTTGAATGCTGCAGAGGGGTTAAGAAGGCTAAGGACTGGGAGGAAAAAAAAACTTAACTGATTAAGAAGTTATAGAATTTTGGTAAACTTGGAGAAAATAGTTTTAGTTGTGTTCTGTGGTCAGTAAGATAGGTTTATTATAGGCATTTCACTATTTTGTACAAAACTGCTTGAGTTTTGTTTTTTAAGATTTTATCAGTCTAATAAACAAAGGAATATATCATGCTAATGCGTAAGAGATTTAATTTAATTTTTTTAAAGTGGCTATACATAAAAAAAATTAGACTGTATTACTTCCTGATAACATATTCATATACTTATGACATTATTAGACATATTAAATGACAAATCTAATTTTTTTATTTAATCAATTTTTAAATTTAACTAAAAAGGTTTTATGCATTAGCATGACAGATCCCTCCTCCTCTTCCATGCCCCCATTTATCAAACTCTAGCGATCTTAAAAAAAAAAAAAAAAACCAAACAGCTTTGTACAGAACAATGAAATACCATGAGGAAGAACAGTTTACTATTTCCTTATTTCTACTACAAGATAATTTATGATGAAAGAAACTTTGCTACTTCTTTAAGGCTAATTTTAAATTTACAAGGTCACACATTCTTTCTGCAAATTTTTCTTTCTTTTAGCAATTTGTGCTATCAAAACCTTTTGTAATAATGTCTTCTTTTTGTTTATTTGATTTGACTCTTTGCCCTCTACCTTTTTTTTTTTTTTTTTAAAATTCTTCTTTTTCTCTTGTTCCTTGACTTCCCCTGATTCTAGGATTTGGTTTAGGTGCATCTGAAAAAAATCTTCCTTAAACACTTTCTATATTTAGCAATATATCAGGTATACCTTAACAGTATTTTTTTTGATACTGAACAAACTCCACAGTAAATTATCTAAAATTCATTTTTTACAACTAATTTTACTTTTTAGGTTTCCTTTTGCAGCAAGTGCACTAGATTCAGGAAAGTCTTTGACCTTTTCCTAAATGAGAGAAAATGGGATATCCCACCAACTTTTTATTCCAATCTAATATTAAAAGATTCTTTTAATATTACTATTATTTTAGATGTCATTCAAATCAGCCCTCACTCTCAAAAAATACCCAATCACTTTCACTCACCTGTAGGCTTGACCAAGACTTTTATATGCATCAATAAAATCAGCTTTCTGTTTCAAAGCTTCTTTGAAAGACTCAATAGCTTCCTATAAAAATTAAAAAAAAATTTTTGGCACACAATTTTATTTTGTGTTTCACTAATAAATGGAGGCTTTAAAAATGTGTGTGTGTGTGTGTGTGTGTGTAACATTCATGACCCTTTTCATATTCTTTATAATAAACTCTCAAGGTGGGGCTGGAGGTGAGGGTGGGGTGCAACAAGCCATTAAGGTCACTAGATACTATATGAATCAAATGGAAACAGTTTCCCCATTAACTCAATGGAAAGAACAAAAAAATTTTTACTCTACTCTGCAAAGTGGGAAAAATACTATTACCTGCTACTTAATTCACTGGGTTCACAGATCACCGAATTTTAAGTTCTGTAATAAATAACGATAAAATCCCTATGCTAAAACTACTCTGAATAAAAATCTAGAAAAGTACAATTAGTGACATAGTACAAGGCTCAGATAAGCACGAACTGATTCTGATATATGTTGGCAATTTAACCTCTCAATACTGGGACCAATTCTTTTAAATACTTTAAGTTGGAGAACAATTGCCAAGCTTCTTCAGCAGAGGGAGTTTCTTAAGATGTGAGCTCCCCACAATGATGACATCACAAGCACACACTACAAAATGATAAGAGTGTAGCAACTGTCATTTGTATAAATTTTTATGATGTGCGAAGAACTTTATATCCATTATCTCATTTTATCCAAGAAACAGTTCTGTGAAGTAAGTGCTATTATAATCTCCATTTTATAGAGGAGGGTATTGGAACTAAGAAAGGCTAAGCAAATGGTCAAAATCACAGAGGCAGCAAATACCAGGGGACCCAAATCCAGTCTTCTTAACTAGATATTATATCCTGTCAACTGTATGTAACCGCCACTAAGACAATTAATTAGTTCAACATACTAATAATGAGAAGAATCAATAATAGCAGCTAATAATAATAGTAGTAATAGCTAACATTTATATAGCATTTACCATGAGCCAGGCACTGTGCTAAGCCCTTTAAGATCATGATTCCCATTTTATTTTCACAACTCTTGAAAGGTAGGTGCTACTATTATCAATGCCATTTTACAGATGAGGAAACTAAGGCAAGCAGAGGTTAAATAACTTGTGCAGGTCACAAAGTTACTAAGTATCTGAGGCCAAATTTGAATACAGGTTTTCCTGACTCCAGGTTCAGCATTCTAGTTATTCCAATAAACTAAATTACAAGAGAAAAAAAAAATAAGTCTGAATGGAAGTCTTCATATGAAAACTAACGCTAAACTCTGAATCCTGTAAGATTTAAAGGTGCTAAAAAGGCAAAGGAACAAGCAAAATTAAACATAAATCCACCTAAATTTGGAAAAGTTTACCAAACTGAAATATCAGTAAGACAAATTGATACATTTCTCCTGGAGTGATTTTAGTTAGAGGGCACTCATTCTCTGGAATACTATTTTTGGAAGCATGCAGTGTACTCTAGCATCACTATGCAAAATTTATCTGGCTATATATAACCTATTAGTAATATGTGCCATTTTATTTATGGCATATTGTAAAAGTTAATAACAAACAACCTATCCTGTTACATTGCTAAATACTAGATTAAGAAAGAAAATCAACTATCTTAACCTGTGCCTCCATTATAAACTGCAGTAGAAAATTAATTATGAAAACATTTTACACATGTATATACTTCTAACTATATTAAGGAAAAAACAAGCTCTGACCAGAACATTTGTTCTTTTATTACATAATCTTCAGTATTTCAATTAAAACGATTTAACTTCAAAAATCCTAAACATGTATAAAAGCACAACTAGTGATTCTTAAGAGATTATTTAGAAACTTGTCTCTTGGACATGGCAGGCATTCTAGCAGTCTTTAAATAAACCTGCCAAGCATTTTCCCCAAATCACTACAATTTCACTTTTTAAAAAAGTCCTTTCTTAATGTCTCCTCTTTACTTTTTTATGAGGAACATCTTTATTAGCTAAAGCAAGCAAGAGACTGTTTAAAAAAAAAAACTTTTTAGAAAATTAATGGGGGGGGAGAATATATGCCTATTTATTTGCTAATTCAAATGAAGGAAAAAAACAAATATTTTCTATTTTGCCACTTAAAAAAATACAACAATTAGATTTCTTTCCTGGATACCAACATGTTCTGCTTATTGCTTTGAAAGATTACTAAATTTTGGGGGCAGCTAGGTGGCGCAGTGGTTAGAGCACCAGCCCGAGGACCTGAGTTCAAATCTGGTCTCAGACACTTCCTAGCTGTGTGACCCTGGGCAAGTCACTTAACCCCAATTGCCTCAGCAAAAAGCAAAAAGCAA
>JAJPUD010002861.1:82937-122055 GCA_023553655.1 Myrmecobius fasciatus
AAAAAAAAAAAAAAAAAAAAAAAAAAAAAAAAAAACCAAATTTTTAAGCCTGAAATTCAACTATATTCTACTTTCTTCCATTCATTTCCTTTTTTCAATCTGCTACCCATGTTAGTTAAGTCATTCTTTGATTTCCTAAAGCAATTACGTCAGATATCTCTTTGCTTTCAAAAGTATGGGGGTTTTATTTTTTCTTTCAAGTCATTACTTGACCAAGTTATATTTTTCTGTCTCTCTTTGCCAAAATAGGAGGAGACATAGGAGAGACAAGACTTAAAACCTAGGAGAACCAAAAAGGCAAGAAGAGTTGACCAGAAATCAGAGAGCAGCACAAATCTATTCACTGTCACAAAAATAAATTGTCATCTGTCTTACTGACAGGTGAATGAGATCTCCCCTATCTCATTCTGAGGTTATCTTAACATTATTAAGAAAGAAGACAGAAATGGCTTTACTAAAATGATAGGCAATTCCAATTAGTTACTGGAAACATTTCAAAGACATGACTAGGAATGTGCAATTTTGAATTGTCCTAAATAAAAGTCAAGCCTAATAGGGTTCAATACGAATATTAATTTATGACCCTTTTCTCAATACAACCTTGGAATTTTCTGATATTACTTCTGTTAACTTTCACATCTATGAAATTTTTAATATAACACATCACCTCAATTCTACTTAATGCTATATTTAAGGTTTTAGCACATTTTTGCTGTTATTGTTTTACAAGCCATTCATTTAAATTCATTTTGAATTCAATTTAGACCTGAAGGAACTATCATGAGAATATGAAGGTAATAAACTCATTGGCGCATGTAATACAAAGACTCTAAAATTCACAAGAGAGACAATATACCCAATTAGATCGAAAATCTGAATTAATTTCTGTAACTTTTACTTTGTCAATGACTCAGTCATTCCATATTTCACAGACATACTAAAAAGATGAACTATTTTACTTTATGCAGAGCTAAGAACCTGAAAATTCTGACAACCTACTTCAGGTTACTTAAATTTAAAATAAATGATCAAAATAGTATTTCCAGGTTTAGGTCACGTAGTTTCAAAATGAAATTAAACAGTCCAGTACTATAAGCTGCATCTCCATTGCAAACTATAGCCATCTGCAATGTTTGTACCAACTACCACTTTGTGTCTGCCATATTTCAAAGTGGCAGAAGCAGAGGCAGAAAAGCCCTGCTTGGTCTTGATTCTGCTAATTCCCTGTCAGCCATTTTACTGTGACAAAAAAGTGAGTAACTGATTGCTTGATGAGATCATTTGAAATATTTCTAAGCTTCTAATACAATCTAGTATTTGGAATTTTTTTTTTAAGTATTTTGTGAGGAGTAGGTGGAGAAGACTGCTTCAATAAATTGCTTAAAAGTTTTTTCTTCTTTCAGGTGACCATGAAAGTAAAGGGAAAAAACAGGGTACAGGAATAGAACTTGAGAGCTAATGAGGATCTAAGGGATTAGGCGCAAATGAGAATATTTGTAAATCACTCAATACTGTCACATATTAGATATTAACAAAAACTTATTCCCCTTTCTTTGAAAGTTTGAAACCTCATTTAGGAATAAGAACATGGTAAACAGGGGCAGCTATGTGGCGCAGTGGTTAGAGCACCAGCTAACAAAAAGAAAGAAAACTAGAATTCTGTGTTAAAACCCAAATGAAATAATCCTTTTTATTTTTTTATTCTTTTTTCTGATTTGTTTTTGATTTTAAAGGTTTGAACAATTCATTTCAAAATGACTCAATGCCATAGTGCAATAGCACACTAGCTTTGGAATCAGAGAAAAGTTTCAATTTCTGATTTTTATAATATATGTAAGTAAATTTGGGTTCATTTATTTAGTGTTTTGGGGTCTCAATGTCCACATTTATGAATTAAGGGGGCTAGATAAATGACTATGATTTGTCTATGATCCTATGATTTGAAATCAATTGCTTCTTATCCATTAAGACAGAGTCAGTTTCATATTTATGATGTTATTCAGGACTTGTCATGCTTGCTGTCTCCTTACTCTCTTCTAGAAGAACATTTTCATGATATCAAAAAAAAATGTGATTTCTGCAAAGCTTATGACTCTCATTCCTACTCTGCAAGATTTTTCACTGTTCTTCCCTAAATTCAAGTCACTGCAGAATAAAATATATGTTGCCTTAATTTGGAGGTTTTAGGAGTTACTGATATAATTTGTCCTTGTCTTTTGCTACAGATTTTAGAACCTAAACTGTAATCTTCATGGTGGTCTTTTTGCAGATGCCCATCCTGAGCAATGTAGCATAAGATAATCGAGTGTTTCAAGAAACGTTTCTTATTGCTTTTGATCAAAGAAGAAAACCCAATGCAGTCAACTCCAAGAAGGGCCTATAGGAACATTCTTCCACTTAGCTACAACTATAGAAGACATCAACCTTCTAATTTTATTTAGAATAAAAAGTTCAATGAAGATATGATTTGGGTTAACTAGCCATATCAATCTGTTGCTTAGTAGACAAGTATCAAGATTATTTTTATAGACTTTTTAGAAATTGTGCAATTCTTAATTCCTTTTGCCATTCCTCCTCTTTCATTTTGCTAGTCTGTCAACAAGAATTCAGAAGAACAAGAATGCACAAAGGACTATTGGTCCTTTTATATTTACTTGTATTATAGGTGGTCATGATCTAAGAATTCATCACCTATTGTCCATTCAACTGGTGAAGTGCTACTCTGTTGTTCACTAGAATGGTCTTCTAAAAGCAGACACATTCTGCTGCCAGGAACAGACATGAAGTCTTTATAGCACAGCATATCAAATCAGAGATTAAATATTGCTGTTAAATCCTTCCAGACCCAAGGATCACCTTCAAACCATAGTAAGGCATCAGAAAGGGACTTTTTTCCCCTTAGGGTTTCATGTACAATGAATAATCATTTTTTATCTGAAACCAAATTTTTCATGTCAAAACTATCTTTAATTTACTAACTGGCTTTAGAGGGTTTGATTGGTTTTGATTTTTTTTAAGTCCAAATATAATATTAAAAACATGTTAATGGGATTCAATGCATTAATAAAGCAGGAGGCAGTTGGACTACAGCTTGCAGGTCAAATCTGTGCGCCTCTCTCTTTTTGTACTGCCTGTAAGCTAATAATGGTTTTTATACAATTTGCTGACTGCTGAACTGAAGGAAACATTTTATAACAAATTTTTAAAATTCATTATATCTTAAAAGAAATTTCTGATGTGTCATTTACAAAAATACAAAGAATCAGTGTCCTTCAGCAAGAAAGGTTCCAAACATTCCCATATCCTATAATCAGTGTATCAATTTTAGTTGAGAAATGGTTGAACAAACTGTGGCATGTAAACACAATAGTCTGTTATTTAGTACTAAGAAATGAAGACTACTAGAAACTCAAAGAAATATATGAAGATTTACATGAACTGATACAGAATGAAATAAATAGAACCAAGAGAATTTATATACAAAGAGTAGAATAATAACCAACAAGAACACTAAATGAAGCTGCCTTCTGAAATGGTTGAAATAATCAATTTTAGTTCTAAAGAAAAAGTGATTAAATACATTTCTCTCCTATTGGTTGTAAAGTCGGTGCGTGGTCAACTTTCATTGGTTTTGCTAAATTCGATGGGTAGAGTGTGAACTCTCCCCATATTGAACCACAACATGATTCTGTTTTGATTCCATCTAGAAAGGACTGTTGTAAAAACAAAAAATGTCAATAAAATTTACGTTTCAAATAAAATAAGTGACTTTTACTCAAAGATATGTTTTACAACATTTTTACCTTCAAAAGACCTCTGTGGAAGAAAGTTAAGCCTTTGTACAGCATAGCTATAGGCTGATTTTTGTTCAGTTCTAAAGACTGCTGAAAGTCTTCATGGGCTGTTGCATAATCCTACAAGAAGAGTAGAAAAACCATTGAGAAGTAAAAAGTATTCTTTGTAGTATCAAAATTCTAATTCACTTTCTTACTATGCACAGGCATCTGGTTTTAGGACTCACTTCAAGGTTTATATTTCATTCACCAAGACGTTTATGATTTTCTTAAATGTTGGAAAGGAAAAATCCTTCACAAAGGCTTAACTACTCTTTATGTCAATTATAAAATTGAGATTATTGAAAAGTATCTTTTATGATGTGGCTACTTTACCAGTCAATTTTTATATTTTCCCCCACCATGAACTCTCTGTTTTGGCTTCATCACAAATTATAAAGACAGCAAATCTTGCCATAAACTTCAAGGAACTGTTCAAATTATTTTGTTACTAGAATCCTCAGAGAAGCCACAGTCACATTATATACTTGGTTCAGGCTCAGAATCACAGCTAAAAGTTAAATTCCAATGTTGCTGATATGCATCCACAGTAACAGGTATAAGAGAAGTGAAAATACAACTTTTGAGCCAAGTTTTCTTCTGTTTCTTACTTTTCTTAGCCTAATCTAACCAGTCAATTAGTATATAGGCCACCAGAGAAAGTAAAATATAGGTCCTTAGCATTTTTCTACAGGATATTATTGTGAAAAAAAAGTTTTCAAAAATGCTGCAAAGCTGCAAAAGTTAGAACTATATCCTCTCTCTCCATTATTATCATCAACATTTTTCTAAGGCAAGGGGAAAGTGTAATCTTTCTCATCACAGTGAAAAATGTCCCAAAGCAAAAACAGCTCACCTCTGATATGAAGTGCAACGTCCCTCTGTGTCTGTAGAGTCGTGCTGATGGCTGTAGTTGGATGGCTTTAGTGAGATCACTGACTGCTTCACTGATTCGTCCCAAAGGGGACAGTATCTAAAACCAAGACATTCAATTAAGCTGGAGGAAGATCTAGGTTACCTTAAAACTGATGAATGCTTTTAATTTTTCAATACTAATTTGATCTTTCTGTTTTAAAATCAATTTTACTTAGCACAAGCATATAGCTGAACACTGTACTTTGGTCAAATATCCAAAGAAAACAAGTGGCATATTTCTTTGACCAATGAAGAACACTAATGAATTTACTATATGGCAATTACTTTTACATCATTTCATATTCAGAGGCAAAGTTGATGCTACTTTTCTTAATATGGTCACATTTTTCTACTCTTGTTATATTTATCTTTCAAGTTCTATCTACAAAACCAAAATTTGATATGCATTGTTTAAAATATAGCTAGGACGATTCATCTGAATGATATTCTGAATCATAAAACTAAGTCACATTTCTGGACACATTTCATCGCTTACCACAATCTTTAAATACACACTCCAGGGTAGCAAGTTCTAAATATAGCTAGGGTTGAATGACAGCTTACAAATTTACAGCCCTTCATTTGTGTCTAACTTGGTAGATGCTGTTTTCATTGGTTAACTTTCTAAAGAAATCCTCACTTTTTTTATGAAATTATTTTATGTTTGGCCATGGCTTGGAGGTGAAGTTATGATCTTGAAAGTTAAAGGGAAAAGACATGCTGTTGACCATATGGCACTTCAATTATCCATAGGTCTCTTACACAGCAACTCTCCAGAACATAGCTGGGAACCTATAGGTAAGCCAAAAATAAAAAAAAAATAAATAAATAAAAAAAAGATTCTGAGCAGCCAAAAATAGGTATTACAGAATCCAAGCACTTTACTCAGAGTAGGAATTCTCAGATCTCAACCAGTAACTATTTATTCTTAGAAATAATTCTAAAAATTATGGTGTAGAGGAAAGAATGCTGGACCTGACACTAGGAGAACTAGATCTGAGTTGTGCCTTAAATATTTAATAGATATATGAATATAAAATATAACTTCTCCAAAGAGAGAAGTTATTTTATAGATTTTTGCTTTGTAAACTCTAATTCATTGGATGGATATAAGTTTTTATTATTTGTTTTCTCTGAAAATCTGAAATGGGTAAAGTTGAGAGTCAGAAATAGTGACAGCAAGCAACAAGAAAACAGACAGAAATATTATTTTAAAAAACAAACATTAAGAACTCACAGGTCACAGCAGTTTGGGCACCATTTGATATATAGGTATACTATTCTATGTTCCCGAGCATCTCCTTAGGGCATCATTAATTATAAGCATAAAATAAAAATAGATATTCAAAATGATGGACCTCTATCATCAAACAAAGCATAAATTGTTTAAATATATGCTGCTTAAGAAAAAAATTAAAACTAACATATCTTTAAAAGATTTCCCTCAGAATAGCTAAATTAAAAAAAAATACTAGCACTTAAAAGGGTCATAAATTTGGACTTGGAAGTTTCCTTACAGGTTACCTAGTCCCATTCCTTTATTTTACAGATGGGAAAACTGAGACGCAAAAAAGATTAAGAAATTTGCCCAAGGTCACAAAGATAATCAGTGGTACAACTGGAATCTGAAAACAACTTTTGACTTTACCTTCTAAGTTCTTTCCCACTACTATGTCTACTTGAAAAAACAAGTATTATATTATCTGGAAAATTCATTTCTATGTGCTTATTCCTCAATGATGTTAAATGAAGTATAACTATTTCTCCTTTTTTATTAAAATATTTCCAAAAGATGTTTTTCAAACCACCAAAATCTGTTTTGTGTTGCAAATAAAATTAGATTACGATCACAACCAAAATTACAAAGTAGATCATATAAGTTTTTACTAAAATCCTTGCTGTGCAATTAAGTCTCATTTTTGAAAATGTTCAGTCTATATTTTAGCAGAGTCAAAGGTGGTCATATTCTTACGTCACTTCATTAAGGGCAAAGGGATATGCACATATTTTGTACCCAGGACATAACACCAAATCAATCATTAAATGTTATATATTATTTGATTTGTCAAATATTTTAACATAATTAACAGGTAGTGGACTTCCTGCCATATAGGGGAGGGGTGGAGACTAGAGGGGAAAAATTTGTAACAGAAAGCTTTGTAAGGGTCATTGTTGAAGAATTACCCATACATATGTTTTGCAATTAAAAAGCTTTAATAAAATGCATTTTAAAAATAAAAAAAATAAAAGCACCCACTTGTACATGGTACTTTTTAAGGCTATATAAAACAGGAAAATCAATATGATCCTTGGATTACCAAATGATAAGTAAATATGAGATTCAATTTTTGTTCCAGATTCTTATCCAAAACAAAAGAAAAAAACACTTAAACTAGTAATCAGTTTACTTTAATAATTTAATTGTAAATTGATTTTCTGATTTATTGATACCATTTTTGCTAAATTTTCATGTAAGAAAGATTTTTAAAATAGTTTAAAAGTTATCAATACTTATTGTTCCCTTTTCTTAATCTATGCTTTGTCCAAGCAGTACAAATACAACAACAAAATTTAAATGAAATGGAAAAATTGCCAATACAATATCCTAAGACTACCTAATTAAATGACTTGTTAGAAATCACACACAGAAATAAGTTGTTTGGCCACAGTGCATATGAGTACACTGTATGTAATAAGTATTTAAATGTTATATATGTGTTAAATGAAAGAATAAAAATCTCACATAAAATATATAGTAAAATGAATACAACATGAAACATTAATAAACTGTTACATCTTCACAGAGATAAAAGTAATTTTATAACAACTTTTGTGGTTTTTACTTTTAACTAGAACATAGTTTATAAAATGCATTCCTAAAATTAATGTCACCTTATATTTTAATTTAAAATTTCACAACAATGCCAAACACCCTTAAAATAAAAGTACAAAATTAATCTCTTGCTTACATTTATTGTGATCCTTATATATGAATTCAGAAATAAGAAAAAATTGTCTTGTTAAAACAAGTACCTTTAAAGACAGGTTACCTCTCAAACCTATTAAGCTGGCAAAGATGATAGAAAAAGATAATGATAAATGTTGAAGGGGATGTGGGAAAACTGGGACACTAATACATTGTTGGTGGAATTGTGAACTGATTCAACCATTCTGGAGAGCAATTTGAAACTATGCTCCAAAGCCTACAAAACAATGCATACTCTTTGATCCAGGAAGATCTCTATTGAGTCTGTATTCCAAAGAGATCTAAAAAAAGGGAAAAGCACCCACATGTGCAAAAATGTTTACAGCAGCCCTTTTTGTGGTAGCAAAAAAACCAGAAATTGAGAGGATGCCCATCAGAAATGGCCAAATAAGTTATATTATATGAATGTAATGGAATGCTATTGTTCTATAAGAAATGAATAGGCAGATTTTAGAAAAGCTTGGAAAGACTAACATGAACTGATGCTGAGTGAAGTGAGCAGAACCAGAAAAACATTGTACATAGTAACAGCACTATTATGTGATAAATAACTATAACAGACTTAGCTCTTCTCAGCAATACTGTGATCCAAGACAATTCCAATAGACTTTAGATGGAAAATGCCATCTGCATACAAAAAAAGAACTATGGAGAATGAATGTGGATCATATTTTCACTATTTGTTGGTTTTTTTTTGTTGTTTCTTTTTTTCTTGCAGTTTTTCCTTTTTGTACTTTTTTTGTTTCCCAACATGACTCATATGGAAATGTTAAAAATGATTGTACATGTACAATCTATATCAATTTACTATGTTGAGGAGGAGGGAAGTAAAGGAGGGAGAGAAAGAAAAAACTGGAATTCAAAATCTCAACAATGAAAAGGTAAAGAGAATGTCAAGGGAATTCACCTCAGCTCGCTGTTCAAATACTTCTGGACGATCTGGTTCCAAGGTAATTACTCGACTTAGTTCAAACAAAGCAAGTTCTGCATTCTTTATGTCCTTAAAAAGTAATCAGAATTTTATGTGAGATATATTATTGCTCAAAAACAATTCTAAATAATTTTCTGATTAAAAACATCATTTGGTAATGTCACAAATGATAGGATAGAAATCTATGTGTAATGACTTAATACTCTTTGCCAAAATATACTTTTTTCATTTATAGATGTTTAGATTTCTTAATCTTTCTACATATTAACTAATCACTGCTTTCTATATGACTAATACTATTTTGAATTAATAGGGCCTTAATCAAATCCACCTTAAGCAAATTCACTGTAATTACAAGTATCCCCAAATGAAAGTATATAACTATTTCCTGGACTCAAGCATTTATCTAATATTCTAAAATGCATTTTCCCAAACTTCCATTTTAAAAAACAACAAAAACTCTGATGCAGAGCTATTACCTCAATTTCTATGGTTATTGTAAAAATAAATTCTCTAAATATGCCTTCATTGAGTCAATGACCTTTGAGGGCATCAGCTTTGCTGTGGCAAAGGGAGAAAAAAAGATTAAATCATAGTCACTCTTAAAAATCATATAACTACAATTGATCTACTTCAAAAGCATGTAAATTTCAGAATTAACCTTGAACCAAGCTAAGAAGTTGAATGAAAGACACAAAGGAGGGGCAGCTCATTTCTGTATTCCTAGAATGTACCTATTTCTGATATCAATTTCTTACCATCTGGATAAAATCATGCTCTTCCACATACCCAATCACATACTAAATGTTTTCTTTGTATGACAATAGGACCAAGAAAAGAGAAATGTAAGCCTCCTTGAAGACAGAAACTATATATATATATTTTTTAATCTTCATGATGTAGCATAGTATCTTATATTACTGGCTGGTTTGTTTTTATCTGGATATGTGGATTTCATTGAAATTTCAGTGGAGGAGATTCTGCCAGTCTACTTAGTAGTATTTATTAAGTACCTCCTTTGTAAAGACATTGTACTAAGCAAGTCCAATTCACAAGGAACATTTATGGTCTAAAGGTGAGAGTTACAGGCAATTATGTCCAAATCAGTAACTATTTTAGCAATTTAGAGTCTTTGAGAGTTACCTAGAGCACTGAGAAATTAAGTGATTTATCCAGGATGATATAGTCAGCTTTCATGGGAAGCCAGATTTCAGCCCAAATCTTCCTGATTTTTAGCTAGACAATTATCTTTTATCTTGAACACAGGAGATGCTTATTAAGAATTATGTTGGTACCAAGATAAGATCTAAATGGGCTCATGATTTAGACATAAAGAGTGAAATTATAAGAAAATTAGAGGGACATAGGATAGTTTACCTCTCAGATCTGTGGAGAAGGAAGGAATTTGTGTCCAAAGAACTGGAACTCATAATTGAACACCAGATAGATAATTTTGATTATATTAAGTTAAAAAGTTTTTGTACAAACAAAACTAATGCAGACAAGATCAGAAGGGAAGCAGTAAATTGGGAAATCATTTTTATATTTAAGGGTTCTGATAAAGGCCTTATTTCTAAAATGTGTAGAGAACTGACTCAAATTTATATGAATTCAAGCCATTCTCCAATCAATAAATGGTCAAAGAATATGAACAGCCAATTTTCAGATGAAGAAATTAAAACTATTTCTAGTCATATGAAAAGGTGCTCCAAATCACTATTTATCAGAGAAATGCAAATTAAGACAACTCTGAGATACCACTATACACCTGTCAGATTGGCTAAGATGACAGGAAAACATAATGATGAATGTTGGAGGGGATGTGGGAAAACTGGGACACTGATACATTGTTGGTGGAACTATGAATGGATCCAACCATTCTGGAGAGTAATTTGGAGCTATGCTCAAAAAGTTATCAAACTGTGCATACCCTTTACCCCAGAGTATTTCTACTGGGCCTATGTCCCAAAGAGATCTTAAAAGAAGGAAAGGGACCCACATGTGCAAAAATGTTTGTGGCAGCCCTTTTTGTAGTGGCAAGAAACTGGAAACTGAATGGATGCCCATCAATTGGAGAGTGGCTGAATAAATTATAGTATAAGAACGTCAAGGAATATTATTGTTCTGTAAGAAACAACCAGAAGGATGATTTCAAAGAGGCCTGGCGAGATTTGCGTGAACTGATGCTAAGTGAAATAAGCAAAACCAGGAGATCATTATACACAGCAACAACAATACTATATGATGATCAATTCTGATGGACACTGGCTTTCTTCAACAATGAAATGTTTCAAACTAGTTCCAATTGTTCAGTGAAGAAAGCCATATACACCCAGAGAGAGGGTTATGAAATGTGGACCACATGCTCTCTATTCATGTTTGCTTACATTATGTTTCTCTTCTAAGAATTTTTTTTCTTGTAGATCCGACTTTTATATGCTGTAAAAATATACACATATTTGATTTATTTTAACATAATTAACATGTATTGGACTTCCTGCCATCTAGAGGAGGGGCGAGGACTGGGGGGGGGGGGAATTTGTAATGGAAAGCTTTGCAAGGCCAATACATCTTAACTATGCTAAAATATGACATATAAATATACATGTCATATAAATATATACATATTTATACAGTTATCTTGCTGTACAAGGGAAAAAAACAACTTAGAAGGAAAACAAAATGCAAGCAAACATGAACAGAGAGCGTGAAAATGTTATGTTGTGGTCCACACTCAGATTCCACAGGCCTCTCCCTGGGTATATATGGTTTTCCATCACTGAACAATTGTAACTGGTTTGAAACACTTCATTGTTGAAGAGAGCCATGTCCATCAGAATTGATCATTGTATAATCTTGTTGTTGCTGCGTATAATGATCTCCTGGTTCTGCTCATTTCACTCAGCATCAGTTCATGTAGGTCTTTCCAGGCCTCTCTGAAATCATCCTGCTGGTCGTTTCTCACAGAACAATGATATTTCATGACATTCTTATACTATAATTTATTCAGCCATTCTCCAATTGATGGGCATCCATTCACTTTCCAGTTTCTTGCCACTACAAAAAGGGCTGCCACAAACATTTTTGCACATGTGGGACCCTTTTCTTCCTTTAAGATATCTTCGAGATATAGGCCCAGTAGAAACACTCTGGGGCAAAGAGTATGCACAGTTTGATAACTTTTTGAGCATAGTTCCAAATTGCTCTCCAGAATGGTTGGATCCATTCACAGTTCCACCAACAATGTATCAGTGTCCCAATTTTCCCACATCCCCTCCAACATTTATCATTATCTTTTCCTGTCATTTTAGCCAATCTGAGGTGTAATGGTACCTCGGAGTTGTCTTAATTTGCATTTCTCTGATCAATGGTGATTTGGAGCACCTTTTCATATGACTAGACATAGTTTTAATTTCTTTATCTAAAAATTGTCTGTTCATATCCTGTGGCCATTTATCATCAATCCAAAGTTCTATCATTTCTATCAGGGATGTCAAACTCAGACAGAAATGGGCCATAAATTCCTAATAAGGATTCTTGTGATTGCATGATGATTTAGTTTTAAAATGTAATGCTATTTATGTTTTATTGCATTTTCATTTATTTTGTTAAATATTTTTGAACTACAGGGGCTCTAGAGAGCATTTTAAGTTGCAGGGTTGGCCCAGTATGTTTGACTCCTCTCTGGCCTATAGCTTGCTGACTCTTCATTGCCCCTGGAGAAGGCTATTCAATTCTCTTTTGCCCAAACCATTTCCACAGAAGCGATAGGCTCCTTAATATGGCATAATTTTATCCACCTCTGTTATCTGCCTAAATAGAGTACATAAAAAATTATTCAGTCTTTCTTTAATGATTCAAAGGTAAATAATGATGACTTTCTATGCTTTAAAGTAGGATGACCTCCAAAATTACTAAGGTGTATAGGACTGATTACCCTTATACCAAATGGCTCTAGATCACTATTTCTTAATTTCTGTTTTTCATAGCTTTTCTGTTTCCTCTCAAACAATATAGTCTACAAAAGTTTTCATGAAAAATTACTCAAATATATTATAGCATTTATGAAGCGATGTTTCAAATATCTCAAAAGAATCCAATCCTGAGGGGCAGCTAGGTGGTACAGTGGATAGAGTATCAGCCCTGAAGTCAGGAGGCCCTGAGTTCAAATCTGGTCTCAGACACTTCCTAGCTGTGTGACCCTGGGCAAGTCACTTAACCCCAATTGCCTCAGCAAAAAGCAAAAAAAAAAAAAAAAAAAAAAAAAAGAATCCAATCCTGATGCTGCAAACTAACAAAACATTCCTATTGAGGCCATCATTATCAAATACTCACCTGTAGTCCCTTCTTTCCATAGGCTATTCCTCGTCCATATATTGCACTAACAAGCTCTGGCTCCTCCTAAACAGAAGAAAAATATAGCATGGAGTTAACAAATAAAAGAAATCCTAGTTACTAATTAGGACAGATGTGTGCCCCAGGTAAATGTTTTTCTCCAATAGGCCAATACCACCTATGAATTAGTTCAAGCAGGAAATTCCAAACAGCTTCTGCTTGGGGAATTTTAGGTAGAAGGGAATCAGAGGAGTCGATGCTTGTTTCCATGGAAACTAGCAGGCAAAGGCTGCAAGGACTTCTGCAGAGGCATCCGGGGATGATGGTGGCAGAGCGTCTGGTAATAATGACTCCCAGGGAACAGTTGCAGAAGTAGTTCCTTTGATAAATGGTGATGGGAATGAAATGCAAATGAATAATAAAGCCAATTCTGGAAACAAGGAGGTAAAAGAGCTTGGGAGCAGCTGGAAATGATCCAATGGTAAGGTAAATTTGGTGGCTAGGGTGGAAAGAAAGTAAGATTGCCATGTGGAGTAAGACTGAGCCAACTCTAATTTTGGAGAGTGGAGAGGGAAGCAGGTGAGGTGGGAGCAGATGCAACTGCAGAAGAAGTGGCAGGTAGCCAAAATGTCTGCTCTAGAAACAGCGTAGAAAGAATCTGGGTCCTTCCTCTAAGTAGGACTGTAAGCTCCATGGGATTTCTGGAATGGAGTGAAAGACCTGAGCCATTATCAAAAGAGCAGGGTTTAGGGGTATAGTGAAAAGAAAGGCAAATCCCTAATGACATCAAAAAAGAAAGACTATCTTTGGAGCTATATGAACCAGGGAGTTGAGTGAAGGTTGGCTAATGTTGTTGATATTTATCCTTTGTTTTTGGAAAGGATAACACAGGATGATATTCTGACTTGCATATGAACTAGATTTAAATGAGGCAAAGTTGCACAAAGTTGTCAACCTCACCATTTTTTCCTGATTCATCCAAGTCTAGTGGCAAAACAAAACTCAAAATCACCTGTGATGGCCCAAGATGCAGTGGATGACCTTGGTGTCTGATGTCTGACTAAGCTATAAATACTCCACATCACCTGCTTCAGCCCCCTTCATGGACACTGGAACCAAGTGTTCTTGTCATCCCATTCTGCTAGAGAAATGTGTTCACATGCTTGGCATAGACATCCCCCTAAATCACCAATGGATTTGAGATATATCAATTATCCTCAACATGGCTTAGCCCTTCTGCTGAAGTTTTACTGAAATGTGGCCACTGAATATGCTATAGCTTTTTGTAGTCACAGGCAAGAGTTGGGTGGCAGATGGGCAGCCCTAAAAAAGGCTCAGTAAACCCTCATACCAGAGGAGCTAGTCCTCCTAAATACCCCATAACACCCTGTGAATTCTTAGAGACTTTGTTGAAAGAATCACATCAGCAGTGATGGCAGAAATCCCAATAAAATCACCGAATTGTTGAAGTGATTTAGCCCCTCAAAATGCAAATTGCAAAATGCCAGCTACTTGGAAAAGTCCCACTGGATTTATTCTCTGTTACTACCTCTGCAAAATAAATGAAGGATCACTCGTACAAAAACAAAATTCTAATTACTTTTCCATTAATTTGTAAGTACTACACTTTTCTTGGTTCCCCAAGTAGGTCACTCACAACTAAGGGACTCCTTGTAATAGGAACATTATAATGAAGTCAGAATGGTGTTCCAAGCTCCCCCACAGCTTAAAACAAAATAGTCAACGAAATGTATACAACTTCCTTGATTCTTATTCCATACTTAGGAATAAATCACTTTTGATTATTATTAAATTTTCTAAGGATCTTAAAAATCAGAAAGAGATGCCTTTAATAGTGAAATCAAAATTTAGTTTCCTGTGAACTTGGCTAGCATGAATAACCCCTCGAGGCTAATCATTCCTAATGAAATTGAATTTCATTCAGTTTGGACCTCCAAGGCTCAGGACAAAGATGTCACCACAAAGGGATATAAGACTTTTCCTGAGACCCTGCCAGCTTCTTTCTAACCAACTTGATTATAACTCAACTCATGACTAGAACACTGTGTCGTCTTATTTCTAGTCAGCATTTTCCACTTTATGAATACAAAGATTTATGTGAATAAATGCTAATAAAAAGATATATAAATAATAAATAAATAAAAATAAATAATAAAATAAAAATAAATTAATAAATAAAAATATAAATCACTTTGCAACCATAAAGCTAAATTTGAATTCAGCTACAATGACAAATTCAGTGAACAATGTAGAGATAATATTTTTACGGCTCTCTAGGACTTCATTGCAAGAAAGATGTTAAATGAAAAAGCATCTTCCATTCATAGAATGTCAGTTTCCACAGTATACATATTTTAAACAATCGTAGAAGTTTTCCTTCTGTGAATTAGTTCTAAGTTTCAAATTCTCTGTTATTTCTACTATCACCTGTTTATTTCTCGGAGTATTCAGTGTAATGGAATGACAATAAATAAAGCATCCTAAACTCGCAACCTGGAACTATTTCCAGAGGAAAACTGCAGACAGTAATATATCTCATTACAAATTTGTTATAATCCTACTCAATGCCATATTTTCTCAAGTTTGTTCTACTAGTAATTAAGGTAGGTTACATTTACAAAGTTATAAATGATTTTTTCCTTTTCAAATCATAACAACAGATTGCTCTCCTTAAACACATATACTGGGAAGGTTGCCAAGAGAAAGAGTTCTTGAATAATGAGCAAATTAGACAGTTATTGATTTCTGTAATTGCTTGTTTCAAATAGTTGTCAGGAATAAACTAGTGTTTGCTCTTGTAATTGTCCCAGGGTAAGTAAGCCCTTACTTGCTCAACACAGGTAGATTCCCTTAATGTAATAAGCTTCAATTTTATACTGTTTTGATGGCAAGCAACCAGTATATTAAGAAAGTCATTCACAAAGTAATACAGCTCTACACAAAATCCAATGAATGAATGATGACAATCCATAACAACTTTGTTCTTGGACCGTCAAATAAATTATGCTATAATTAACTACAAAAAATAAAAATAAAAAGGGGTGCTTTAAAAACTAATGCTCCAAACTAGAGAATAAATATCTGTCATATCAATTATTTTTTGTTTAATAAACCTTAATTTAGTTATAACTTTGATACTCATGCACAGTGATCACATGCACAGAAACAAAATCTGTTTGAGGCAGATAATGCAGAATGCTTAAGAGAGGGTATTAATCAACAAACTGTAATGAATATCTAGAGTGAACATAACTAAAGAACTGATAAAAGACTAGACTGCAAGTTATTTTCAATATTCATATATTTGTGAATATAAATAATATAAATAATTTATCTTAATGTATATGCTTTAATTCAATCATCAATCTATATGATAGTCCATGTATTTCCATCAGAGAAAATCATGCCATTACATAGAAACAAAGCCATAAATGGATCTTACCTAATCGATTTCTGTATACAAAGTTAAGACAAACATCATTTAATCTTAATTCAATGATTCTCTGCCTGGAAACTAGGTGGTATTATTATTACAAATGATTGTTTGGGTTCTACAAAGCATACTTTCTATAAATTAATATGTTCACATATAAGTACATTATTCTTTTTCAAATGCAGGTAGGTGCAATTGTGATTAATAAAACATAAATTAATTCCACAGTAAAAAAGGGAAGTAACCATAAACCAACAGTTATTCCAATTCCAAAAGAGCCTTGAACATCATTTCACAGAATAATTTTGCCCCTCACAGAAAAATCTTTAACTTGGTTAAGGACCATAAACTTTAAAATTTTATATCGAGCATGAAAAATTACCTGGAGCATGGATGAAAAATGTCTTATTGCTTCATCATATAGACCACTGCCAATCAACACATAGGCAATAGCTACAAAACAAAATTAAAGTAGGTTAAGACATAAAATTAAGGTATAAGAAAATTAAAGGCAGTTATTTGGTGCAGTGGATAGACTGCTGGACCTGGAGTCAAAAATATTTATCCTCCTGGATTCAAAATCTGGCTTCAGATATTTCCTAACTGTGTGACTCTAGGCAAGTCATTTAATCTTGTTTGCCTTAGTTTTCTCTTCTATAAAATGAGCTGAAAAAAGAAATGGCAAACCAATACAGTATCTTTGACAGGAAAACCCCAAATGGAGTTATAAAGACTCAAAAATGACTGAAAATGACTAAACAACAAAAATAAAATCATTACACAGAATAAAATGTGAGCTGCTCCCTTTTGTCCCAGTTCATCGATACAGGAATTAAAGAAGCAGCCCTCTTTGGGTACTACAGTCAAATGCAGCTTTTCAGAATGAACTGGATATTTTTAGGACTTTAGATTACACCTAAACTAGAGGTATTCAAACATGTAGCCCATTCAGCAGGAAAACCAGATTAAAATGTAAATGGAAAATATTTAATAAAATAAATAAAATATGATAAAAATAAAAGTAACTAATAAACAGCTAGCATTTATATAGTGACTACTATATGCCAGGCACACTGCTAAGAATTTTATAAATATTATCTTATTTGATCCTCACAATAGCCCTGGGAGGTAGATGCTATTATTATTCCCATTATACAGTTAAAGAAACTAACTTGTCTAAGTCTATCAAGCTAGTAAGTGTCTCAGGCTGGATTTGAACTCAGGTCCTCCAGGCTTATCACTCAATCTACTGGACCACCTACTTACCATCTGCCATAATAAAACACAGATAACACTGAAATTTAAAATTGTCAACCCCACCGGGATTTTTATGTATAGACTAGTAGCTCCCTTTGAGCTACTAATTTGACATCACTGATCTAGACTATTTAACCTCCACTGAAGTAACTAAATATATTTTTATCATTTTCTTGCTGGTAATTAATTTTCTGAAGAGAACTAAATATGCTCATTAAAAAAAAAAAGTCACCCTAGTCCAAATCTTTCACTAACAAAATAAACTATTAGTATCTAATCTTATGATAGTAGCCTAAAAAACAAACATAAGTAAGGTTGGTTTTAATCAAACAACAGAAATCTCTATTAAATGGTAACCTCATGTTTCATCTGTACACAATAATCATAATTCACTTCAAAATATGATATGAAACCAATTAAGCTAAGTTACATCTAGCCTAGTTTTGTGTTGGATATATTTTCTATAGTATGATTCCCTGAAAAGTCACAATATAAATTGGCAAGGTAATGGAATTAGAAGTGGCAAACAGAAACCGGGTCCTCAATCCCACCCACCCCCACCCCCACCCCCAAGAGATAAAAATGCCTTTAAATAAATAGATTAGTAAATTAAAAAGGAGGGAAGAGGGAATTAACTGAAGAGCCTGAAAAGAAAATAACCTTTTGGATAAAGAAAAGGGAAAGATGAGGAAATAAGCAATTAGCAGCAAAAAAGTCTCCCAGATAATGAGTAAATACAACAAATTAAAAGATCCTGAAGAGAAGTCACCAGAAAAAAAACAACAACAAATATTAATTTGAACATTGGACTAAAAAAGGGAGATGATTCCAATGTAATGACATATCTAACTAAATAAACATATTAAAGGAAATGAACAGGAGTCTAGTATCTATCAATAAGGTTAATTTAAATATTGGCTAAAAAAATAACAGCAAAAGTAAAAAATTAAAATAAAGTGATTAAAAAATTGAAAAAATAAATTCATTGGTTAGAAGGTCAATAGAAGCAGAAGATATGAAAAAACAATTTTTAAAAGACTTAGTTGGAGAAAAGAGTTGGAAAATTTATAAGCAAAGACAACAAAACAACAGAAGTAGAATATAGAGCTCAAAAAAATAATCCAAGAATATGATTCAAAAAATACAAATAAAATGAAGTTCTAACCACAAATTTTCAAAAAATTGTTAAAAAAAAATCATTAAGATTCATTAAGATCAAGTAACAAACACCAGGTTTTTTTTTTTTTTTTTTTTTTTTGTTTTTTTTTTTTAAGCAGTCAGGAGAAAAAAAAAACAAAACTCTATTTAATTCCACTAGCATTAACTGCCTTCTGGATACAACTAACTATGTTAGGCACAAAGGATATAAAGTTAAATAAGGTGTTCATAATCTACTAATAGTAAATAATGCAGTCATCCCTTAACATTCATAGATTTCAAATGCCTGTTTGGCCATCAATAATTAAATGGGAATTTGGGAAGATTTGCAGAATATTCCGGAAAATTACAAACCAAAAAATTTTTTTTACATCATAAAAGCATACTGTATGTTACCAACATATTTTTTATCATTTATTACCATTAAGTATATATACATAAATTTATTCTAAACAGTTAAATTTTATTAAAAATTTCAGTGCCCTAAAAATCTACAGCTTATACACTCTCTTTAGGAACGTCTTTTCTTTTGGCCATCTCTCTACCATCTAGACTTGATCACTTGATTTTCTCCCATAGTGATGGTTATATCTTGTGCTTTTGTCAGAAAGGAAATTTGTGAAGCAGTTGTTGCAGTCATACCAGCTGTAGATTCAAACACTCTGCATAGTGTGCAAGCTACTAATCTCTCTCACATCCAATCTGCAATTTTTTTATGGTACAATATGTTGTTTTACTTATTTTTTATGTTAAATATCAGAATTATTAAAAAATAAAGATTTTGAGTAAGTTCTAGAGTTATTTGTGCATTTTGACATTTTCAGGATTTTGCCCTCTTAATTTCCCTTGAATATCAAAGGACAACAAGGGACAATACAAATACACATTAGTAAAATAAAAGAAGAGGGATTTACTTCTAGGAGGATCCAAAATTGCCAAAAAAAAAAAAAAAAAAAAAAAAAAGTGAAATTTGAGTTGAGTTTCTGAAAGGTCCTAGGGGTTCCAGGAGGAACTTGGAGAGAAAAAGGAAGAGCATTAGAGATAAGAGCCGTAGCTCATACAAAAGAAGAAAGACAAGAGATGGAATGTCATATATGTAGACAAAGTAAATCAGTTTGTCTGGAATGGAGCATTGTAAAGAATGAAATTGGAAAGTATTTAAGAGTTTATTAGGTGCTAAGTGTTGGGGATACAAAAAGAAAATCAAGACAGTCCCTACTCTTAAGGGGCTCATATTCTATGTGGGAGAGAACACAAAAAGGAGGGTTCAGGTTTGTTTATTAATTCATGGCAGAGTGAAAGACATAGTACTTGGGAAAGGAAAGCAGTAGAACAAGTGGCAAGGTCTAAAGAACTTTAGGCTGTAAATAAAGACAGATGGTGGTTCTCCTACCAAAAATATGGTGGATTCAAGAGTCAGAGTGGAGTGGACGTCTTGGGATATCTATAACATAAGTAAGGATTTATAATCAATCTGGAAAAGACAGACTAAAAAAAGATTATGAAGAGTTTTAAATGTCAAAAGAAGCTATCTTTTATCCTAGAGGCAATAAGGAATCATTGAAGCTTCTTAAGAAGAATGACTCAAAAATATGCCTCTAAAATAGTAACATGGCAACTCAGTGCTAAATAATACATTCACTAACATGGCAAGGAGACCAGTTAAAAAGTTTTTTGATAGTGTAAGGTCAGAGGTGATGAAAATCTTACTCAAGGTGATTACAGCACTTGTGGTCTGGGAAAAAGGGAAAGTCAATAAATGCTATGAAGGAAAATGGGGGTAAGATTAAAGAGTTGAGGATGACTGAAGCTTCAACCTAGCTCCACTAGGAACAACAGAAAGAGATGTACAGAGAGATGGTCGCACCTTCTCCAAGGCTCATTCTCCAAATTTCCCTAAAATGAACAGAAGGAGCTAGTAGAGCAGGAAGAAGTGAAAATGCAAATATTAAAATGATCAATTTTCTTAGAATCATAACTATGCATATTTAAAGATTACATACAGGATCTAGACCCCTCCTTTTACAATAATGAACTGAGAATCAGAGAAGCTGTTGACCTGTAAAGTCAACAAGGTTTGACTTTAGATTTGAACCTAAATCCCAGATCAGTATTTGCATTACACAACAATGTCATATTGTGAATATGCTTATAATAGTAAATGAAACCCTGATACTTCTAGAATACCTTACCTAATTCTTCATTCGTGTTGTCATTATCAGTAGCAAAAGGTAATCGCTTTTGTTCTGCAAGAGACTTTGCTTGGTTCTGTAAAACATCCAATAATACACTTTCAGTAATTGCAGGAATATAGGAAACATCAATTTTTAAAAGGTACATTTAACAAACTAAAATTAGAAAAATCCAACAGAAAAACCATTAAAGGTAATTACAAAATTGTAGTAAATACTATAATGCATTTGTCTGTGAAAGGGACAACAATGGGATTGAAAGTAAATCAGTTCTATAAATTTTTAAGTTGGAAATAGTACTGGCTGGTTGCACAAAAGTCAGTACCATGATTTTAAAGATTTCTGGCAGCAATAAAGCAATTACTCTGTAAAGACTATAGATCAGGAATTATGAGTACATGAGTAATAATGGAATATGGCATTATAAATGAGAATATTAATATTTTAGAAAAAATAATTATGGCATTTATTGGTACAGAGCTGTAGAAAAAAGAAATAGTTCCTGATCGAGTTAAAGCATCCTGTTGTCATATAAAAACAAAAACCCAAAGGGAGTTTATTTTATAATCATTCTCACTTAGATTTGTGAAAATCTCTTGTCACCTGACTCTTCCCCCCATCAGGGAACTGAAATTGTTCTCAAAGATCATCAGTGACCTAATTATTGAATCTAATTAGCTTTTCTCAATCCTTATTCATCTTGACCTTTCTGTAGAACAACAAAGGGCTAGCATTCTTGACACCATCTTCCTTAGCTAGGTGATGGAATCTTATGTTTCAAATTTCTTTTGTCCCCTTTTCCATATTCTAAACATTCTTCTGGTTTCAATTGTTACCTCTATGCAAACAATTCTTAAATGTATATCTCTTGTTCTAACTCTCATCACAATTCCCTACCATCTGCTTATTGGACATTTCTATGTGAATATCCCACTCCAAAATCTGAAATTCAACATTTCCAAATAAAATATATCTTTGCCTTAACCCCCATCCTAACTTCTCTATTTCTAACCATACTGACAATCTCACAGTATTTTAAACTCATAACCTTTCACAAGTATTTTTTAACTGTTCCCTCTCCCTCACGAAGCACATCTAACCAGTTGTCAAATCCTGTCAATTCTACCTCCACAAAATCTCTTGGATCCACCCCTTCGCTTTCTATTCTCATCACTTTCTAGTGTTCTTAACAAGGAGTTTGTCTTGTGAATAAATGTCAGAAGATCAGTGAACTTAGATGGGAAAAATAAATGACATCTTTATTTTCACTAACCTTTGGTTTACTGTGTAACCTTGAATATTTTATTTTATGCATCTTAAATCATTATTTTGAGAAAGGGTCCATAGCTTTAGCAGACTGCCATAGGGGTCTATATCAAAGAAAAAATTTAGAAATGCTGTCAAACTTTTGTTACCTCTTAACTAGACCATAACAAAAGACTTTTAATCATTTCTTATACTATAATCTCTTCCTATTCCAATTTAGTCTCCATATTGCTAGGGTCATTTTTCTAAAGTACAGCTTTGGTCATGCTATTCCCCTACTTAAAATTGAGTGACATGTTCTCCCATACCTACTACAAACCTCAAAAAGTCCAAAGTCCTTGGACTAGCATTCAAAGCCCTGCCTACCAGACTCCAACTTGTTTCATACTAATTCATTTATTCTATATTCCTGCACTAAGTTTTAATGACAAATTCAATAAATCACTGTATCCCAAAGTAATCCTACCTTTCTTTCTTTGTGCCTTTATTTGCTAACCTTGTCAATATCTCTCTTACTCCTAACGAATCTCTATTTGACCATGAATTTTTCTCTATTCAGTCCAAGAAAAGGGAAGGGAATTCCACCCCCCTCCTTTGATTTCTAACAGTACTTTGATCTCTATAGATTTAGATTTGAATTTCTATTTTATTCTTCCCATTTACTCCACCCATTTATTGAATTGTAAACTCTTTAAAAGTTTTAATATCTTCTTAGCTAGTTACTAAAATAAGAGCTATCTCAATTCAATTCACTTTTATTAGGCATCACTAAAGTTATTAAGGAAAAAAAAAACAACAAAAGAAATGCAACTATTGACAGTTAAGATAGTTTTGTTTTTGTTTTTGTTTTTTTGTAACAGCTGAACATTTTATACATCTATGGCCCTATCTTGTTTCACCAATTCAAAAAGGTATCACTTTTATACACCTTCCAGACCAAGGAGAGATTTTAATTCCAGTATGCAATCGTAATGTGCTTAACTAATTTAATTCACACTAAAATTATGAGTTCATGCCAGATTCATCTGAGGCATATAAAATTGCAACATAAAAGTGAGCAAAAATCAAATCATGTGGGGGTAAGAAGCTCTGCCTTCTGCTATGACTAGAATTTAATGATATCCTAGAGTTTCATGAATGAAATTGATCAATTGTCTTAAAAAATATTTTTATTTTTTACCACTAGTTGGCATTTCTTTTAAGTATGCTATCAATTTAATAAAAATTTAAGTGTATACTTCATGTAGGATATTATGCTGGACAGCTTTATTTTTTGAAGAGTAAGTTGGGAGGCAAGGCAGATCACTAAAGTGATCTCTATAATTTCTCCGACGTTTACATGCAATTGTTTTAGCTACCAAAATTTAACTGCTTAATGCACCTCAGTCATTTATTGCTCTAACTCATGATTTTGGAAACCAAGTTATCTTTATCCATATTATTACTATTAAGATTAAGAATTTATAATTAGGGCTTTATGATAATTTTAAGTAAGCATTTTTCAAGTTCTAGGAGAAAGTCAAGATGATCTGACAAAATCCTATATCAAGTTCATCAGAAAACTAGCTACTCTTAGAATTTATAACCCTAAATTTATAGAACTATAATGATAATAATGATAATTATAGCTAGCATTTATAAAACACTTTGTAAGGTAGTGCTATTATTATTCCTAACTTCGGATGAGAAAGCTGAGGAATAGTGACTTTTCCACAATTACACAGAAAGTGTCTGAGGCTGCAACTAAAATTAGATCTTCCGAACTCCAGATCTAGCACTCTATCTACTGGATCACCTATCTTAAACATTGGTGACTCTCTTCTAAATCTAGTGATTTTTGTACTTTTAAGATAATGGCTGATGTAGATTAGGTAGGAGAGATTCTGTGAATCATAAGATTCTAATGAATTATACTATTGGAAGAGAAGGTAATTTCCATTAGCAATCTTACCAAAGATACCCCAAATCCTTGTTAATGTTCAGATTATACAGTGACAGTCTAAGAGGTAAAGAAAAAAGTGACTGTTTAAAATATGTCACTTCTTAGAATCAGTCTCCTATACCTACAAGAACACCATGTCAGAAAAGATTTACTGAATCACTAATACTACTCTGAGAAGTCCAGGCAAAAGTTACCTTTGGAACAGTTATAACCCATGGTCCAAGATCTCCCTGAAGACTCTAGATTCACGTGGACCTGGTCCATTGTTCCATGAAAGTTAATTTCTCACTTTGAATTACTAAAGGAAATCTCTCCAGACAAAGTTCAAATATAACTTCTATCCAGATTCTACCCATAAAAGATATCTCCAGCTCCCAGTCATGGAAACACACACAAATTGTGTATATCTATATCTTTATTTTACCCTAAAAAAGACTCAAAAGGACTCACAAGAATTCATAAAGATTTAGAAACAGAAAAAAACACTTGAATAATCCATCAACTCTCCCTAACCTTGAAAGGAACTGAATTTGGAGTTGCCATGAGGGTAATCCTTTGACATTATAGGGAATATCTCTTTTCCACAGCTCCTACACAGTCCCCTTTATAGTGCTATACATAGCACTAGCCTGTGGATTTAGACTCCTACCAAGTAAATATACTTTGGGAATAGCTAAACAAGCAATCTATTTCACATCAGATCTTCAAAATCTAATTTACATACTGGATTGCATTCTAAGTATATACTTTAGGAACTTGAAGATGATCTCTTCCATCTTCAAGGAGCATGTAACATTAGGAAATTCCATTCTTTCTCTAGAACAGGACTTCTTAAAACTTTTTCCACTCGTGACCCCTTTTTGCTCAAGACATGAGCCCCAATATATAGGTATATAAAATAGGCATACAAATCAAAACATTGGCTGATAAAAAAAATCATAATTTCACAACCCACGTATTCAATTACAAGACTCTATATGGGGTGGTAAACCATAGTTTAAGAAGCTAGACTCTAGAAAATCAATCCTTGAGCCTTTAAACTTGCAATCTTTCAAACTTAGGAACACCTGAACTTAGGTCAAATGAGGAGTCAATAGTCTGCCTCTGCTGTATACTTATATATAAAGTCTCTCTGTGCCCTGGCTGCTACCAACTGTGGAATTGACAAGTTTCAGTCTCAGGACTTTACTCTGAGATATATGCAGAGAAACTTTAAGTGAACACATACAATTCTCATATGCCACTACATCAAGATAGGAAGAGGGAAAAAGTTGGCAAAGAGAAATCTCCTTTGTTGTATTGTAAAAGAAAGGCTCAAGGAATGGAAAAAGTGCTGAAGAAAGATTAAACTCATGTGTCAGTTTTTTCCTTCTGGATTACTTCACCTTCTACATGGTTCTTTGATAGTGTCCTATTTGGAGTTATTCAGTGAGTGTTACAGGAGCCACCTGCCTAGTGGCTGCTGGGAATCTACTTCTGACCAGCAGAATAGATCCCTTCATGTGAGAGGATGATAACCATACAAGGAGACTGCATTCTCTGACCTCTCTCCAATTTCATCCCCGATTCACAAGCAACATCTTTATCATTAAAGGCTGATTTGTAATTCTTTCAAGTGTGTTATGATTCACAGCTGTGGAGGCTTTTTGGAGAATTGACCTGCCCTTCACACTTCGGCATGGTCTTTAACAAGTGAGTTACTCAGGCAAGATAGAATCAATGGAAACGGAACTGCCAAGATTTATTTTGAGTAACAACAGGTGAGGGTAATGACTCAAAGAAAGAAACTGACCCTTATGAATAAGCTCCCATGATAAGATCTAATCCATGTGAATTTGGCCTTAGGCAAATAGGGTAACCTGGATCTACATGTTACTAAGGGTTTGACTTCCAATGGACCCTGAATATATGATTTTGGGAAGTCACACATATTGCTATACAATAGTTAGTTTACTTGCAGGAGGTACATTAAAACAACTTGGCAGTAACCCCATGCCAGGCTGGCCTTCATACTACAGCGATCTATTGCACAAATTTTCAGATGGCACCTCCATTTTGGATTAGCCTATGAAATTACAGAGATCATTTGGATGAGGAACATTCCTTCTCTCTCTCCATACATCTATTCTCATTTTGGTCATGTAAGAGAGAAATGATATCATTTCCATTCTATTTCTGCCTTACAGATGGGGTACATTTTGAAACTCCAAGAGCTCCCTATTTTCTCTAGGATAAAATAAAAACCCCATTGTTAAGCTTTAAAACTTTTCATGAACAGGCCCCAATCTATCTCTCCAATATCGATGGACATTATTCTCCCTCCTAAATTCTAAACTTCAGCCAAGCTGGTCTTTCCCCTAAGTTTTCACACAAAACTCTCTGTTGTCCCTCTGCCTTTGCTCTGGCTACTCCTAATATCTGGAATGCATTATCTGACTCACAGAATCCTTTTCTTCCTTCAAAAATATAGATCAAGAACCACCTTCTACATGAAACTTTTCCTGATCCCCCAAGTGAGGGTTCTCTCCCAAGAACCTTGTATTTAACTACATTTGTATATATTTTCTCTATATTTATTCTATATGTAATTATATATATATACGTATGTATACATATACACACACACACTCCACCCCTAAGAATGTAAGCAACTTATGAAGGATGGGTTAATTTATTCTTCATATTTTATCCTCAGAACAGTATTTGTAACAAATGTTTGTTGATTGACTGTAATCTAAATATACTTATAAACTTAACAGATTTAAGAAAATCAAAGGGATGTGTCATGTCCTGTGTGGCTGGGTGTGACCAGAATACTTTTCCTTCCTCTTTGTGGAGCAGTTACAAACACAGAACCTGAAATGTTCATGCCAAGCAGGTTGCGGGTATGTCTAAACACATCTGCTATGGCTTTTTTTTTTTTTTTTTTTTTGCTTCTATTTGGAACTTAGAGAGTTTACCATCAAAATCTTGAGTCCAAATCCTGTAGTCTCTCTTCTGTACCATGATACACAGGAGAAAAGGAGGCCATAGCTGTCTCTTGGACATGGCTGTCAAATGAGGAGTACCTAGCACATGCTAACTACTTAATACGTGTTTGCTGATTGGCGAGGAAGTAGGGAGAAACTAAAGGCAGGACCTTGAATCAAAGCTGTTCTAAGAGCAATGGGTAAATTTACACTTTACAAATACTATAAAGAACAATCCTTAAGAAGTAATCTGAATCTGTGTGAATTTACTCATTTATGTATTAGAAGAAAATATATGAGAGAATCTCTAAGTGATATAAAACATGACTAAAATAACTATTTGGATAACTGAAATTAGCTATGTTAGGAAAAACAATTATCCTGACACAAGCAGTGAGATAGTGTAAGTCCAAAATCAAGAATGAACAAATTAATTGAGAACAAATTAATGAATGTGGAACCAAAGGAACTGAGGTTCAAATCCCAACTCTTTGCCTTATTAACTGATTATTCTCAGAGTCACTAAATGTCCCTGACTTCCATTTTTGTATCTACAAAACAAAGGACTTGAACTAGATGACCTCAAGTGGAAATCATGATGCACAAGACTATCTTCCTATCTCTTAAGCTAAAGGCATAGCATCTTCTATACACAGAGGTAAGTAATGATGATGTACATCATATTAATCAACATATAAAGAAAGCAATTAAATGTTTCAACAATGTTCCCTTCTTATTAAGAAAACTGACATTAACTGACAATTTAAAAGAACATATAAACTGATTTACCATATGTTTTAAATAAATGAGTTCTCTTAAGGGTATGGATATAAAACAAATTTCTATCTTGGTTTCTACCACTATGATGTAACTTAAAAAAAACTACCCTACATACTCAAAATCTATAAAAAGATCATGGTGGCAAATGACAACACAAGTGTAGTACAATAGAAATTGCAGTGAATTTGTAGTTAAGAAAATCTAGGTTCTATTGATTAGGGAATGACTAAACAAATTGTGGTACATGGATATAAAGGAATATTCCTGTGCTATGAGAAATGATGAGAGTGATGATTACAGAGAGCATGGAAAGATCCACATAATTTGATGCTGACTGAAGTAAGCAGATCCAATAAATGGATACAATAACTATATCAATGTAAACGAAAGAACCACACAAAAAAAATGAATGCGGAGAATTATAAACAAGTATGGTTCAAAAAAGAGACATGAAAAGGCATCCCCATCCCAACCCTTTGCAGAGATGGGAGGTCCACAACTGTTATTCACTACACATATTTTTAAACTTTTTCAACAAACTGATCAATTATGCTGATTTTTTTCCCTCTTCTTTTTCATTTTTTCTTTGTCTTAAAAAACAAAACTATTGGGGGCAGCTAGGTGGCGCAGCGGATAGAGCACCAGCCCTGAAGTCAGGAGGACCTGGGTTCAAATTTGGTCTCAGACACTTAACATTCCCTAGCTGTGTGACCTTGGGCAAGTCACTTAACCCCAATTGTCTCAGCAAAAAAAAAAAAAAAACAAAAAACAAAAAAAACAAAAACAAAACTATTTGTTATATGGAAAGGCCCTTCAGGAGAAAAGGGCAGGGAAACATACTGAGGGAAATTATGATAATGTTTAAAAAAAAAAAAAAAAGAAAGAAAGAAAGAAAGGAATGTCAATTGTTTGAAAAGAGAACTTGGGCTCAAATTCTACCTAATTTTTTTTTTTAAACCACTTATGTAATCTTGGGCAAGTCACTAACCTCTCTAAATCTGTTTCCTCTTCTGTAAAATGAGGCAATATAACTACATAATCTCTAAAGTCCCTCCCATGAGTTTTGGCTATACATTATAGCATCTATTATAGAGCTCTCACAGACTACAAAGAATGTCTCTGTTGCCACAAAATCACTTTGGCTTCCTCATATTAAATTAAGCCACATACATCCATTCAGGTTCTGAATGCTATTCATTTACTAACATAACCTAACCTTGGAACAGCCATACTGAATTTGTTTTCTTTACTCCAATAACCTCCAACTCAAATCATCCTACTCTCATTGGGGGATATCATTGAAAATGTGATTAAGGAAGGGTTCCTAAAGGACTTTGAAAATGACGGTAAAGGCTGCTACCACTGCCACCTCTGGAAACAAATTCTTCCTCTCCCACTCTAGCCCCAGCTCACTGACATATCATGGCTCTCATGGCTCTGGGGGTTTCTTAGCAATGAATTAATTCTGTGAAAAACAGGACAAGTACAATCTCACAAGGTTCAATGAATAGAGCCCCACTATAGGCAGCCACTACATATGATTTTTGGTTTGGAAGCTCTTAAGACAATTCCAACCAGAAAGACTTAATTGAGCAGACAAGCAAGATCCCATACAGACCGATCCAAGCCCACTACATTGCTCATAAAAATATAGCATCACCCAGATGTTGGAAAAATACCAATAGGGAGTCTGTCCCCATGTATATTATGAAAAGCATCCCACTGAACTATCAAAAATACCAGTGAATAAAGCATTATTGCCTCAAGTAAATAGGTGTTTACATACCCAAGTTGTCCAGGTACTGCCACACAGATGGTGATTTCTTTGGCACTGACTTTTCCCACATGCTCTTCAAGGTGCAGCCTGAATACAAGTGGTCTGCCAAACAATTGTACCCAGGCTGTATGGCTTCAAGATTTACCCTATGGACTATGAACTGAAACTTCAGGCAGTCAGAAATTGCAAGAGCCCTATCAAGACTATCCACTGGCATGTCTCTTCCTCATCCCCCAACACCTCAGGCTGTGACCATCTCCCCACTATCCCCAAAGACTCATATCTTTCTAGAACCAAGTTTTCAGTTTAAATTGGTAAGTCGTCATTGTAGTGTTGTGATGGAATATGAAATAAAACAGAGAGGAAGGGAGGAAGGGAAAGAAGGAGGGAGAGATAAAGGGAAGGAGAGAGGGAGGAATGGAAGAAAAGAGGGAAAAAGGAAAGGAAGGAGGGAAGAAGGGAACAGGCAAGGAGAAAAGAAAGGGAGGAAGGAAAGAAGAAAGGAAGGAAAGAGGAAAGACGGAAGAAAAATTATGACAAGAACATTTACTATCACAGTTTCAAGATTAAGTGTGCACAAAATTTTAAGCTATATATGAGCTTATTACTGGTCACCTAGCATTATGTTGAAGCACTGCATGATAACTAAAGGACCCTATACTTGGGAAAGGAGATCTCAGTGTGAAGAGCAGCTATGACACTTATAGTTTTTGCATGACTCCAAACAAGTAATTATCTTCTTCAAGGCAAATTTTTCCTCATTGTAAAATGGAGATTAAAAACTTATTAGTTATATTATGAGGGTGGGACAACCACTAAGTACTTTGTAAATATTAAGCCAACAAATAAATGTGAACTATGATAATTGATAGAATAATCAAATTCTTAACTCACAAAAAACAAATGATAGAGAAAAATGAGATTGATTCTTTCTTCTAAAAATTATTACCTTGAACTGACTGAAACAGGTTAGTGTTCATAGTTATACTTATAAAGTGATCATTTTCTAATTTAAGTCCAATTATTTTCAATGATACTGGCATTGAAGGGGAAAAAACACCTTTTTCATTTAGAAGAATTTTTTTTTAAAAAAACCAAATCAAATCCATATAGGTTTAAGTTTGCCCAGTTGGAAATCTGAATTGTGAATAAGAACATTCTGGATATATACTGATCTGGAAAGTTGTTTTCCCTTCATAGGATATGGGATACATTCCAATGTGTGAATTAAACCTTATAAAAATTCCATTGCTGTTCAACTTTGGAGTAGAAGAGGGAAACCTCTTGCACAATTGAGTCTATACAGTCAAAAGATCTTTGTAAATTAGGACTGGAAAAATTAGGTTATGCTTTCATTTAAATTACAAAGTCTTCCCTCCTAAGAATCAAAAGTGTTCAGTCTCCCACCCATGATACTCAATGAAAGTCATATGACCCAGGAGGTTCAATTTCTCTCATTCACAACCAATGATTCAATCTAGATCCAATTTCAGATGACTCCTGCTTATGAGACACATAGATTCTATCCATGCAGACAACTAAAACTAAATCCTGGTCAATAAACACAATCATCTTAAGAGTACTTAGAATTTCACCATTTAATTGGGCCCCAAGAAAGGCCACAGAAAGCAAGGATAATAGAGACATACCAGAATCTTTTCAGCATTAAGGGAAAGCAAGGAGTCACAGGGTGGTGATCCTTTTGGCTCACAGTCTGAAGAATCATGGAAGTTCAAAAAAGATGCTTCTGCAAAACAGAAATTTTTCTGATTATTTTCCTCCCACTGAATTCAAGGTATTTCAGCAAGTATTTAAATCTGACAGGTAAAAAAATCAGAATTGTCTCAAAACTCAATTAGGATAACCAGTAATTTTGTTAGTGAAATTATATAAATACAGATGCTATGGTAACTAACATCTTTTACCTCATTATCAAGACAGCATATTCCTCCTACACAGATAAGTACATTCAAAAGGTAAAAATGAGAGAACAGAAAAATAAGCCACAAGAGGGTAATTCAAGATAATGAGATAAGTTTCCTTTAGGTAACACATAAAAAACTTCTCAACCAACCAGCAAATATTTGTCAAGTAACTCCAGTGTACCAGGCACTATATTAGGTAGGTATTGTCAGGGATACAAAGCAATGTAAACTTAACCTGTGCTGTCAAAGACAACATTTTGATCTGGGGAGGATAACTTTTTTGTCATGTATGTCTCTTATTTTAATAACTTGAGTTCTGAGAAGAGAAAGGTTCTTATGGGTTAGTGATGTCAAGGAAGGCTTCATAAAGAAGGGAGGATCTGAACTGAGTTTCCAGGATGGGAAGGACTCAGGCAGAAAGGAATAAAAAGGGCATTTTGAGCAAGGAGAATAATTGTGCAGATGAAGGGATGGAGGAAAGACAGTACAAAGTTTATATGAATAGCGGAGGGAGGGAAAGGCTCCTCCTGTCAGGGACATAAGGAGGACTCGACATCTGCAGCAAGTGCAACTAGATTAAGAAGTCCCTGAAAGTCAAAGGTTGGGATTTTTATCTTTTCTCAAATGAGGAAACATTTAAGGTTTTTAAACAAGCAAGTGACACAAACAAACCCATGTTTTAGGGATGCTAATTGGGTAGCAGCACATACAGGAACTGGAATATCAAGAGATCAATTAGACAGGAAGATTAATTGAGGCTATGATAGCAATACAAGCAAAAGACTAATATAAGGACTTGGACCAGTTGTTGTTTGTCCTTCGTTCTCAAAGAGGACCATGACATCAAAGAGGTGATGCCATGACTTGCAAGTGACCTGCATCTTAGTGAGGGAGGGCTGTGCAAGGTCATCTGCCTCATTTTCCCCTCTAGAGCCAACTGGGTCCAATGGCAAGATACAGATTGGCTTTTTAAAGCTAAAGTCTTCAACAGGTCAGTAGCAAAAATGAAAAAGGAAATTTACTTCAATGGATCTGAGATCAATGAAGAAACATTCCCTAAGCAACTACTGCCAGGCGCTATATTCACAAAATCTCCTTAGATATGAATACTCATTTCAAAAATGCAAATCATCATTTAGACGGTTTCTTGTTTTTTTCCCCGTTGGGTTGCAATAGCCAAATAATTGATCACCAAGTGGCTAGGCTACTGACAATTAGCTTTTCTGAGGCTGAAGAAGTTTTCCATAATTAGCTAGATTGGTCTTCAAAATGTAGATTCAGTCTGTTTAGGGGACAATACTTGAAATCTTCCCAACATGACAAAACCCACTTGAACTCGTTATCTTCCTGGCATATCTTTATGAAGTTAAGGTCACCTGTGGACTACAATGAAGCATCGAGAATAAGGCTTGGGTGACAGGGGAAAATGGAAAAATATTAAAATGAAAAATCAATAAGGATTTTACTCCTGACCAGCAAAGGGGAAGAAGGAATAGAAAGAGAAGGAAGAGAAATAAAAATACAAAAGAATAAAAAGTCAAGGATAAAAAGGTCATTTTTTTTTTTATCTGAGTAACTAGGGCTACTATACCATTGAGAGACAGGACCTCAGAAGAAAGATACTCCCCCCCCCCCAAACAAAACCAGTTTGATCTTATGTATGTGAGTTTGAAGTAATTATAAAACAACTAATTGTAGATGAAGGACTCAGAGTTATCAAGGTCCAGAAGACATCATTTACTTGGACCTTCCCCTAAAGTTGGAATCTCCCTTAAACCTATGGTATCAAAGTCAAATAGAAACACAAGGGAATGGGGCACTCCTCTAAAAATAAAGATACCTGCAGGAAGCATACTGACATTTTTTATTAATATTAACAACATATTATAATATGTTATATTAATTTATATAATACATGTGATGATGACATGTTTTGGTATATTTTTGTTATAATATTTATATGTATATATTTATTATATTAATATATTAAATATTTCTCAATTGCATTTAATCTGGTTCTGACAACACAGGCTTTCTGTTTGACACTTCTGTTCTAAACCAATCCAAACATAATTTAAACCTCTGGCTTAAAAACTAAAAATGATAAGGAAATTGTTACTATAAGCTATAAGAAGCTCATCCTTATTCCACCAACATTTGCATTCTTGAAACTTTCACTCATTAATTTAAGAAGCAAAAAAAAAAAAAAAGTTTACTTTCTGTTGCTTATGACAGCTCTTCAAATGTCTGAAATTACCTAGCATGTGGCACCTCAATCTTCAATAATTTCATTTCCTTCAACCATTTCAAATACAATATGGATTTTAGCTAGCTATCTCTAGCTGAAGAGATGTGCCTGGAGTGTTGAAAGTCAACTTTTCTCACTGTACCTACAACAGATGCTTTAATTTTCAGATTTGAGATGTTGTTCCTCTAGCTGCATAGAATCTTAGATATAGGGCTGGAAGGGGGCTTCTGTCATACAAAGTATTAGCTTTTGATAAGCTAGTACTTATCTGAAGTACGCTTATACAATGCTTCAATTTCATTTGGTCCTCACAACAACTCTAAGGGAGCTGCTACAATAATCCCCCATTTTATAGGTTAATTAACTGAGGCTGTGAGAGAATATCTGCATTGCCCAGATTCACAGTTAAGTATTAGAACAGATACTTACTGAAGTTGCTTCCAATTCCCAAATTCTGATTCATGTGACATACTCATACTGGTAGCTATCCTGTATCAGGTTACCATGTGTTATTTAGTTTTAATTCCATCCTGTCTTCCTTTTTTTTTTTTTTTAAAGTGCATTTCTACTATCAAACATCAAAGAGAAAACGAACTCTGATAATTTAACTTGTTATGCAAAAAGGTTAGTCACTTAACCATTTTAATCCCCAAGCACTATCTACATGTTATTTTATTACTAATAGTTCTGAGTGAAGGAAAAGATTTAATAATTCCACTTTACCTACCTGTGTGTGAGATATATGGTACGAGGGTTGATACCATTTAGACAATTAAAGATTTGTAAAACACCTTGTATTACTTGGAGAAAAAGAATTCTGTTCATTTCAAATCATGATAAGAATCTGAAAAGGCTTTGAAATTCTTCTTATCAGTTTTCATACTTTGCTCTCCTGTGAGAGAAAGATCGGATGTTTTTGTCTTCTAGTCAACCATAAATAGTTTCTTTTTCTAGGTGTTTTGCAATCTGGGATCAAAATAGGAAATAGTATGACTCAGTGGATCTAGCAACAAGGGAAACTCTCAAGACATCTGAGTTCTGATCCCAAATCTGGCAATATCATCCTGTATAACTTGCTCATGGCAAAGGCATTAATGCCTTTTGTTTTTCACAAGATTGGACTCACTTCACAAGGACAATGAAGGAAATAGCAAAAAATTATAATAAACAAACTCCTCAAAATGAGTATCAAACACATCAATAACAATATGTGCAAGGTACCCAAAAGTGAAAAGATCTTGCTTCCTTGCAAACTGTATTCATTATTCTAAATATTTTATGAGTCTGCGAGTTTATCTGGGATAAAAGTTCCTAACCTGAAATTTGTGGACAGATTTCAAGGAGTCCGTGAATTTGTATGAGGAAAAAAATTACATTTTTATTTTCACTCATCTCTAACTAAAATTTATCATTTCCTTGAACAATTTAAAAACATTATTCTGAGAAGGTCAAAGAATTGGGAATTGAGAGGAGGTCCATTAACTGAGTAATAAATGAATGTGTTTGATTGTGATGGAATACTCTTGTGCTAAAAAAAAAAAAAAAAAAAAAAAGATGGTGAAAAACTGGAAAGACTTCTATGAACTCATGCAAAGTGAACTGAGTAGAACCAGAAGAATACTGTATACAGCAATGGCAAGATGATCAGCTGTGAATGATTGAGCTTTTCTGATCATTACAATGATCAAAGATAATTCTAAAGAGTGATTTAAAAAAAAAAAAAATTCTGTACATCTCCAGAGAAAGAACTGAGGGTCTAAGAACACAAACTGAAACATTTTTTTAAAATCTTCTTTATTATTCTTGGGACCTTTTTGGTATGTGTCTCCTTTTGCAACATGGAATTTTTTTGCACGATTGAACATGCATAATCTATATCAAATTGTTTGCCTTCTCAAAGAATGGGAAGATGAGGGAGGAAACATGTTAAAAAAATTTTGTCTACATGTAATTGAGAAAAAATTAAATTTAAAATAATAATTGTTTTGCCAATGTATCATTCTTATTCTTCATACCAGCCATGCCTATTTTTCTTTTCTTTTTCTTAAAATGTTATCCTAAGATTATAACATAATGGGAAAATTGGAAAGTTAGGTTTGGGGTATAAATCCTGATATGCTTCTTAAAAATCTCACTAATTGAATATGAGCAAATTAACCTCTTTGGTCCTCCAGTTCTTCCTCTGTAAAACTAAATTAGGTGATCTCCAGCTAGCATAACTGTAGCCCTAATGGCTCCAAAGTTCAAAAACTTGACTTGTAAGTCTAAAGAAAAAAGTGAATGTTTAACAGAAGACACAAAAGCAAGTGTTTTACTTTAAAAGAAAAAAAAATAGTCCTCTTCAGATTACAAATTTGTGAGGGATACATAAAGACTGATTAATCAGAATGCAAACATCATATACAATGGGATTCATCATTTTCATATTAATCACGTTAAAGAATGATCTTTCTGAAATCACCTGGAGAGCTGACAATTCCCCCCCCCCAAGTATACTATGGCACACTTCCAACAGAAGGGCAAAGTTCCAGTTCATAGAAGTTGTGCTTCTAACTATTCAAACTTCAACACCATTAGCACTTATTCCCTTTTCCAGCTCTCTTTTGTGTTCTGTCTTCCCCGATTAGAACATACATGCATTAAGTGAGAGCAGGGACTGGCTTTATTTTTTGTTTGTTTGTTTGTTTATTTATTTATTTATTTACTTACTTACTTATTTATTTATTTAGCTTGTATTTATGTCCCTAAAGCTTAGCACAAATCCAGGCACATTTTATGGTTGTTCAGTTATCTCTCTTTGTGACCCTATTTGGGATTTTCTTGGCAAAGATACTACAGTGGTTTACCATTATTGTTCCTCCAGCTCATTTTACAGATGAGAAAACTGAGGCAAACAAGGTTAAGTGGCTTGCCCAGGATCTGTCTGAGGCCACATTTGATCTCAAGTCTTCCTCACTCTGGTGTTCCATTTTCTGAACCATCTACCTGCTCCATCCTGGTACATAATAGACACTTAATAAATGCTTGTTGCATTATCTTGCCTATAAAGAGTTCCTGATTAATTTTATTTGAGCATTCCCACATGTGCAAGAATGTTCGTGGCAGCCCTTTTTGTAGTGGCTAGAAACTGGAAACTGAAGGGATGCCCATCAATTGGAGAGTGGCTGAATAAATTATGGTATATGAATGTTATGGAATATTATTGCTCTGTAAGAAACGACCAGCAGGACGATTTCAGAGAGGCCTGGAGAGACTTGCATGAACTGATGCTGAGTGAAATGAGCAGAACCAGGAGATCATTATACACAGCAGCAACAGTATTACATGATGATCAATTCTGATGGACATGGCTCTCTGCAACAAAGAATTGTCTCAAACCAGTTCCAATTGTTCACTGAAGAAGACCATATACACCTAGAGAGAGGGATATGAAATATGGACCACAACATAACATTTTCATGCTCTCTATTGAGGTTTCCTTGCATTGTTTCCTTTCTCTTGCTTTTCTTTTTTTTCTTGTAGATAGGATTTTTCTTGCACAACTTCTCAACTATTATTACATTATTAACATGTGGTGGACTTCCTGCCATCTAGGGGAGGGGAGGAGATGGGGGGCTAAAATTTATAATGGAAAGCTTTGTAAAGATCAATGCTGGGGAACTTACCCATGCATATGTTATACAAATAAAAAGCTTTAATATAAAAAAAAATTTATTTGAGCATTACAAAATTTCAATATTTAGTTACTCTGAAAAATGTGAAAGAAAACATTTAAAACCATAACTCTATTAAAATTCTGTAATCTCTTCCAAAAAACACTCTACTGATACTCCACCAGTTTAGAACCTAGTCTTTCTTAAGCAGTCAGAAGATTAAAAGACACAGAGCTGAAATCAGTTACCTATTATATTAGAAAAAGGAAAAAAAAAAATGTACCTAAGAAAGGCAGCTGCTAAAAGCTGCTTTTGCACTGAGAAAAATAGAAGGGGATAATGAGTTCCTAAGTCATTCATTTTAATAATTATTAATATGTACTTGAAATAGCAAATTAGTGTACATAATTAAGAAGTTAAACAAGATGTGATTAAAAATAACACAACAAGAGTAGAGGCTGATGTTAGGTATCAGATAGGGAAAAAAAAGTCCAGAATGCATTAAGATGCAGGGGTTGCACTATTCAGAAGCCCAGAAAAAGTGTCTTAGGTGATAGAAAGAAATAAAATTCACAAGAACTTAACATTACAAAGTCAAGACAATGGAATAACAACTTAATCAGTAAATAAAAATGTAGAGACATAATATTTTTAAATTGTTTTGTTCAGATAAATGGTCAAAATATATGAACAGGAAGTTCTCAGAGAAATCCAAGTTTTCAACAATCATTAAAAAAAAATCCAAAGCACTAATAAGAAAAGTACAAGTTAAAATAACTCAAGAGGCTCCACCTCACATTCATAAGATTGACAAATATGGCTATTATTGCAGAGAATGTGAGAAATCATGTACATTAATATACTACTGATTAGGGGTACAGATTGATCTAGCCATCTTAGAGAGCAACTCTAAGGAACTATACTCAAAAAGTCATTAAACTTGCAAATTAAGACAACTCTGAGATACCACTACACACCTGTCAGATTGGCTAAAATGACAGGAAATGATAATGATAGCTGTTGGAGGGGATGTGGGAAAACTGGGACACTGATACATTGTTGGTGGAACTGTGAACGGATCCAACCATTCTGGAGAGCAATTTGGAGCTATGCTCAAAGAGTTATCAAACAGTGCATACCCTTTGACCCAGCAATGTTTCTACTGGGCCTATATCCCAAAGAGATTTTTAAGGAGGGAAAGGGACCCACCTGTGCAAAAATGTTTGTGGCAGCCCTTTTTGTAGTGGCTAGAAACTGGAAATTGAATAGATGCCCATCAATTGGAGAATGGCTGAATAAATTATGGTATATGAATGTTATGGAATATTATTGTTCTGTAAGAAATGACCAACAGAAGGATTTCAGAGAGGATTGGAGAGACTTGCATGAACTGATGCTGAGTGAAATCAGCAGAACCAGGAGAACATTATACACAGCAACAAGACTATACGATGATCAATTTTGATGGACATGGTTCTCTTCAACAATGATGTGATT
>JAJPUD010002861.1:127055-160575 GCA_023553655.1 Myrmecobius fasciatus
TTGTCATATAATTTATCCTATCTAGCATGTATTAGATTACCTGTCATCTAGGGGTGGGGGGCGGGGGGAGGGAAAGGAAAAGCTTGGGAAAAAAAAGTTTTTTTGCAAAGGTCACTGATATGTTTTGCAAATAAAAAGCTTTATTAAAAAAAAAAAAAAGTCATTAAACTGTGTATAACCTTTAAGCAACCACACTACTACTGGATCCATACCCTAAAGATTTCCCAAAAAAAGAGGGACACATATAGACAAAAATATTAGTACCAATTCTTTGTATAGTAACAAAAAAATGAGGGGAAAGAGGGAATTAAGGTATGGCTGAACCAACTGCCATACATGAATGTAATGTGTGCCATAAGAAATGAAGAAATGGATGGTTTCAGAGAAAACCGGAAGACTAGAGAACATTTTATAATAATAGCAATATTGTAAGAAAAACAACTTTTGACTATCAAAATATGCATACCCTTTGATCCAGCAATGTTTTTACTAGGCTTATATCTCAAAGAGATCATAAAGGAGGGAAAGAGACTCACATATGCAAGAATGTTTGTGGCAGCCCTTTTTGTTGTATCAAGAAACTGGAAATTGAGTGGATGCCCATCAATTGGGGAATGGCTGAGTAAGTTATGGCATATGAATGCTATGGAATATTACTGTTCTATGAGAAACAATCACCAAGATGATTTCAGAGAGGCCTGGAGAGACTTACATGAGTTGATGCTAAGTGAAATGAGCAGAACCAGAAGATCACTGTACATGGCAATAAGATTATAGAATGAACAATTTCGATGGACTTGGCTTTTTTCAACAATGAGATGATTGAGGTCAGTTCCAATGATCTTGTGATAAAGAGAGCCAACTACTCCCAGAAAGAGGACTGTGAGACCTGAATGTGAATCACAACATAGCATTTTCACTCTTTTTGTTGTTGTTTGCTTGCCTTTTGTTTTCTTTCTCATTTTTTTTCTTTTCGATCCGATTTTTCTTTGGCAGCAAGATAGTTGCATAAATATGTATACATATATTGGATTTAACATACATTTTTAACATGTATAACATAGATTACTTACCATTTTAGGGGAAGGAAGAAAAATTGAAACACAAGGTTTTATCTGTTCTTCTTTCATAGAGGTAAGGAGTTCACGGAGGAAAAAGGAGGCCAGCAATGGGTTTACAATTTTTTTAAGTTTGAAAAAAAAAATCACTGAAGCTTTTTTTTTCTTTTTCTTTCTTTCTTTTCTTTTTTTTTTAAAAGCACAGAAGGCAACAGAATGATAGTCAGTGGAAAAACTAGATAGCTTTGGAGAATTTATTATATGCTAAATAGCAAGCTGTTTATAAAACATCCACCACTTTATGTACAATCCTCTTTTTTTGGATTTATATATGAAAATGCTCATTTTGCTTAGTGTTGATTAAGTTCAAAAGAAAAAGGAAAGAAAGTGGTTTCATCCTAAGAATTTTCTTCCAAAGATCATGCAAAATGTGTTAAATGTAGCAAACAGAAGTCACTGATCCAAATGAGCCCCAGGGGGCAGTGAAGCAGAGTAGAAAGAGCAATAGATCGATATGTATGAGATCTGGGTTCCAGTGCTGGCTCTGCCACTTTTAAACACTGAACAAATTATCTGACCTTTCTAGGTTTCAGCAGCTTTTTCTTTTAAAAGAGAACAAGATCATCTTACTTCCTCATCCAGGATTCTATGATTCAAAGGAATACTTTGAAAATAAAGTATTTCTGACTATTTTAAGTATGGTCAGGAATAGGATTCCCATGGAATTTGAGATTAAAAATTTTAATCAATAAAAATAGAGACCATCTTAAAGAATATCTAGTTCAAGAGGTTTTAAAACTGAGGTCTATGAACTTGTTTTTGTTTGTTTTTTTTATTATTTTGACAACCATATTTTAGTATAATTGATATCCTTAGTATCCTATGTATTTTCTTGTAAGCATTCAAAAACATTTTTTCTGAGAATTTTACAGGCTTCATCATATAACCAAAGAAGTCCATAACACAAAAAAAGATTAAGGCACATAACCAATAAAGGTAGCCAGGTGGCTAGAGTACTTAACCTGGAGTCAGGAAAGCAGGTCACCATCTTTGTCTACTTAAGTTTCTCCATCAGTAAGATTGGGATCTTAATAGCACCTAATTCCCAATATGGTTGTGAAGATCAAGTATGGATGGAGTCAAAATGGTGGAGAACAGGCAACAATCTAGCTGAACTCTACCCTCCAAACAACTTTTAAAAAATGCCTCAAATAAAATTTTGCAGCAGCAAAACCTACAAAATGTCAGAATGAGATATTTTCCAGTCTAAGACAATTTAGGAGGTCAGCGGGATTGTTCTGTAACATCAGGAAGGAGGCCTATCCAAAATGAAAAAACAGAAGTATCAATAACAAGCTTTCAACATGGCAGCAACATCTGCTTCCAGAATGTTCAACCCAGATGGTAAAGGAGGCAGACTACTAGTCAGAAAGAGATTACAAGGAACTCTGACATTGGGTGAAAAGTAGAGTTGATTAGCAATTCTATTGACCACACTTCTGGGTAACAGTTCTAGAGTGGAAAGGAGAGATTGTGGTCAGCCACAGGGGATTAGGGACTCTTCTAAAACAGGGAAGAATATTAGCACTTGTGACTGCAGGAAAATAGGGCACCTGGTCTAAGCTCCGAGGCCAAGGAGATCCTAGTACTTAGGGCTGCAAGGGAACAGGGACCCTTCCTGGCTAAAAACTAGAATGAAGAACTGAAGAGCAGTGACCACACCACCTCTTCCCACTTCATACCACCTTGGAGGTACCAAAATATTGCAGACCCCCAGAACTAGCTCTGAAAACAGCAACACAAAAACCCTGAAGTTTACAATTGTACATCCTCACCCAAAGATGAGCAGAAACCAATTTTAACATAAAGTTCAAAGTTAAGAAATAGAAGACATTTAAAACAAACAAAAAACAACAACAAAAACCTGACCATAAAAAAATCACTTACAGCAGCATGAAATACTAAGACACAAACTCAGAAGAAGACAACACCTTGAAAATAGCTATAATCAAAGAAAACTACTAAATGGACAAAATAAACTCAATTAAAGAGATAATCAGGTTAACAATATTTTGCTAAAAGATACCACAGCAATATCAAAATTTTTTACAGCAACTTTCTCTGATGAAGGTCTCATTTCTTATATTGAATATAAAACTGGTCAAATTTATAAATGGTCAAAGGATATGAAAAGGCAATTTTCAGAAAAAGGAATAAAAACTATCTATAGTCATATAAAAATATTCTAAATCACTATTCATTAGAGAAATGCAAATTAAAACTGCTCTGGGACAGCATCTTACTTCTATCAAAAATAACAAATTCTGGAGGAGTTGAGGGAAAATAAGTACACAAATAAACTACTGGTGGGGTTATAAATTAGTCTACTCATTCTGAGGAACAATATAGAAAACTACTACTAGGTCTATATCCCAATGAGATCAAAAGAAAATAAAAAAATATATGTATAAAAATATTTACAATATTGCTTTTTGTAGTGGTAAAAAACTATAAATTGAGGGGGTGCTCATCAGTTGGGGAACAGATGAACAAAAGATGGGATACGATAGCATGGAATATTACTATATTAGGAGAAACAATGAGAGGGGTGATTTCAGGAAAAAAAAAAACATGGGAGGACATTTATGAACTGATGTAAAGTGAGAAGAATCTGCACAATTGTGCACAATTAGAGAAATGCTGTAATGATGATCAACTGTGAAACCTGACAACTCTGATTATTACAATTATCCAAGACAATTCCAAAAGACTCATGATGAAAAAATGCTGCCCATTTCCACAGAGAGAAGTAATGAACTAAGTGCAAATTGAAGTATAACTTTCTCGCTTTTTTCTCCTTTTTTTCTGGATAATATGGAAATATTTTGCATGATTTCACAAGTATAACTGATATTTTTTGTTTGCCTTCTCAGTGGGTGGAAGAGAGTTGGGGAGAGGCAGAAAATCTGAAACCCTAAATTTAAAAAGAATATTTAAAATAATTCTTTTAAAAGAGGAAAAAAAAGAAAAATCAAATATGAAGATCTTTGTAAAGCAATTCACTAGCTGTTACCCTTTCCTTTTACAAATAAGAAAATGACTCAGGACATTTAAATAACTTGCCTCACATCATAATCTTAATTAGTATAGTAGGAACTAGAATTCAAACTTTTTTTTTAATCTCAAAATATGTCACAAAAATTATCCGCTGGAGCTTATAACCTCAGTATACCTAGGTTTTTTAAATCATGGGTTCCACCAGGCAACATAGAGACTCAGAGAGTTAAAAAGAAAGTTTAATTTTCAATATCCAAGCAATTACATTATTTCCTGAGGATACTACCATATTTTTCATGTCTTTTCAGCACTGCATAACAGTTAAAATAATTAAGTGTACAAGAGAGGCAGGATGGCTTGGAGGATAGGTCACTGGACTGAAAGTAAAACCTGAATCAAATCTTGCTGGGCACTTTAAGTCACTCAATGTCTCTGTGATTCAGATTTTTCATCTGTAAAATGACAAGTTTGGATTCAAGGGCTTCTGAAGTTTCTTCTAGCTTTAATTTTTTTTTTTATTCCAAGATCCTAAAAATTCAAAGAAATTAGGGGAAGACGAAAATCAAGAGATTAAACCAATTAAAAAGACATCAGCCACAAAAGTATTTTATGTTGCCTTTTCTAATTTCCTCTTTCTTTGATCTCCCTGAAAAAATGTCAATCTGAATGAAATTGATTCAATTCAACAAGCATTCAAAAAAAGCATTGTAATAGTTACTGAGAATAAAGATAAAAGCAACACTTCTTGCCTACAAGGAGTTTGCATACTATTGGGAAACATATAGCATTACATAAATAAGTAGATAGAAAATTTATACAAAAATAGATACCAAGTAATTACAAGGAGAGGATCAGAAAATATCTTATATAAGACATGGCAAATAGGCTGGACTTGATAGAAGCTAGGAATTCCAAGAGATATTGGTAAGGGTGGGAGAACACAATAGACAAGGGGAAATCTTGCTTGCATGAAAGCAGTTAGTCGTCAGATGCTTTGTCATATACAAAAACAGCAAGTAGGCAAATTAGGCTGGAAGGCTACATATGTGATATAAAGGTTAGAAATGTGAGTCTGGCAAGAAGGGCTCTAGCTACATCATTGCAATATTCCAGATAAAGATGATGAGGGCCTGAATTAGGGTGGTGGCTTTCTGAATAAAAAAACAAAAAACAGATGTGGATGATGCAGTGAATTTATGAATGAAAAAATATTTTATTAACAGAAATGCTAGACACTGAACTAAGTGATGTGGAAGAAGAATCAAGATTTGTCCCCTGGAATCTACTATTTTCTCATGGGCAGGGAAAGGGAGGGAGGGGGAAAGAAAAATCAAAAGTCAAGTATGATTGAGGTTGTGAAACTGCAAAACTGGAAAGATAGTGATGCTTTTGATAGAAAAAGAGAAATGAAGAGGAAGGAAAGATGAAAGTAGGAACTTTTGGAATTCCAAATAAAACAGTTCTGGAACTAATATGCTGAATAAAATATACACTTAAAAATAACAACAACAACAAAAGCTGTACATAATGAAATCCATGGTCTAATATATAATCCTCTTTTTCTATTCTTCCTATTTGGAAATGTTTTTATTTGTTGGTGTTTGTGAAGTTCAGAAGAAACCAAAAAAAAAAAAAAATTTACATGGTCAAATAAAAATTTCAGTTTTGAATAAGGGAAGTCACTATAGTTAATGACGAGATGCAAGATATTTGTTTCTACCATTTCTCTGGCAGAGTAAAAGTAGAGTTCATCGGAAGTGAGGAGATTAATGAGCTAGAAGGCTAGGGTATTTGAGAGGCACAGCAAACAGAGTGCTGGATTCAGTCAGGAAGTTCAATCTTGTCTCAGAGGTTATTAGTTTTGTGACCCTATTCAAGTCAGATAACCTTACTCAGTCTCAGTTTCCCTCATCCGTAAAATGAGGACAATAATACCTAGTACACAAAGTTCTTCTCAGGATCAAATGAAATAATATGTAAACTGTTTTGTAAACCTTAAAATACTATATGTTAGATATTATTATTATTATTAGATAAGATATAGAATGGTAAGCTAGATTCTAAAACCTTTTTGAAAGAATGACCTCAAGAATGTCAAATAAAAATTAAAAAACAAAATATGGATTAGATGAAGATATTGGTGTTCTCTTAGCCTAAAATGAAAGTGGGAAGGAGATGAAGATGTATAAAAAAGTGAGAGACCATCAAAGTAAGAACTGAGTCAGATAATTTCCGAGTTTGAGGATTTTTTGTAAAGTATATATGATGAACTTAAGAATACCAGAATAGATTCTCAAAGAGTAATTGTATAGAATAAGAAAAAATTTAATTGTGTTCTCTTTCCTTTCTATCACTTAACACACTTGAACATTTCACAGATGTTAATATTTCAGGAACTCATGATTAACCGGTGTGGATATTCTCTATTTATACAGATTCCAAGAAATGCTGAGGTTCACCCCCCCCCCAATGTCATCATGAGGCCAACCCTCTTGTGATCTGTATTGTTGAATTTAGATAAAATAATCCTGAAAATTGTCTACAACCATCACCCAAAAGGGGCCAGGCAGAACTTGAATCCCACTAACTGCCTTCAAAAATCCAGGGTCATTTCCACGCCAACATGAAGCAACAGAATAAGACTTTAGTAGAGAAAAAAGGTATCAAAATTTAGTTTAAATGTTGTGCAGGTCATTAAGTCAGTTTTAATGGCCTCAAAGTTACAGAATGCTATGGAGTTTCTGCCGGTTTTTTTTTTTTTTTTTTTTTTTTTTATTTTACTTCCCGACCACCTAGATTTTCCCTAGCCAAGTCTATTAAAAAAAAAAAAAAAAAAAAGGTGAAAAAACTATATTGTGATCTACACTCAGTCCTCACAGTCTTCTCTCTGAGTGCAGATGTCTCTAAAATCATTGGAATTGTTCTGGATCATCTCAATGTTGAAAAGTCATGTCTGTTAGAACTGATCATCACATTATCTTGCTGCTGTTGTTGTGTACAATGTTCTTCTGGTTCTACTCACTTTACTTAGCATCAATTCATGTAAGTTTCTCCAATCCTCTCTGAAATCATCCTGCTGATCTTTTTTTTTTTTAATAGAACAACAATATTCCATAACATTCCTATACCATAACTTATTCAGTCATTCTCCAACTGATGGGCAGCTACTTAGTTTCCAGTTTCTTGCCACTACAAAAAAAGGGCTGCTACAAACATTTTTGCACAAGCAGGTCCTTTTTTCCTTTAGCTAAGAAGTGTTAAGTTTCTAGTGCAAGTGATTCTACTACTTCTGTAGCATGCTCCTTGCCCAAAACTTACTTCCTCCTAAAAAAAGGTCAATCAACAGAAATAAACTACATAATCCCTCAGATTTTGTCTACCTCATGCAAATTAGGCTGTGCTAATCCTAGCCAGATCTCTCCCTTAGGAATCTAAATTTTACTCACCACTGATACAAAAGAAAATAATACTGCTGCAGCTAAATAATAATAATACTGCACCTAAACCCCAGCTAATTGCAATCCTTGCAAATTCACTTCACTAACTCAAACAAACCCAGGAGAAAAGATGGAGTGGGGAAAATCCCTTCACTTTCCTCCCTAATAATGCCTTTAAGAAGGAACAACTAAATATCAGAAAGTTTCACACATACACACAGAAAATTAACACCTGATCCATGGCAATACTTGCTTTGTCTGTGAAACATCTCCCTTTACTTATTAAACTGAGGCCAGTAACGTTCAGGCTTAATGAATGAGTTGGCCCATTTCCAATATACACACAACTTTGGATACACACAGACTTTCTTTTTCCCCCTTTCTGAAGCTACAAGATCCCAAATCATTCTTAATAACTAAAACTAAAGAAGAAAAAGTTTTTTGGTTTTTTTTTTCCCCTTCTCCCTTCCCCCTTCTTCCCCCATTCCCCTTTGAGTACATAGATTTTAGAGATTGTGCTTAACACACAGAATGAAGGCAGGGGGCCGGGAAGCCTCCTTTTCACAGCCTTTAAAAGGGTGCTTTCCCTTCTCTAGTTTCTGACTGTTAAAGGACATAGCTGGTGTCCTTCCAGGAGCACAATGGAGCAAGGAGAGATGGGTGTCTCCAGGGTTTCACATACCGTGCTGCTCTGTCTAGAACGTGAGCGGGGCAGGTGTCGTTTACCTTTCCACAGCCCCAGTACTCCTCGGGCTGCCCGGCCCTCTTCTCCAGGACGCACCCCACCCTCGCCCGCTCCGCCGCACAGCACTGCACTGCATCCCGGCTGGGCGAGCTCGGGAAAGGTCGGGGGGAGGGGGGGAAGAGCCTTTAATTTGAGAACGTTTCCCTCGCTTTTTTCGTGTGCTCTCCCTCCCGCCCATGTGAAGGATCGGGAGCTGCAGCAGAGAAAAGCTACAGCAAGCCCCAGGAAGAGCAGCAGAGGCGGGAAAGCTGCACTAGACACGTTTCCCCGCGGGGGACCCGAGGCTATGCTCCCCGGGAAAAAACGGCGGAGACTCGGGCGCCTCCAAGATCCGCGGCAGCAGTCCTGAAGGAGGGGGCGGGGGGACTGGCCCGCGTGACTCCCCCGGGACCCTCGCTTCAATCCTGTCCTTCCCTCTCCACAGCTGGCCCTCGCTAGCTCCCCTAGTTCCAGCGTGGGCCGGGCACCGCGCTTCGGACTTGGGCCGGACTCCCAAGCACGGCTTGCTGCTGCCTACTCACCGCTGCACTCCGCTGAAGGCTGGTCCCCCCAGTCCCCAGAATGCGGATCGCAGCCTCCGCCTCCGCCAGCTCCGGGCGCCGCCTGCTGCCGGTGCTGCAGCTCCTGCTTAAGCAGGGACAGTGGCGAGTAATACTCGGTGCCCAGGGCTCCCGGGTGCAGTTCGGCGGACAGGGCCCCCAGGAGCAGCAGCGCCAGGAGGCGCCCGGCAGCGCCGGCTGCGGACACAGCGCCGCCCCAGCCGCAGCAACAGCAGCCGGCAGGTGCCATCTTCCTTCAAGGCGCATGTGCGACCGGCTCCTCTCCTAGCCACTCGAGCTTCCCCGCCTTTAGCTCGCTGCTCGGGCAGGTGGGAGGCGTGAATGGGCGGGGTTAGGGAAAAGGGAACGGGCGCTGATTCCTGGGAATTGTAGTCCATAGTTCAGTCTGCATGTATACTGGGAGCAAAAAGAATGAACTACTACTCCCGGGAGGTATTGCGCTACGTAGCAGTGAGCTCTCCACAAATTCTCCAGTCCCCTCATCCCCAAACCAGGAAGTCAAGAGCTAACGAGCTGTGGTGAAGGAGGCGGTGTCGCGGGCGTTGGAGATGGGGACCGGCGGGCGGAGCGGTTTACGGTCGGGGAAGGGAAGCATGGAAAAAGCATCAGCGAACTACCCCTCCTCGGCATCAAGCAGCTACAGGTGTATCGAGTGTAACCAGGAGGCTACGGAACTATACAGGGACTATAACCATGGGGTCCTGAAGATAACCATCTGCGTGAGTGCCAGGCTCTACGGGCGCTGGAGGTGGGGACTGGGCAGGCCGGCGGAGCGGGGCTGGGGAGAGACCCTTTACTTGAGTGGTAAAGTATTGAATTGGGGGTAAGAGAAGATTACGGTGGAGCTGAAATAAAGGGGAATCCTGTGGTCCAGGTAAAAAGTATGGCGCCTTTTATGTATTCTTATTTGGTGGGTGGTAGAACCTGGTATGCAGACCCCTTCACCATCACCCCTGGCTTAAGGAGTAGTGCAGAACCATGTTGAGGAACTACGTTTTTTTATTCCGATTTTTCCCCCTTTTTAAATTTTTAACTTTTTGAGAGGCATCACTACAAAATGTCCGAAGTGTCAGGAAGACTTGACATTTAGTAGCCCCTGTGCAGCTTCCGGCATCTCTCTTATACTTCGGTTTCCTCATTTGTACAGTAAGTTAGGTAATACCTGTAGGTACCCAAATTGTTGGATTTTCGTGGGCTTTGATGTGATTATGCCTACTCCAGAGAAATACATTACCTTTCCTTTTTTTCTCCTTTAGTCAATTATTCAGTTAATCAATAACAATTTATTAAGCGCCTACTTTGTGCCAGGCTCTATTCTAATCGCTGAGGATGCAAAAAGAAACTCTCCTGCCCTCGAGGAATTTACAATCTAATGAGGGATCATTGAAACCTTCAAATATTTATGGAGATGTCTATGTATATGTGTGTGTATGTGATATATATGTGTGCAATTGTTTTTCTTTTAACCTCCGAATTCTTTACTTTTTGAGATCTTAACTTTCAGGTTTCCATCTTTTTATGCCCAATTTTTATCTTATATATAGTATCCATAATTCAATCACCATCTTCCATTAGAAAGATTGAGATGCTGCTGGAGTTATGTAGAGTGCCCCAAAACCCACAGTTTTACTAAAGCTTGACTTAAAACACTTTGGAGAGAAGAAAAAGAAAAGCTAGTAGTTTTCTATTATTTGCAAATTAGGCTTTTCTTAAAATTCTACTTTGACTTTTGGGACACTCTGTATAAGCTGTGACCTCTTTTTTTTTTTTCCTTTTTTGCTGAGGCAATTGGGGTTAAGTGACTTGCTCAGGGTCACACAACTAGGAAGTGATAAGTGTCTGAGGCCAGATTTGAACTCAAATCTTCCTGACTTCTGGGCTGGTGCTCTATCCACTGCACCACCTAGCTACCCAAGCTGTGACCTCTTACTGAAGTATTTTTTGAAATTTTGAGGTCCTTTTGGTGATATTTCTGCCTCTCCATCAAGCAGGCTATCTGATACCCATGCTGGGAAAACACTGTAGTTTTGAGGGAAATGGTTCTTGTTCCCAAAAAAAGCTTGGTAGAGTTTTTGAGGGTTTTTTTGTGTATGGTCTGGGCTTGTGATTTCAATGGTCTAGTCTCCTCCCAGTAAGGAAACTCTTTTTACCAAGATAGATCACTTATTATGCAGCTTACAGCGTTGGAAGGCTGCCTGGTTAAGTGACTTGCCAAGAGTGTGACAAATCATACAATCAATATCTATCAGTAGGGCAGTTTGAATGCACTTCTGTAGTTCTGGCTCCTTGGCTAGCCCCATGTATCCAGTATACCATATTATATACAAGTTAAGTTACCCTAAGTGCATAATTGAGTGTTAAGAATGGAGGAATTAGAACTCTCTGGGGCAAATTAAGGAAGATATTTGAATTGAGTCCACATTTGGACTTATAGTTGATCCTTCAGACAATCTCTTTCTTCATTTAAGAGAGAAAATTGAGGTCAAAGTATCCTCTTAAAATCCACATAAACAGGTTTTAAACTACTTTTAGAGTAAGGATTATTGCATTTTATATATCCTTGATTCCTAGCATAGTGCTTAACGCATAATGGGCATTTAATAAATACTTGTTGGTTGATTTCTAAGACAGGGGAAGAAATACCACAGGTAAACTCTGTTGCTAATCGAATGAATTCAAGTGGCTTAATTAAATATCTTATTTGAAAAATGAGCACAGACAGAACAGACTTTGTAGGTGGAAAAATCTTAGTGCATTTCATTTGTTATTTGCAATTAATTGTTAACAATGTTAAAATCTGTACTTACAGATCTTTGACATTATACTTGTGACATCAAAAATCTTTTTAATCCTTCAAAAACGGTGTTTTCTGCTAACTTTGAATCTGCAGAGAGCACACTTTTGAGCAGTTTGTAATGTAATGGATCCTATTACAGTATATTATTGATCTTATTTTTGTATAGAGTTATTTCCTCCATATGATGAGCTCATCTTAGCATGTTAATGTATACAATGTAACAAAAGTTAAAGCATTTTGGAGATGTTCCACTTTCTATTGTCATGCATCTCTTCTCTTCTTGATTAAATTCTTTGTGAAAGCCATCAGCAATTAGTCTTTCACTTATTCAACCGTAGCTGTTCTCTTCAAAATTCCTAATAATCTCTTAATTATTAAATATTATAATCTTTTCTTAATTCTCATTCTAATTGTTTTATCTGCATCATTTGATACCATCAATCACCCTTATTTTCTGCATGTTCTCTCCTTTGGTTTTTGTGACACTCCCCTTATATTTCTTTTCATACCTGTCTGACCAATTTTTTCCTTGGACTTTGATCCAGGCCACAGTCATTATCCTGAGATATTTCTGGAGGGTCTTTCTTTCTTTCTTTCTTTCCTTCTTTTTTTTATATTATTAAAACTTTTTATTTGCAAAACATACGTATGGGTAATTCTTCAACATTAATCCTTACAAAGCTTTCTGTCACAAATTTTTCCCCCCTACTCCCCACCCCTCCCCTAGATGGCAGGATATCCACTACATGTTAATTATGTTAAAATACTTGACAAATTGAGTATATGTATACATATTTCCACACATCATTTTTGTGCAAGAAAAATAGTATCTACAAGAAAGAAAAATCAGAGAAAGGAAACACAATGCAAGCAAACATCAATAGAGAGTATGAAAATGTTATGTTGTGGTCCACATTTCGCATCCCTCTCTCTGGGTGTATATGGCTTTCTTCAGTGAACTATTGGAACTGGTTTGAAACATTTCATTGTTGAAGAGAGCCATGTCCATCAGAATAGATAATCATATAGTATTGTTGTTGCCATGGACAATGATCTCCTGGTTCTGCTCACTTCGCTCAGCATCAGTTCATGCAAGTCTCTCCAGACCTCTCTGAAATCATCCTGCTGGTCGTTTCTCACAGAACAATAATATTCCATAACATTCATATACCATAATTTATTCAGCCACTCTCTAATTGATGGGCATCCATTCAGTTTCCAGTTTCTAGCCACTACAAAGAGGGCTGCCAGAAACATTCTTGCACATGTGCGGCCCTTTCCTTCCTTTATGATTTCTTTGGGATATAAGCCCAGTAGAAACGCTGCTGGGTCAAAGGGTATGCACAGTTTGATAACTTTTTGAGCATAGTTCCAAATTGCTCCTGAAGGATCTTTCTTAGGTCTTCCCTCCCTGAAAGTACTCAAAATATGGTCCAAGGACCCTTCGAAGTCCCTAAAATCTTTCAGAGAGTCTATGAAGTCAAAATATTTTCATAATAATACTGACATTCAAATTTATCATGGGATATATTTGTGAATATATGTATACAAACACACATATAAAACAACTTGTGGAAGAATTCACAATAATTTTTAAGAGTGTAATGTTTAGCCTATATTGGATTACTTACTGTCTGGGGGAGAGGGAAGAGTAGAGAGGGAGAGAAAAATTTGGAATGCAAAGTTTTGCATAGGTAAATGTTGAAAACTTATCTTTGCATGTATTGGGGGGGGGGGAGGGCGGGGAATACTATTTTAAAAAAAAGAAGAAACCAAAAAAAAGTGTAAAGGATTCCTGTGACCAAAATTTGAGAACTGGTATTCTATTCTATCTCAGATAATCAAATGAGATAATAGATATATATATATAGCACTTTGTAAAACTTAAAGCATTGTATAATACTAGTTATTGTTATTATTTTACTTGGCAATATCAGTTCCCATGGATTTAATAATCATTTCAATGCAATTGATTCCTATATTTATATATCCTGATTTAGTCTCTTCTGAGCTTATCTTCCATCATCAGCTGCCTGTCAAATTTCTCTCAAATTGGATGCCATTGACATCTCATCCTCCACTTATTCAAAACAAGTCATCTTTCTTGAAAAATGTTTTGCTCTATTACTAGCACACAGTGTCAGTGTCATCTTCAACTCCAACCGGTTCTCATCCATTGCCAATTCTTGTCATTTCTACCTTCATGACATCTCCTTTATGTCCCCTTCTCTCCACTCAAACAGCCGCCACCCCCACACAGGCTGTTATCATTTCTGTCCTGGGCTGATACAATGGCTTTCTGGTTGATCTTCTTGCCTCGAGTGTTTGAGCTGTCAAAGTGATTTCTTTACTCAGTAAATTTTAGTGGCTCCCTATTACCTCCAGGAAAATATATAAAATTCCATTTGGCTTTAAAGTCCTTTATCATCTAGCCTCTTCCTACTTTTCCGGTCTTCTTATTCTCTACTCTCTTCCACATATTCTTCAGTCCCCTGGCACTGGCCTTTTCACTGCTTCTCAGACATCCCATGCCATGCTATATCATGCTGTTCTGCTGACTGACACAATGCCTGAAATGCTCTCCCTTTTTGTCTCTGCCTCTTAGCTTCCCTGACTTCCTTGAAGATTCAGTTCTATTTTTTAGGCCATCACAGGAGGACTGTTTCCTTCCTCTCATCCTCCACTCCCCAAATGTCTTCCTTGAGATTATCCTCCACTTATACTGTATATATCAAGTGTATAAAATTTTTGCCTATTGAATTTGAGTTCCTTGAGGATAAGGACCTTATTTTTTCCTTTCTCTATATCCTCCTTATTTAGCACAGTGCTTGGCACATAATAAGCATTAATGCTTCTTGACTGCCTATTGACTGATATTCATTATCCAATGGAATTACTATTGCTTAGGATTTATATTTTAATTATATTAAACTAGTATGTAAAAAGTGTCTAGCCAATTAGATTTATTTAAATTTTGACTTGGAAGACTGAAATACTTTTGGATATCTTACTTCCCACAAAGTGCTTGTTAAATTGGAGGGGGCTGAGGGTAGTCAATGGAACTCATGCTTTAGAGTGAGACTAGTCTAATAGGATTAGAGGTGGTCTACTAATTACAGCAAATAAGTGGTACATATAGGCCCCACTTTTTGATTTCTTTCCCACAATCTAACAACTTTATTTCATTCCCTCTGTATGACTTCTTGCTCATCCAAATCACCTCTCATTTTACTCATATTGTCTCTCTTTGCCAAGGCCTGACAGCAGCCGCACATAGCTTACTTTTTTACATGTTTTCCTGATTTCCTCCCCTAGCAGAAAAATCCTAACATTTTTGTCAGTTTTATCCAAAAAGTGAAATGTAGCTTCTTATAGAGCTAAAGTTAAAGATTTGGAGTAATGAGACATGGGAAGACAGCAGTAGCTCCAAAAGAAGCAGGATTTGAATACTTTTCCCCCTTTATCAACTGTGGCACTCTGCTTCTTAGACTGCTAGTTTAGTGGTTTGTCTATTGTACCATGCTACCTTTTTATACCTTGGTTACTACAGAGATAAAATTAAAGTGAAAAAATACATCTGTCTTCATTTATTCAATTGGGAATTGTAACTTGTGGCTTTTCATTTTTTTTTTTTCTCCTGTAAAATAACTTTTTGTTAGAGGCTGTCCTGATGTTTGTAGACTTAGGGGGTCAGATATGCTTCAGCTAATTTTACCCTCCAGCTCTATGATTTTAACTAAAATGCATTAAATTACTTATATTTCTAATCTGTTTACAAAGTGATCACCTTTTTACCTGTTAATTTTTTCCAAAGCTTCAGTAACATTCTCATAAGATTTGCAAATTATTGTTTCAACTATATATGAAGTTATTAATTGTCTCTGTAATTTCATTATGTTGAAATGAACAAAAATAGAAATTTTCCAGTGAAGTTGGTCCCATCAATATATTAGGATTCTTTCTAAAACTCCTGTTCCAAATTCTGTTTCCCTTTTATAGCAGTCCCCAAAAGTCATTAATTTAGCCCTGGAAGCCTGGAGTCTGTCCTGAAAAAGCCAGGTTCTCTCTTCTATTACACATAATTCCTCAATGTGTAATTGAGCAGCCAAAAATTACCACCTTGGCCCCACACTCATAGACATCTTTCCAAAATTCCATATTGAGAGAAAGAGAAAGAGAGAGAGGTTTTTGCTTTCTTTCCCCCTATTTTGACTAGCTCATGGCTATTCAAATATTGTCAAGGACTTTTTTACCCATCCAGCTGTGAGTATGAAAATCTCTTTAATACAGAATTGTGATTCAGAAATCCCTAAATCATGTAACAGCCTCTTTAAGGTTTGTTTCTACTTGGCTTCAGGAAACACTTTGTTGATGAAAACAGTAAGTATACTTTCACTTTATTTGTTACAAAAATAATCAATTGGCAGTAGTTTTGCTCTAATCTCCTGCCTAATTCTTCAGTATTTCTATGAAGCTGTAAGCTCATTGATTGACATAGGTACTCCCTTCAAGGATGTAATTCATCCCATCTAATCCCCTTCAATCTGTTCATCTTTCATCCTATTGGTCCTCCATAGGAAGTCCACTCAACTTGTTGAGAATCTTCCTTTAGGTCTGTTGACATTATATAAATTACTAACTCCTTTCTTAGCTATCATTCTAATATAAAAATGACGCACTGTTTACAGTACTTGTGAAATACTTCATTGATAATATGTTGAGATCTTTACATTTTCCATTGGCCTTTGGGTGACCTGCAGTTTTAGTGCTTCAGAGACAAATATTATTTAACTCGTAACCCTATAGTATCACCAGAAGAATATCAATGTATAACAATTGCTATTTGTTTCAAGAAGAAATTTGATATTAAGAGCATTGCAAAATTTTCCAAAAGAAATACTGCCCTCTCTCTTCGTGTACAGTTCTGGACCCAGAATTATTATCTTATTGTCTGTCCAAAATATATGTATTAATGGTTGAGTATGAATTTCCGGCACTTGCTTCAATTGTTGAAGATGCTCTAGATCTGGATAATAAGTCTTCGTTCTTTTGGCTTTTCCTATATGGATAGATAGTGGGGCCAAACTCTTAAATAATTATGAATCTTATGTAGAAAGTGCTGAAATATTCTAGGATTTGAATTTATGACAATTAGGACAGTGTCATCCACAAACAGCAAATAGAATATTTCAGAACCTATAGGATTCCTCTTTAACCTTGACCTTATTCTGTAGTTCTCACAGTCCAGCAGCAAATGCCCTTAAATATCTATGACCGGTTTTATGCCTTCTCTTGTTAGATCTATATAATTTGTGTGTATATAAATATGTGTGTGTATATATAAATCTTATGCAAGAAAGTCTTTAAGGCAGCTTTTTATTCTCCCAAATCAAGTGTTTTTTTAATACCAACAAAAAAGTGCACCATTATTTTGTATCTCTACACTTCCAGTGTGATGATACTGATGTGGTCTGCTGTAAGAATATCATCCATGAAAGTCTGCCCCTTCTCTCTCCTTTTCTCTTTCTGTGCTTTGCCTTTGTGACCTCTTCAACTTCCATGGGTTTAATTATCATCTTTTTGTAAAAGACTCTTTATAATCAAATCTTTATAATCAGCCTTAATCTCTCCTGAGCCATGTACTTCACTATCACCAGCTGCCTATTGAACATTCTAAACTAGATATTCTCATAGGCACCTCAAATCCCCAAACAGAACTCATCATCTTTCCTCTAAAACCTACTCCTGTCCATGTCTTTGTTTTTGTTGAGGGTACCACCTTTATTCCAGTCACCTTAGGTTCTGCCTCTGTCTCATTCCACATATCCAGTCCATTGCTAAATCTTTTCAATTTTTCCTCAGCAATTCTCATATTTTTTTCCTTTCTTTCTGTTCAAATTTTGTTCAGGCCCTCAATATTTCTTGTCTGGAAAATTATTTCAACAGCCTTTTCATGTGGGTCTATGCCTCATTTCCCTTTCCAGTTCATTCTTTGCACAGTTTCTAAAGTGATAGGCCTCAATCACAAAGCTGACATATTACTCTGTTCTGTAAACTCCATGGTCCCTATGACCTCTAGGATCACATACAAACCTTTTGTTTGGCATTTAATACCCTTTACACACTGAGTTTGCCTGCTCCTCTCCATGTTTGTTAGCCATCATTCCCCTTCATATATTCTGGTCTAATTATACTGACCTCCTCACATTTACCTCTGTCCCTCCGCCCCCCATGCCAGGAACCCATTTTCTCTTTACTATCCATAGAATCCCTGTTTCCTTCAAAGCTCAGATTAAGTGCCATCTTCTACTCCAAAGCTTTTCTTGTTCCCCCCTACCTGTTAGTGCTTCCCTCACTTCAAAAACTGCCTTACATTTACATACATAAATTTGTATGTACTCTTCAATAGAGTGTCAGGGACTATTTGGTTTTTGTCTCTGTATCCCCAGTACCTAGCACAATGCCTAACACATAGTGTGTCATAAATGCTTCTTTATTATTTATCCTCCTTAAGGCTGCCCTTCTTGTTTATATAATTATTCATATAAAAATGTTGTGAAGATAGTAAAGGCAGTATATGGGCTGATGGTTATTAGTATTTTCTTAGCATTCATTTTATTTGATGGCAATAAGGTCCATCTCTTTTTTTCTTTTTTTTGCCAAAAATTTTTGGTATTCTGTAATTAATGAGTGAAGAGGACAATGGAACTGCAACCTACTTAATTTTCTCTTAATGAAGCATAAATTTAAATGGCTGAGACAGTTTCTAGATTCTTTTAGCCTTGTGGCAATTGATTTACTTCTCTAGGAGAGAGTGATAATCTGTGTCCCAGTCTGCTTTTTAAATACGTTTTTCATTTTTCAGCCTCAGTTACTTGTTTCATTTGGACAGGTTTGAGTTTACCCCAGTTGAAAACTATACTCTCTTCTAATTTGGTATTAAAGTTGTTCTTTCCTCCATTAAATCAGTGGGCTTAATCATACATAACTATTGATTCCTATATCATTAATCATCCTGTTCTTATTTGTTGAAAAATAGTACATTTTAGGTTTTGTGATATTTCTTGGTGTTCATATCTAATACCTACTAACTCTTTCCTTGAAGAAAGTACATACTCTTGATATACTGAAGCTTATGCACACTCTGAACCTTTAGCCTTTCTTCATTTATTACTTTTGAACCATGTTTTCCAAAACATTTTTTTGCCATCTTCTCCCAAACCTATCTTAGCATTGAAGCCACTGAGTATTATAGTATATACTGAATGATACAGAAAGGGTTTTTTGGTAAGATTTCTTTACTTTCTCATCCTCTACAGCATTTGGCTTCAATAGTGGTATTTTTTTCAAAAGCTGATATGAACACTGTAATGTACAATTTGCAGGTATCCCATGGATGTTAGAAAGGAAATTTTTTTGTTGCATTTGGAATCATGATAAAAATCAATTCCATATATTATTTGGCTCTCTGAAAAGAACTCACTAAGCATCACCCCATTTAGCTACAACTAACTTTCTTTTGTCTTCTGTTTTCATTTATAGCAAGAATTTTAAAATTGGTGTTATTTAGTTCCTCCAGTAATCTATAAACACAGTTAACTACAGTGAATTTTGTGGCAGAGTGAACAGTGACAGACTTGGAGTCAGAAAGACCAGAATTCTAGTCCTACTTAAGATTACTATAATATGGAACCATGCCCAAAGGGCTATCAAACTTTGCATACCTTTTGATCCAGCAGTGTCTCTATTGGCTTTATATCCCAAAGAGATCATAAAAAAGGAAAAAGGATCTATGTGTGCAAAGATGTTTCTAGCAACCCTTTTTATAGTGGCAAGAAACTGGAAACTGGGGATATCCATCATTTGGGAAATCACTGAATGTTATGGTATATGAATGTTATGAAATATTATTTTATAAGAAATAATCAGCAGGATGATTTAAGAGAGGTCTGAAGAGACATACATCAACTGATGCTAAGTGAAATGAGTAGAACCAGGAGAATATTGTACACAACAACAGCAAGATTATATGATGATCAATTCTGATGGATGTGGCTCTTTTCAACAGTGAGGTGATTCAAGCCAATTCCAGTGGGCTTGTGATGAAGAGAGCCATCTGTACGCAAAGTGAGGACTATGGAGACTGAGTGTGGATCACAATATAATATTTTCACTTTTTTGTTATTGTTTGGTTGCATTTTGTTTTCTTTTTCTTTTTTTTTCCTTTTTGATTTGATTTTTCTTGTGCAGCATGATAATTGTAGAAATATATGTAGAAGAATTAAACATGTTTAACATATATTGGATTACATGCTGTTTAGGGGAGGAGTTGGGGGAAGGAAGGGAAAAATAATTGAAACACAAGATTTTGCAAGGGTGAGTGCTGAAAATTATGTATATGTTTTGAAAATACAACTATTATTTTTTTTTAAGAAGAAAAAAAGAAACTGTGCTTAATGTCAACCTTTAAATACAGTTTTACCTATAACTCTGAATTTGAGGTTAAAATATTAGTAGTTCTGGCCTGAAAGACTTTAATGTAGAACAAACTTTGTCACCATATATGTATTTAATCAAAATGTGTGAAAATGTCAATGTAACCTGATTTTTCAACACCAGAACAGCATGGCCATTTAAAAATTTATAATATTTCATAATGTGGGTTTACTTGTTCTAACATAATCTTCTCTTGAAATATTTCAGAAGTCTTGCCAGAAGCCTGTGGACAAGTACATCGAGTATGATCCTGTTATCATCTTAATCAATGCTATTTTATGCAAAGCGCAGGCCTATAGGCATATTCTTTTCAATACTGAGATAAATGTAAGTTGTGCATTTTTCTCATTTTTGCTTCATTTGAAAATTTTTAAATGTCCAGGAGACTGATAGATTAAAAGGAATATTTATACTATTTACAGGTTTCACCATTCTATAACAAGTTGCTTTTGAGTAACTGAATATAGTAAAGCACTCTCCTGCTATTTAATCTTGGAAGTCATCATGAAGGAAGTAGGATTTCAGAGTTCCATTTAATTTATTGAATTGAAATCTGTTTAACATTTTAGATCAGTAAACACTGCATAAATAGTAAGATGATAACAGAGTTGTTGGCTCAACATTAGGAGATCTTAGTAGTTTAAAATAACAAGAGGGAAAATCCTTGCTTTGTAGGCTATCTGACCCTATCTCCTCAGCAATTTTAGGCTTGATTCCTTCCACCTTTAGAAATCTTAAAGGTCAGAAAGATTTTAATTTATAGATAGGCACATATAAGGAACATATCAAAAAATGAGCTTGAGTTTCCTAATATTTTCTATTTCTGTAGCAGCTTTAAACTTTAAAATTTTCCAGTGATTTGTAATCTGTGTTTGATAACAGACTAGATAAGGACTAGAACCAATTTTATTAGGAATTTTAGTCAGTACAAACGACTTTAGTAAGATACCAAGTAAAGTTTATATTGCCCTTATTTTCTTGCTTCTCCTCTCACCATTACATGTCACTCTTATGTTTTCTTCTGTGTGAAAAGATATCAATAAAGAAGAACTTACAAATTGTATAATTGATTAGTGAAATAATTTAAAGGATGAATGCAAATGGGTTGTTAATGTGACAGTCCTAAATTTAAAAAGGTATTAAATGAGAACTTACTTAGCAAAAATAAATACTTTGCAGTATTTTTGCCTTATTTATATTAAGTACATTTGGGCCGTTTCTTTACCTGACTTAAGTGCCAGGTGTTTTTGGTTATCAGATCCATGGGAAGCTCTGCATATTTTGTTTGCTTTGTGAAGCATATCTGAGATGGTTGCAGCTGCAAGATTCAAGCCAGCACACTGACCCTGATGACTTAATAAGATATGCCAAAGAATGGGATTTCTATAGAATGTTTACAATAGCTTCTTTAGGTAAGAAGTCACTCTTTCTATTCCTGTGGAAGTATTCATAAAAACCCCAGAAAGGCCTGCTCAGTTAAATTTAACAAAAAGTGTCTACTTTGTTCACTCTGCTAGACATTAAAGAGTCAAAAACAGCTCTATCTCCCTCAAGGAGTTTACAGTCTAGTGGAAGATATAATCTGTACACAAAAAAGTAAAAAGGGAATTTAGGGAGGGAGAGAATGCTAGTACCAAATTCGTGGAATATAGTGCCTTTGCTAACCCTTAAAGAAAGCTAAAGATTTTAAGGGACAAAGATGAGAAAGAGCTGTATTTCAGGTCTGACAAATAACAAGTACAAAAGCACTGAGATGGGAGATGGGAGATGGGAGATGGGCTGCTGCATTCAGAATGAAATGATCAGATAAACTGGAATGGAGAGGTAGCTATTAAGTTCTGCAATCTGTCACTGACCTGCTCTGTGATTTTGATTAAATCGCTTCAGCTTTTTTATTGTTATTTTTTGCTTTTTCATATGAAATAGGGGGGAATATCATTCTTCAATAAATCAAATAACTTTTAAAAATGTTTTGAAGTATCATATAAATTTGTCGTTGTAATAATATACCTCATTAATTCAGTATGTGTTATTAATTAGGTGACCAATTATCCAATTTGAAGGAACCGGATAAATAAGCTAAGTAGGTTTGCAATATATGCTTATCACATGTGTCCTACATCTGTTCAGCTTATTACATTCAAATATTCAATTTGGTCAGTGGGAGGATTCTTCCAAACATTCTTCTCTCTGAGTGCTGTTGTCTTAATATAATATATATGTAGCACTCACTCAAATATGAGCAAAACATTTCCCATTATCTCATTTGAGCCCTGTAAAGTAGGTTTTATGGATGATAGTACCTCTGTTTTGCAGATGAGAAAATAAACTTGTGGTTAAATAACTTTTCCAGAATCACAAATTTAGTTAATTTGACCTCAGACACTTACTAGCTGAGTGATCCTGGACAAGTCACTGAACCCTGTTTGCCTCAGTTCCTCATCTGTAAAATGAGCTGGAGAAGGAAATGGCAAACCACTGTAGTATCTCTGCCAAGAAAACCCCAAATGGGATTACAGAGAGTTGAACATGACTGAACAATAAATGCATTTATAAATAAAAGTAACATAAATCTTTTTTAGTTTCTCATTAATGCTTTGGGGATTTGGAAATCTGCTTGTTTTTAATCAATATTGAGATCTAAACAAATGTTAACAAGCCAAGATTATCCAGGTCCCTTGTTTATTGAGCTAGCTGATGATGCTAATAATGATAATAGCTGACATTTAAATAGTGCTTCATGGTTTGCCCAGCATTTTATATATATTTTCTCATTTTATTCTTACAATCCTTTAAGGCAGATGCTATTATTAGTTTCATTTTACAGATGAGACTTAAAATAGCTTATCAATTACTGTCAATTCCAATAATTATCTTACGCTTTACTTGGGGATAACTATCATTATCATAAAATAACTGATGATAGATTTTCTAGCAACAAACATCCTAGCTTCTAGTATTTTTTTTCTTCAGGTATCAAAAGCTAACAGGTAAACTAAACTAACTCTGAAATGGGAAACCTTTAAATCCCTCTAAGATCACTTATTCTGTATTACAGTAGGAGTTAAGTAGGAATATTGTATTACTTTCTACTTGTTGAATTTTTTAATGTATGTATGACATCTTCACCATAAGGTTGTAAGTTTCTAGAGGCCAAGAGCAATACCTTATCCTGCTTCTGCTTATGTATCCCCCATAGCACTTAACATAGTGTAGCAATCAGGTTCATTAATTGAATTTAGGAATAAAGTGTGTCAGTTCAAGAAAAACTACAATACCAAATCCACAATAAATGATCTGTAAGTATTGATTAATAATGACACAGATACTCATCTATGTTTTTATTCCAAAGGAAAGCTATCAAAGGATTTCTCTCCACTTTTTTAAATAACAAGAGAGCCTATTATAAGTTTCGGAAACTATATATTCTTCCTTTAACACCCTTTGTACTTGTCACTGGAAAACTTAAAATGACCTAATCAATATGGCTGAAGCATCCGTTCACAAATTTTCTATAGAAAACTGTTGGAGGCCTTGATTTTTATTAAATAAGAGAGAAAAGCTTTTCAATCCAATATCATATCAGTTATGTTTTAATGCCTCATTTCCAAGGAATTCTAAGTAGAGTATTCATATTATGTCATATCTTCCTTGTAAAGGATCAAAGATTCATAAAACTTCAGAGATAGAAAGAATCCTAGGATTCTTGTAGTCCAACCTTTTCTTTTTATAGATAGGGACACTGAGGCAGCCTTATTTTTCATACTTTCATTCATTGCACACTGAAGGCTCAAATTTTACATTATTGAGAAGCAAATCTAAAGCCAACTTCTCTTTTTTTTTTAAAGTTTTAATAATTTTTCAATTAACAGTCATTTGAAAATTAATTCCATTTTTCCCTCTGCCTCTCCATTCCTATTGAGAAATGAATGGATGAAACCTTCAATACATAGTTGCAGAGTCTAGTAAAACAATTTCCCACATCAGCCATGTCCAATAATGTGTCAGAACCAGTTTCTAAACCTTAAATCATGTTAAAAGGGACTCTAGTTAAAAGGGAAAGTAAAATACCTTCAGATAGCATTCTTTGCAGATAGTCATCTAGTCTCTTTCATTGGAATTGTTTAACCCAAGGATTTCGTAATAAAAAGATAAGTATATTAAAGGAAAAAAATCTTTAGTATAGATATAATCAAACTCCTTACATTTGCTATCTTTGGAATACGTCCTCTAATCCTCTGAATTCAGACCTTTGTTCCCTATTCTATTCTTTCTTCCTTTTTAAGATACATCTCAAATCACAAACTTTTGGAGATTTTATAGATTTATGTCTAGATTTCTACTAAAGAAATAGGAACTGAAAATCTAAGGGCAAAAAAATTGAATACTCATTGAATCTATCTCTAGTTGAATTGTCCAGGGAAACACCTAAGTCAAATTGAATTGAATTGTGTTTCAGAAATCACATTAGCATAGTTTGATTAACAAAAGCCACAGGTCCAGAAAAACAGATAAATCCCAGTAAAACATTTCACATGAAATCTACTGATTGGTTTTTGGAATTAGGGTTTATTTGTTTTTAGGTGGAGTTTGTTTTTGATATGATGATTCATATTTTCTATTTTCACTTCCTCTATAGAACAAATGACTTTCTTTATTGGGATTTTTTCTGGTTTGTGGCTAATCCAACCCACAACACTGAAAAGAAAGTCCAACTTCATTTTGCTTCTGAAAGCACTACTATTGTCCAGTTATGGGAAACTCCTGCTGATTCCAGCTGTCATTTGGGAACATGACTACACTCCTCTATGCCTCAGACTCATAAAAGTATTTGTCCTTACATCAAATTCTCAGGCAATCAGAGGTAGATTCATATTTTAATTTCTGTTTGTCAATTTCCATTGTTTTTCCGTTTGGCATAGAAATAAGTTAATTCCATATATCCAGGGCACATAACTTTAAGATCATAATGAATAGTGGGGTCCATAGAATAATACATTTGTACAGTGTTTGTACAGCTTTTAAAGCACTTTTATGTATCTGTGTGAACAGTACAATGATATTATTAAGTAAGCAAGGTAAGTGATATTATCCCTATATTAATCGTAAAGAAACAAAGATTTAGGGACATTAAATGACTTGCTTGTGAAAGTCACCCCCTTTGCATTCCCTGAATTTTTTTTTTCATACAAACCCAAATCAACTAGGAGAAATCAAAAGTTACTTTTTTAGGGAGTACTGATTTTAATCTAGTATGTCTTTATCCATATGATAACCCTTCTCAGCCTTTCTGCTGCCTTTAGTACTATTTATGTTGCCTTTCACCTTTATATTATTTCCAATATTAACACCTCCTTACTAGTTTTCCCCTTTTATTTTGGGTTTCCTATAGTTTGGTTTTTGTCATGGGAGGTGAAGAGACAGTATTGTCAGTATAAGCAAATTTTTGCGGTCCCTCAATCTTGTGATACTGGTGACAGTAGAAAGGTATACAGATGCAAAGGTATGTATGGAAGAAGATAGCAGCATTGATAAATGTGGTCCAGTGCAGTGGTTCTGTAGAACAAATATATTTTTTAAAAAATAATAACCTTTAAGCCTACAGAGTATTCTCTGTAAGTAGTCTCAGTAAAAACTTGTACAAAATTTAAATATCACCAGTTTATTAACTTTGTAAACAATGAGTGATTTTCATTTCTTTTGCAGTGACTCTAAACATCAGTCGCAAACTTTCATTGTTGGCCATCCTGAGTGGATTAGTATTAGAAAGCAGTGTGGTCTGCTTCTTCCAAAAGATGGGATGGGATGTAGAAAGTAATTGTTCCATCTATAAAACTTAAAAATTCTCTTGAAAATAAAGAAGAAAACCTCTATAATGTTGACTTTCAAGAAACTATCTTAGATGGGGACATGAATTCTTTTTTTCTGAAAATTTCATCCAAAAAAGAGACATGCACTAGCAAAGTAATTAGGAATACAGTGGCACTTCTTCTGGAATACTTATTGTATTTCAATATTTAATTAAATGATTGTTTCTTTGTGCTTGGTTCTACTGTGTTTTCTATATCAGAGCTTCTTAAATTTTCCATTCACAGCTCCTTTTTGCCAAAAAATTTTTACACAACCCCAGGAGTTTAAGTTTGTAAAATAGACTTAAAAATTTATGGATAGTAAATCATAATTTCTCAACACATTTAGTTACATGACCCACAGTGTAAGAAACTTTGCTCTATACTAATCCTCTGTCCTGGATTATTCCCCTGTCCTTTCCTTGTTCTTTTTTCTGGGTTATACAGCATTTCTGGAAAAAGTTACAGAAACATTCTAAGTTCAAGATATATTCATGCTATGTGAGTTTAACTGGACCTTCACTACTGTTTAACTATCCTATATTTTTTTTTAATGGTTGTTCTAAAACATCTTTTCTGCTCAAATTGCCAATTCTGTCTTCATTCCCTATGTACATCAGAAAAACTTGCCTTCCACTTTTTTTGCTGGGAAGATACAAATCATGAATTCCTGGAATCATAGCTCCATAGGCTCATAGAATTTCATTTAGTAAAATCTTCATAGGACAGCTAGTCCAGCTTGTACTGAAGCAGGAATTCTCCCTGAATCTCTTCCAATTTTCCTGAAGAGAGTTCATGTTCACCAGTGGACACGCTACCCACCAACATATTCTATTCTATTTTGTACTACTGTTTTGTTTAGAAAATTTAGATAGGTAGATAGAAGCTATAACTGAAATCTGCCTTTTTCCTCCACTCTTTTTTTTTCTTCAAATCTCAAAGCTATTTTCAATATCTCTGTGTGTCTAGGGTCTCCTTTCCTTCCATTTCTCAAATCTGTCCCCTCTCATCTCCTCAGAGACTGTCAAAATATCCTTCATTCTTTCTGGCATTTTCATTTGCTCCATTGCCACTAAATTGTAATACTATTGTGCTGCCCTCCTGTCTACTACTTTATCTTTCCTTCTTTTTACTAACAGACTTCTAGAGACAACAAATACATACTATCTGCTGTATCTACCTTGTCATCACTTGCCTCATTTCACTCCACTTCAATCTAGTTACTGCTCTACTAAAAGTTATCTCTTGAAAGTCATTTATAACCAAATTAGTTACCAAATTCAGTGTTCTTTTATCCATCTTAATTCGTTTTTTGTTTGTTTCTCTCCAGGTTTTGACATTTGCCTAATTTTTGAGCTTCTTTCTAATTATTGTCTTCCTATTTGTTCACTGCCTGCTTTCCTTCTAATAGTCCCTAAATGTAGATATTCCCCCAGGTTTTTGTCCCTAACCATTATGCTTCCTGTAAATGTCTTTTATTTCCATGATTTCAGTTACCTCTTTGCAGATAATTTACAAATCTAATCCCAGTTTCTCCTTCAGGTCCTAGTTTTGTATCTCTGTCAGATTTTTTCACTTAAATAATCACCTATCACCATAAACTCAAGGTGTTTACCAGATTCATTATTTTTCTCATTTTCTCCCCCAAACATCTCTAAAGGAATTCCTTCTCCTACGTCCCTCTTGCTTTCAGTGGCATTCTTCCAGTCCAGCACAGAACCTCAACTTTCTTGGATTTCACCTTTGTTCCATACATGCCAGCAATTACCATTCCCTATCTCACCTTCTTTTGGCAATTTGTTTTACTATGGCTCATTTCTTTTAGTTATCACTACCAGCTCTCAATTCAAGTCCTTAATTATTATGCCTAGACTATTTAAATAGTCTTCCAACTAATGAGATTTTGCCTCAAGGTCTCTTCCCTCCAATAGAATTTGCACATTCCTAGCAAATTAATTCTTCCTGTAGTGCAGCCTTGATCCTATCCCCCTTCCAAATCCTTCAGCGATTTCCCATTACTTGTGGAAGAAATGCCCAAACTTTTCCTAAGAGGCTACTTTTGACTTTCCTTCTGTTTTAGGATCATTATCCCCATTGTTTCCCAAGTTTACTGTTCTAATTTTCTTGCCCTATTTCTCAACTCCCTCCTCCCATTTCCAACCCAAGATTGATCTCTTTGACTCCTAGATATTCACTGTATTTAGCCATTTTTCATTCTTCCCACTGCATCTTTTTTCTTTTTGTCTACTTAATTAAAGCCTATCATCCTTTAAAACCAAGTTCAAACCCTTCCTAATTGAAGCTTTCACTCCAAGTGCTCTCTTCTTCCACTAAATATTCATTGTGTATAAAACTCATAATAACTTTGTTTTTTCATAACAAACATGATATTTTTATATTTAATTTAATTTTTATGTTATTTTTCCACTTTTTTTTTTTTTAATCAGCATTTTGCCTTATTTTTTGTACCTCCCATAGGATCTCACATATAGTTGGTTTAGAGTAAATTACAACCTTAAAGACTCTCTTGAGAAAGGAGGACAACCTGGAGTGGGAATTGGGGAGATTCATATTTCGCTGTTCAGGCAGGCAGTAAGAATTTATTAAGTACTTATAATGTGCCAGATACTAGACTAAATGCTGGTGATACACATATAAGAAAAATGAAAAATACTCATTACCTTCAAGAAGCTTACGTTTAAACGGTGAAAGATTATTATATATAAAAAGGAGCTGAAACACTGGAGGATATGCACTCAAGTCTGTAGGGGACCGAACCAGTTCACCAGTGGGAAAAGGGGATGAGCATGGCAAAAGAATGTTCCTAGGGAGGAAGGCCTAGGCAATGAAGGAAAATCCCAAAAGGCATCTGAATTAGAAATATATCTCTGCAATTACCTGGCCACCACTTCCTACAGCATTCATCTCTCTCCCTAAGTAAACGTGATCAGATCAACTCTGTCAAGGTTCTTAGAAATGCCGTGTTCATCTACTCTCCTATAACTCTACTAATGATCCCTATTTTCCAAAGCAACCTATCCCTCCCTGGCCACCACCCTAAACATGTATTTTTTCCTACTATGATGAAAGCTTCTAAGAGCAGGGATTGTTTTTGCTTTTTATATGTCTCCCTAGCACCTACTCAGTGCTTTTTCATTTGTTCATGCATCTTTTTCTTTTGTCAAAATGATCAAAATAGAATAAAGCAGGTTATTGTCAACAAAGTCTTCTATCATGGAGGATATTTAGGATATTGGGATTCACTATAGATGAGGAAGTCTTTTAGGTTCTCTTATTTGAAAATGATAGTACTGATTTCATAGAGGGCTTCTCTTTTTTTTTTTTTTTTTTTCCTTTTTGCTGAGGCAATTGGGGTTAAGTGACTTGCCCAGGGTCACACAGCTAGGAAGTGTCTGAGACCAGATTTGAACTCAGGTCCTCCTGACTTCAGGGCTGGTGCTCTAACCACTGTGCCACCTAGCTGCCCCCATAGAGGGCTTCTCAATGAGATTCACAACTAGTCAAGAAAGATTAGCTTTAAATTATATAGAGGAAAAACAAATGGAAGATAATGCTTATAGTTCAGATTATGACATGTAGTTGGAGAGGCAATCCATTGAGTTAGTTGGTATATGTATCTAGGACAAGTACTGCAGTCACAAACTAAGTTGGTTCCAGAACTAAGTAAAAATGAAAAGAAGAGGCTGGATTATATTTAGAAAATTAATATTTTATATTTTTAAAAAACTTATTGCTCCATTTTTACCCAACAGACACTTCCTAACACCCTAAATGATTCCACTTACAAAGTATATTCCCCCAAAGTTAATCAATTGTTAACAGAAAGGAGAACTGTTTTCTAACTCAGGCAGCAAAGTGCTAATATTTGTTTTATTTGACCAATTTTTCAATTTCTCCTTATTGACCTCATTGTAGTCATTTTATTTATTATTCTTTAGGTTTTGCTTTCTTCCTTCTGTATCACTTCATAGCATTTTCTCTTTTCATAGATCAAATATCATTGATTTTGTTGTGGAAAATCCTTTTACAAATATAACCCTATTATTATTTAGTTGACAAGTCACAGTTACTAGGTGTTAGATAAAGAATTTGAACTCAACTTTTCATGTTTCTGGGTCCCACTAGCTACTACACATTAAGCCACATTCTTCCCCTAAACAAGTTTCCCATGTGTCTGAATTCTTCATATTCATCATTATCTGGCACAATAATATTCTTTGCATGCATAAATAATTTATTCATTCACCAACTGTTTGGTGCTTTTAAAATCTTATTTTTTACTGTTATCTTTTTTTAATTTTCTTCTTACCCTTTGAAACATCTCCTGTAACAAAGATTTTAAAATAAAGTGCAAAGAAGTAATTCAGCAAAACTGCATCCAAAATGCATTTCACATTTAAAGCCACACACCCTCACTCCCATGAAGAGAGGAATAAGGCATTCAGAATGTTTTTATTTATCCCAAACTTCCCTGACACAGATTTTTAATTCCCATAATCTCTTAGTGATGCTGCAAATTCCTGAATTCCATGACCATCAAGGGATCAACAGATGATCCCAAGTGCAAAGGAGAGAATACACTCCTATAAATAATTACTAATGATGACTTGCCTATAAGAAGTGGTGTAAGAAATTTGTTTTTATGAAAGGAGGTGGGTTGGGCATACTGTATGAACATGACATAAAAGATGAAGTGCCTGACAGCTTCACTGGTGACAACTTGGAAGAATGACTACAACATTAGGTAGATAGTCGAGAGCGTATTTTTGGAAAGGCATATAAAAGTTGGAGGATGAGAAGGTAGGAATGAATCATGGTAGTGATGGGAGATCATACATTCACTAAAGGTCTGAAGTTTCAGAATGTCCCACTTGAGCATTTGTTTTCCACCCAGATTGTTATTTTGTTGCATTTTCCCTAATGTATCAATTGCAGTATTAGAAGAAGAAAAAAAAAAAACAACTTGAGGGATAAAAGCCAAAATATCATCACTAGTCATACCAGAGGAGAAGAGAGTAGGAAGCATGTCTTAGAAGAAAAGAGCAGTTGTGATGATACTGATACACACAAACTTTCTATTAAAAAAAAAATTGAAGAACTATAAATTATACATTATACTTCTTTTCCTCCAAATAAGCACAAGAAAATTCACAAATAAAAGGATTATCCTTCACCTCTGATATTTTTGTTGGCCTGTTTGAGTTTTTGGTCAAAAATCCTATTACTGACCTTAATATGTTCCAGGAAGAAAGTATTACTTTGTTTGGAATAATGGTCTTCAAAATAAAATCTGAGTTTAAATCTAACTGAAATTTGGGGGTCTTCTAATTTAATTATTTTTCCCTATTACTGGATTATCCTTTAAAAGTGGCTGAAGTTTCAAAGTACAAATAGATATCTTAAACCATAAGATTTATGACTTGTTGCAATGATAGAAAGCTCTCAGGATTGAAATGACCACATTTTATTTCTTTTTAGTGGGGATTGCAACCTCCAGGAAAGAAAAAAACTTACCTGTTGGCTCCCCTCTTCCCAGGTCTCTTAGGAGTAATTTACTCTATAACTCATCTTTCCATCTTCCCTCTGGCAGAATGAATCCAAAAAGATGCAAAGACATAGTTGGCTTTTGAATGAGTCACCTAGATTACATTTGAGAAATGGTACATTCAGTAACCTCCAAAGCTACTCTACACAGCCCATTTTTTTCCTCAAACCAATGTTTGCTGTGATAAAACTGAGAATAATATGATGTCAGTTTATAAAAAAAATCAAAAGCAGAAAGGACTCCGCCCGCCGGTTCCCATCTCCAACGCCCAGTCCTGATTTGAAATCAGAAAGTGTGTTTGAATCTCATTTCTGCTACTTCATGCCTGTGTTATCTTGGACAAGTCACAATTGCTTCAAGCCACAGTTCTTCACCTGTCAAAGGAGGATGGTTTCTAAGTTCCCTTTCAACTGGATCAATGGTCCTGGAATATATGGTGGCTTAAACCTCTAAGATGAAAAGAACAGCTTATTGAGATTTCACCCATCTCTAATGTTAATCACAGCATTAATCCCTTCAATCCTTCATTCAGGGTGTCAATTACTGGCCTAAACTATCCCTAAAATAGGAAATAAAACTAGGGGAATGCTTCCTTTCAAGAATTGCATTTAGTGTTTTCTAAAAAGTTAATTGGCTCTTCCTTCTGAGTTAATTTTAACTCTGCCCTGCCATCTAGTGGTACAAATCAGGGAGAAGAGGAAGCAAAGATCTGTTTTTAAATTTTTAATTAGGGTCTTCTTAACCTGTCTGTGTCTTTTGGCCAATTGGAAAAAATGGGTTCTTTCAGTGAAATAAGAGTATGTTGGCCCTTAAACCTTCTTTGGATCTCTCTGTGTAAAGACTATCATGAATACTGTAAAGATACTGTTTCAGAGATCAGGGCTTATTAAATTTTTTCCACTCATGACCTCTTTTTGCCTGAGAAATTTTTGTGACCCTGGGTATAGGTATATAAAATAGGTATATAAATCAGACCTTCATAATTTAATCACTCCCACAGTTTAAGAAGCTGAGCCATAGACCATACTTTTGACTGGACCCTAAAAGAAAGTGAAAATGGGTGTTTCAATTTCAATTCACTACAAATTCAACTTTTTGGTTATAAATTGAGCTACTGATTCTCACCTTATTCCTATTGTGAGAGAGAATTCAATCCATCCTTGCCTCCCCAATCTCTGATTCTTGCCTAGATGCTTCCCTAAATCTTCTATAAAAAGAGGGTGTAGCCTGCATCTCTTGATTTTGCGTGGATACTAAAAAAGGTGAAGATCATAAAATCCTAATTCTTTAGAGATCACAGAGACCTTACAGATTACTTAATCCAACCATCATTTTAGGGATGAAACAAAATCTTTCATTCCTAGTTAGTAGCTAGGACAAGAAACAAGCTTTCCTGATTTCAGAGTCCACTGGTAGAGCTCTGTGTCTGTCATCCCTATTTGAGAAAGAATATAGCCAACTCCCTTTCTGTGTCCTCATAGACAGAAGCCATTAAGCAAGAAGGTGCTAGAATGACTAGAGTCAGATGAAAAGGTTCCCTATTGAGGCAGCATGATACAATGGCTAGATTTGGTATTCTACTACTTGGGATCAAGTCCTGTGTTTCTGTGATCTGGGACATGTGACTAAATCTCTCTAGGCTGGAAAGACTTAGAGTTTGCTCATCTGTAAAATGGGGAAGTTGGACTGAATAACTTCTGAAGTAGTCCCTTCCAGTTCTAAATTTATGATCCAAGCATCTCACCAATTCTCTCTCCATGAAGGCAAACAAGCCAAATTACAAAAGAGAAATATCTCTTTTACCAAGAATAGCATGCCTGCTTCCTAAAGTTGGCTCTGAGAAATAAAAGTAACAGCTCATTCACAGATTTGCTGAGTGTGGAGTGCTTAAAACAGCAAGCCAAATAATCTGTTAATGTTCAGGAACAGATCTTTTCAAAAAAAAAAAAAAAAAA
>JAJPUD010002861.1:160675-177099 GCA_023553655.1 Myrmecobius fasciatus
AAAAAAAAAAAAAAAAAAAAAAAAAAAAAAAAAAAAAAAAGCCTGAAGAAATATGAAGTAGATAGGGCACTGGACTGATAAATAGGAAGCCCAACTATATAATTTTGGGCAAAGACACTTTTACATGTGTTCATTCAAATGAATTGGTCTTTATATTCCTAAACTTTGCCTAGTACCTAATAGGTAACTTAATATTTTTGCTGAATGAATAAATAAATGTTATTCCCCTAAAAGAACTCTACATTCCAGTCAAAGTTAATTATTCCTATTTAAGTTGCTCATACTATTTTCTATTCTTGAAAAGCTTGTCTCTTTCCCCATTCTTATTCATTCTTTGAAGCCTAATTCAAATGCTACTTCCTTCAATGAAATTATCTCCTTTGAGCTTCACAACATTAAAAGGTAGGTGCTATAAGTATCTTGATTTTATAGTTGAACAAACTGAAACAAAGAGAGGTTGCCCACTTTTCAATAATGAAGTGATTCAGGCCAGCTCCAATGGTCTTGTGATGGAGAGAGTCATCTGCACCCAGAGAGTGGACTGTGGGAACTGAGTGTGGACCACAACATAGCATTTTCACTTTTGTTGCTGAAGTCTTTTAGTCCCAACATTGCTGATCATCTTAAAGTAATATAAATGTAGTCAGCCCATTTGTTCCTCTGTCTTAGCTGGGAGGAAAAAAAACATCATGATTCCCTGTAGGAATTGTAAGAATACAGGATTCCTAATTAGCTACAGAAGGTCCTACAAGCCTGTCTTTGCTTTGGCTTTATGCTGAGAAAGAGGAATTGAACCTCTTTTTTTCTCTATTAAAGTAGAACTGAACTGTCAGCTCACTCTTGATTCTATAGCTGATCTTTTCCTTCCAATCTTTCTCCCAACCTCTAACTACACAAAGAGCAAAGGATTTAACCTATTTCATTAAGAAGATCAAGTTCTCTCAACCTTTTCCATTCCTTAAAATTTCTCAGTATCCTCACCCAACTTCCTTCTGATCTCAAAATAGCCATGTTTCTGATTATGGCCAATTCTCTCTGTCAGCATTCCTGATTCCATTCCATCCTGCCTTCTCTAGGACCTTGCCCCAAGTGACTTCATCTATCACATACATCTTCTACTTCTTTTCCACTGAATTATTTTGTTAGAAATATACATAGGCCTTCCTAAAAGAACATAAAAATGCCTTCCCTTGAACTCTTCCTGTCCATACCTGTCTATACCTACTAACCAGTCTTTCCTTCCCACCACTGCTAACTTGCCTTGAAAAATTTATTTGCACTTCATTTTTTTTCCCACTTTCCTCCCTGCTTATTATCTTCTTTTATCTCTTCTGTCCCTTTGCAATCTGGTTTCCACATCTGTGACTTTACTGAAACTGTTCTCTCAAAAATTACTAATGAACTATAGATCAAAGTGAATGGTCTTTTTTCAATTATCATTTCCCTGACCTCCCTACTGCTTTTGTTGACTACTTCCTACAACATGAATTACTAGACATCCCTCTCTTGATACTTCCTCTTTCTGCAAATATTCTCTTTCTCCTTGGCTGCAGAGACTCCATGCTCTTGTAGTTCTTTCTCTTGTCTATCATTTTCTCTCTACTTGTTTATCATTTTCTCTCTACCAGCTCTAAATCACTCATGGTCCTTTATTATCTTTGTCCTTTGCTAAAGGGGACATCTTATTTATCACCACAGCTTCAAAAACCAGTTCTCTGCAAATGACTTCTGAATCTATTCAGTCTTCATTGCTGTGAGCTAAAGACACATAGTCTGGACATCCTTCAGGACATCTCTACCTAGATATGCTACTACCACTCAAATGCAATATGGACAAAATCCAAATCATATTTCCCTCTACACCTGCTCCCTCTCCCTTTCCTTTTGACTTTAATATTTCTATCCATGGTACCAGCATTCCTCCATTCTCATGTTTACATTATTATGATCATCTTTCTGTCTTCTTCCCTTGTCATCCACATACAGTTATGAAGTCCTATTGATTCTACACTGACATCTCTTATATCCAATCTCTTCCTCTCTATTTCCCCAGCCCCTAGCTCAGTTTATGCCTTCATCACCTACCTAGCATATGCCAATTGCCTCTAAAAATATTTCCACTTCTATATTCTCCCTGGTCTAATCTGTCCATTACATGTGCCAGCATAATATTTCTTCCCTCTAGACCTGGTCATATTATAGTCCTGAAAGAGGCTACTCTTTCAGGAGTTTCTATTACGTCTGGAGTCCAAACTCCTTTTGCTGGTATTCAAAGACTCTTTATGACTTGGTACCACCATACTGTCCTAGCCTTATATTACCATTTTTCATCCACTCTGTAGTCCAATCAATCAAAATGGCCTATTCTCTCCTGTATGGGATATTCAGGGGAGACTAGCATCTCTGGTGTGAGAGCTTTTCAGGGCTGCTCATCCATCTTTGGTATCCATTTGCCACCCAACTTCAACCTGTGGCTCTGAGAAGCTCTAGCACTTACAGTGGCCACATCCCAGCAAGCCATCTCTGCAAATAGGCTAAACCAACTTGAGTCACAGATAGGTCTCAAAACTATCAATGAATTAAGAGCATGTCTACCCCCATTTCTCTTGATAGAATGGGCAGAAGAGAATGATTTGTTCCAATAGCCATGTAGGCAGCTGAAGTAGAAGTATGCAATGTGTTTAGTTATTGAAATTACCAAGTCATCCACTACTTCTCAGGCCATCACTGGTCATCCTGACTTTTGTCTTGCCAATAAACTGATGATTCTAGAAGAGAAAATGAGGCTGATGACTTTGTACAACTCTGCCTCACTGAAATCCAATTCATGCACAAGTCAAGACATAATATTATTGGTTCTCTTTGAAAAAGAAGGACAAACAACACCATCAGCACTTCTACCACTAAGTTTTGTGCATGTTGTCCCTCCCTGGACTATCTTCCCTCTCTATCTTTAGACTTTTGAATTTCTGCCCATCCTTTAAACCCTTTAAAACTGAAATGCTCAAATGCCATGCCTATGTTCCTCCACTAAGTCCACTATTTTCCTCATCATCCTCAATTTATTCCTTTCTCCTAATTGCTTCTCTAAATCATATTCAGTTCTCTTTTGTTTGTTCAAATGAGATCAAATGAGATATACAGTGCATTGCAAACCTTAAAGTACTATATAATTGCTAGCAACCACTATTAGCTTTATCTAAAAAAACCAAAACAAGACAAGACAAAACAAACAAACAAACAAACAAAAAAAAAAAAACAACCTACAACAAATCCCTGTTTTTTAGCCTGAGAGTCCCTCAACTTATCCATCATTTTATTGCTACAAATGGCATACACTCATGGCCTTCCTTACTTCCCTATTACCTGTCTCCTCAGTTTCTTGCAATATGTTTTCTTGCCCAACTAATCTACCAAAATAACTCTCCCATTTCACCAGGAACCACTTACATTCAATGGCTTTTGGTCAGTCCTCATCGTCTACCTTTCTAGAAATTTGATACCATTGGCCACATCCTCATCCTGAATAGTTTCTCCTTTCTTGGAATTTTGATATTTCTCTCTCATTTTCTTTCCTCCTTTCTGGACTTTCATTGGATCCTCATCTTCCTACCTCTTAAGTTCACCAGACTGTCCTGGTTGTTCTCTCTATATCAAGAGTTTTTAACTTTTTTTGGTCATATACTTCTTTGGCAGTGTGGTGAATCCTAAAGACCCCTTTTCAGAATAATATTTTTAAATAAAGTAAAATAAATAGGATTACAAAGGAAATTAATGACATTATCAAAAAAAACTATTAAAAAAAGAAACAAAAACAAGACCATGGATCTCTGGCTAAGATCCTTTGCTCTCTCTATATTCTCTTCTTTAATGATTTCCATGGCTTAAATTATCATCTGAGCAGATGACTCCAAAATCTATATACCTAACCCTAGATTATTCCTTGAGCTCTAGGTTCATCTCCCAGCTTCAGGCTGAATAGCTCCACTTGGAAATCCTATCAGCATATCAAATTCAACACATTCTACACTGAAATACACCCCATCAATCCAACTCCTGAAAGTCATCTAGGCTTGCAACTTAAAAGTGATTAGACTCTTCCTTTCCATTACCCTCCATCCCATCTAATCAATTGCTGAGAGTGCCCTATACAACATGTCTCCTCCTTTCCATTCATGTGGCAATCATCCTAATTCAAGTCTTCATCACCTGTCACTTAGACTAATTTACTAACTTCTGCCTGCCTAGTCATCCTTCACAGAACTCCCAAAATAATCTGAATGCCCAAGTCTGACCTGTCACTCCCCTCCTCAAAAGTTTTCAATGGCTTTTTAAGTTTCCTTTCCAATTCATTTCATGCTATAACCTTTTCCACACTCTATATTTCAATCAAACTCAACTTCTGCTCATTCCTCAAACTCTCATATATGTGCATTCCCACAAGTTATCACTGTCATCTCAGATGTGCTCCTCCTTATCACCACCTACTTTAATCCTTTTTTTTTTCCTCCACAAAATCTTTCCTTATCTCCCCAGGGAAAAGCAATTACTCCCTCCTCAAATGGGCATGAGGTGGCTCAGTGGATAGAGTACTGGACCTGGCATTAAGAAGACCCATCTTCCTGTTACAATCTGGCTTTAGACACTTACTGGCTGTATGACCCTGAGCAAGTCACTTAACTATGTTAGCCTCAGCTGCCTTATCTATAAAATAAGATGAAGAAGGAACTGAAATACCATTCCAGTATTTCTACCCCAGCAAATCATGATCTCTTACATTTGTAGGTCACCAAATTTCTTACATGTTCTTCAATTTTTATCTTTATCCAAGCCTAGTGGCAACTCAAAATCTTGGGAAAAAAATCATTTTCTTTATTAAAATCCTTTTACCTTTAATCTTGGGTTAGGTTCAACTCTGATCCAAGCTAGTTATTTCCAACCTAGATCTTGTCTCCAAATTACCATTTTCCCGAAAGAATGATTAATGTTCGTGATTAGGCAAGCCCCTCCCTTCAAAATTAATTGTAGAGCCTTCAACACATTGGCTGATACTACGGAGTCTGAAATAGCTTGTGATCTCTTTAACCAAGTCAGAATTTTACAAAGAAATTTAATAAGTTGATTCGTTGGCTAAGTGTTAAAGAAAGCAAGCTTCCAAATTCAAAACTTTATTATAGTTTTTAAAGGTTGTTCCATTCATTTTCTTTTATACTTTTATTGAAGACATCTGGTTTACTACTGATTTTGAAACCAAGCAAAAATGCCTACCAACTACTTCTTTAGGAAGGACAAATACCTATTAGCACACAACTTAGGGAATCAATTCAAAATCTCACCTGCTGGACAACTCCTCAGATTCCAGTGCTGTCAAAAAGAACCTCCCTGAAACTCCTCAAGCATACCACAAGCAGGTGTCAGAGGGCAGTGTCCTAGCCTCTCACTCAGCAGCAACTCTATAAACCACACCTGTGTGCCAGGAGCAGAAGTACTTTTGGGGATTTAACACATCCTTTTAAATTCCACTGTCTTGGTTGTTCTCTAAAGCTCTAAAAAGGGAATCATTGAAGAGGAAAGAGGTTGGCAAATCAGAAAACTGGAGTTCTAGAGAATTTCAACTCCACCACTAACTTAGGTTTTTACCCTAGGCAAATCACTGAACAATGATCCAGTTTTCTTACCTACAAATGGGGATAGAAACACCTACCGCATATTGCTCCCAGAATTGTTGTTTTTTTCTTTTAAAAGAAAATTAGGATGAATTTAAGAGGAATAAGGATTGGATCTGTGACTTCATTGACATCCATAACTTAGATAAGAAAACTCCTTTTAATAATGCCAAGTAAGCGCCTTTTCTTCAATTTAGTCTTAGAGAGTTGCCTAGAACATCCAAATAATTAAGGAACTTGCTCAGTCATATAGTCAGTATGTCAGAAGTACTACTTGAACCTACATCTTTCTGGTCAATCTTCTATTCACTATGTCACAATCAGCAAAGACAATAAAATAAACATTCAAAACAAAGAATAAAATCTCACATCAGATTCTCAGCATTTAACAAGGTAAAAACAAACATCAACCCCAAAATGCTTTGATTTTATTCTTCCCACTCCTAGGTTCACCTCAAATTCTACTACTTTTTAACCCTGATTTTTTTCCTATTTTTATTTTTATTGATACTTTTGTTGTTATATTACATTTGTTTCTAAATATATTCCTCCCTTCTCCCTTAACAATGGAGCCATCCTTTGAAAGATTAAAAAGGGGGAAAAGGTAGTGAGGAACAGTTCAGCAAAATTAACTACTTAAACAGTGTCTAGAAGTAAATGCAATATTTCAAGCCCACAATCTCCCTATTCTTTCACTAATGGGAGAGAACTCTTTTGAGACTATGTTTGGTCAGTACAATTAGAGTATTTAGTTTTGTTTTCTTTGTTTTTTTTCCATTTACATTGTGTATATTGTTTCTATCTCAGAGCTATTGTAAGTCTAAAATGAAATAATCAGAGGGAAAGTGCTCTAGAAAACAAAGGAACATTATGAACATATAAGATAGTATAATGTTTATACTAGAGATGGTCTATTTTCTGAAAACCAGCTCTAGCCAAGTTCAAAGAGGATCACCCCTGGTTTTGGTGATGAGTTCTTTGGCCACAGCAACATATGGAAAAACCTAAAGCATTATAACATCATTACTGCATTAAAAGTATCCTCTCAACCACACCTAAGTGGAATCAAGGAATGAGCTTGGTTGGTTTAGATATAAATTTCCATTAGGAGATACAAGTCAGCAAAAAGGAATAATATCTCCTGCACTGAAGATTTCCCATCATTGTCAACAATTCTCATAAACCTTACACAAGACTTTCCATTTCATTAATTCTATTTTTTTAATGTTGTCCCTTTTTTCCATTTCACCAATTCTATTTTTCAAAGAGTTGTTTTCTTTTTCCATTTCAGCAAATCTATTTTTAAAGAGTTATTTTCTTCAGTCAATTTGTGTTTCCTTTTCCAAACTCTCCTGCAAAGCTCCCATTTCTTTTCCCCAATTTTTTCTAGTTCTCCTTTAATATTCTTTTTGAATTCTTCCAAGGCCAGTTGGTCTTTTGAGTTGGAGACCAGTTCATATGCCCCTTGAAGCTTTATCTGAAAGGCATTTTGCCTTTAGTATCTTCTGAGTTTGGGTTCTGATCTTCCCTGTCTCCATAGAAGCTCTTTATGGTCAGAACTCTTTTTTGTTTTTTTGCTCATTTTTGAAGATTGAGATCTGCTCCTAGGGCAAAGGGGAGAATGTCCTGAGCTTCCTCTGCAGGATGTCATTCCCACTGTGCTGGGTGGGTCTGGCCAAGTCCTGCTTGTTTTGCTGGGATTTAGGGACTCCCTATTTGCCTTCTGTAGTGTTGGAGGTCTCATAGCCAGTCTACTAATCCATTGGCTTTCTGAACCAGGACAGAGTAGCCAATGCTGCTATATTTTGGTTAAGAGCCTCCCCCTAGATTCCCTACTTGGGGCCTCTCTGTTGTGGGCCTCCCCATGCCGTTCCTCCCTGCCCAATTGAGATAGACCTTTCCTGAAGTCCTTCCAAGATATCTTATGCTGGAAAATTGTTAAAATATTTGTGGATTCTATCACTCCAGAAGCTTGATCTAGTGTTGATTCTGAGAGAAGCCAGGAAGAGTTCAGGCAAAGTCCTGTATACTCTCCACCATCTTGGCTCTCACCACTCCCAACTCCACACAAGAAAGTGAAAAGAAGCTTATATAATCCAATGACAATCCAACATTAGCAAATGACATGATGTATTATCCCTATTTCATAGATAAGGAAAAAAAGCACAGTGAGGTAACTCTTCTTATTGTTCAGTCATTTTCAGTCATGGCTGATTCTGTGATCCCATTTTGGATTTTATCAAGCTAAGATAATGGAGTATTTCATCATTTCCTTCTCTGTTTCATTTTACAGATGAGGAAACTGAGGCAATAGAATTAAATGACTTACTCAAGATTACACAGCTAGTGTCTGAGGCTAGATTTGAATTTAGAAAGATGAATCTTCCTCACTTAAATATTAAATATATACAATAATACCTATACATAATATATGATATAATTTCTGTAGCCTTAATGACCACATAGGTCCAGCCACCTAATTTTACAAGGACCACTCAGTATCAATGAAAGAATATTAAAGATTATTTCATTCAACTTTTTTCATTTTATAAATGAGGAAACTAAGTCCTAAGAAACATGATTTGCCCAAGAGCATGCAAGCTTCTTAATGACAGGGATAGAGCTAAAATTTCCAACAGTTCAATGCTTTTCTCATGCACTTATCCAAAGTTTTTTCTAGCCTTCTATCAGACAGTATCCCATAGCTGAACTCATAAGATCACTGTATCCTTCCTCCATGATGAAATAGCACTTGGTTCTCAATGTGAGCATTGTACTACCCTGTTTCACTTTGGGAGAGTGAACATAACCTAAAGTAAGGAAAAATTTATGCCAAGTGGTTAGTACAGAATGCTAGTTTCATTTATTTTTCTATCCATAGACTGTCCCAGCTCCACCTCTTCCCCTGGGAAGGTCAGAGTAATATAACATGTGTGTGGGCTGGTCATTTTTAGCACCAACTTTCCAGGCTCTATTTTTAGCAGTACCTTGTGTACAGCGTGTGAGATTAGGACAGAAAGGAGGCAGGATGATGTGTAAATAATTTTACCTGAGTCAATCAGAAAGAGAAATGGGTAAGCCAGCACCCTAAGATAAAGAGATATATTGTCAGGCCCTCCAGAAAGTTGGAGGATAGTGTCCGTTCACACCTTGCTTCATTTCCACACTACCAAGCTTTGGAACAATTGCATCTGAGAGGCACCATGCTCCCCCTTTCCCTAAAATTATTCACAATCTAGAACTAGAAAGTCAGTCCAGATAACAGTAGTTTCAAAGATACAGGCTGAACTGGAACAGATCAAGTTATTCCCTTTGCAGTCACATGAAAGTGGAACCAAAAGGTTTGGGGGTCAGCCATCATGGTCTAGTATAGGTCAGCATTCAGACCTGAACAAGAAATGGTTCTGAATTATCTCTGAGAAAGATTCCAAGGAGTTTCAAAGATCAGAAATTAAATGGGAGTTCTAAAGTATGAGCTGCCCTCCCCCCAAGTTTGGGATTATGTAACTACTCTGAAACCATCCAGTTCACCTCAGTTAGTTAGTTTTCCTGTTTTCTCAATGTCATGTAGCCAAAACCCAGACAAATAAAGCATTTTGTTAGGTTTTCCCGACAGTGGCGAATAGGGAATAAAATAACTTGGAAAATAAAAACCTAAAAAATGGCATAGAACAGTGGTTAAAGAACCTACTTTGGAATCAGAAGACCTGAGTTGGAGGCTCACCTATGACATTTATTAGCTATGTAGGCAACTCATGTAACTTCTAACTATTCTAGGCAACTCTGTCAGATTATAACTTACAGATAAGCTGCCAGTCACTATTAGTGGAGGAAATTTCCACACCAGCAGCTCCCATATACCTGGGATCCACTCTTGTGTGGATCCACCCATCAACATAGCAATCCACTAATATTTCCTATTTTGACCCTTAATTTTGACTTCTTTTACCAGAGCTAATAAGTCACTCTTATCTCCAGTGTAATATAATCTGCATGTAGGTGCTAACAATATTTTCAAAAATGATGATTTATTTTTTTATTTTCACTTCTCAGTCCTTCATATATTTTGACAGGGAATCTAACAATGAAATGATCAAAGGGCAGAAGAAAAACATCTAAATAATCCTCTAAAATAGAAGGGGGTTCTTAAACTATGACATGAGAACTTCTTAAAAATATTTTGACCACATTCCTATATAATTGGTTTCATTTGTAATTTTCTTTTTATTTTATCTCAAAATAATTTTTTTCTGAGAAGAGATCCATAGGCTTTATTAGACTCTCAAAAAATCCACAGGACATAAAAAAGTAAAGAACCCCCACTCTAAAACCATATGCCCCCAGTAGTTGTCTATAAACATTTAGTGACTACTTCCCGAGTCAATGTTATTTGAATCAACAGAGAACAAAAATTCTTTAAGATCCATTATGCCAGCTATGCCACTAGTAGGTATGTACTCTAAAGAGATCAAAGAAAAGGGAAAATGATCTATTTGTAAATATGTGTGTGTGTGTGTGTGTGTGTGTGTGTGTGTGTGTAGTGGTTCTTTTTATAATAACAAAGAATTGGAAACTGGTTAGTTTATCAATTGGGAAATGATTGAACAAGTTTTTGTATTTCATTGTAATTAAATAACTAGTGTGCTATTAGAAATGACAAGAAGAATAGTTGCAGAAAAATCTCAGAAGATATAAATGAACTGATGTAAAATTAAGTGAGCAGAGTACTATGTACCCTGTACATAGTAACAGCAATATTGTAACAATGATCAATTGTGGAAGATTTAGTTCTGCTCTGATCAAGACAATGATCCACTACAGTTGCAGAAGACTCATTATGAAAAATGCTATACAATTCCAGAAGGAGAACTAATGAACTCTGAGTGCAGATGGAAGCATATTTTCTTTTACTTTCTTTATTGGGGGAAAGGAGGTTTGTGTTTTCTCTTGCAGCATAGCTAATGTAGAAATATGTTTTGCCTGAATGAAATAATTATATTAAAAATGTTTTAATGAAATAAATTATATATACATACATATAATTAGATGTGTACCTGTGCGTGTGCATGTGCATGTGCATGTGTGTGTGTGTGTGTATCCATCATTCCAAGACTCCAACTCTCTGAAGCTTCAATCTTTCGAGGCCAGTCATTTCTAAATCAGAGGTACCTTGTGGAGGAAGTGGGGAACAAAGCCATGTTTATTCCATTTATATTACAATGACCTATTTTAATGCACCTAAGTTAAAACACAGAAAACTATTTTCTCTCAATACACTCATAGACCACTCAGTATTAAACATATCCACAGATTAAATAAACTATGACAAAGTTGAATGCTTTTAAAAAGTATCACTTTAATAAATATGGTAAGCCCAACAGCAATTATCTTTTGGAGTGTAGGGAGCAGTTTGGCTTCTACCATACTAGAACAGATATACTTGGAGATTAAAAAAAAAAACAAAACAAAACAAAACAAAAAAACAGTTTCTAATAGTCTTATAATGAAAAGTTTAGATAATACAAAATATTGCAGTTTGCCCCAATCTGTCCTGTTAAATACAACCCAGTATTAATATCCTTCCAACTGCATTTGACTAGCAAAGAATGACTCCCCTCCTGTGATATCTTGGAAACCAGCAGATTGGCACCCAAATTATCTTAAATGGTCACTTCTCAGTAGGTGGCTCATAAAGTCAACCGTAAGCCAGTTAGTTATTGTGGTTCACAAAAATTTCACTTAACCAAGAGCTCTGAAAGCTCATTTAAACAAATATAAAAGGCAGTTGAACAGCTGCAGAATGTATTTTAAAAAAGGAAGAGTAAAATGCTATTTTTAACACATGGCAAACTTGAGGCAAAAAAATAAAAATCCACAGCACACAAGACAGGGTGCAAACAACTCACCCAGGGAAGAGCCCAAATATAGAACCATATGGACTCAATAATTTTAGTCTATACAACACAGGTCAGTCCCCCACTAAATACCCATTCTGAGGAGAAGCCTTTTATTTTTTTTTTCCTCAAAGGGATGCATATCTTCAACAAAGTCCCCACTACAGGGACATCAAGCATCTTGCTCTAACACTGATAGTTTGCCAAAGCAGAAACTCTAGCCATCAGGACAGATTGGCCACATATCGTGTCAATAGTGAAGGGCCTGCCCACTAATTAATGTGGCAGCTCCCATCTCAATACTTTCCACAACTCAACAGTACATACATTTTTTTTCTTCCAAAGGAGTGCTTGCAGGAAAAGGAGAATGTATTGACTGTCTGCCAGAAACAAATAAACAAAAAAAAAAAATGGGCAAAAGTAACAGGAAAAGCAACTCTTGAGGATTTCCCTTCAACACACACCCCCTCTAGTCAGATGTGTCCTTCCTACATGTCTTCTAAATAGATTCTAGGATCCAGTCGCTGTTGGAGAGAGGAGTGACGGGCAGTGTAAAGTCCATCTGGGCACCCTGTTCCCTTCCATTGTGAAGTGAACCATGCTCCTGGAAATATTCCTCCTCTTCATCAAAGAAGCCATTTTCCAAGGCATAAGAGCAGTCCGGGCTGGAAGCTGCTTGGCAAGCCCCCTTGTATTCCTGAATTGACTCATAGAGGGAGTACAGTTGACAGAGCAATGACATGTCCAGCTGTCGAAGGCCAACCTTTCATGGAAAAGGGGTGGGGGTAGAGGGAGAGAGAAAAACAAAGAGTCAGCATATCCGTTTCATTTTGGTTCGACAGTCACATCTACATTCTGCTGGCATCCACACATTCTTTCCCAGAAGCTGATGATTCAATGCATCGACTGGGACAGAAGTTCAAGAAAATATGAATTGTGATATCACCCCACCTTAGACAGTTACTCAGCACGTCAGGGAAGGAAGACTGCCCGGGGGCTGTATGTACACTTGCCATGGAATTATCCCAGCACTCTTTGTGATGATGCAGCAATGTTGGTACACCCTAACACCTCCAACCTGTTTCACTGTGAACACTGGGACACAAGCCTACCATATACAATCATTGTGATTTGATCAAAAGAAAGCTCACCAGGCATTGTTAGCAGCTTCCCCCCTTCTGCCCCTGCTGGATCAGAGACCAAGTAAATCAATAATCCTTAAGATTAAGTCTATAAGCTTTAGGGACTAGGACCCTAGCACTTTGAAAAGGAGCAACACTGACGGCTCATAAGTAAGTGCCCAAGGATCTTGAATTATTATTGCAATTATTATTTGTATTACTTTATTACTTGTATTTAAAGTTTGCAAAATACTGTATCTCCATATATCTATAGAAATATTTATAGATATAGATATAAATATACATACATATATATGCATATATATATATATATAAAATCTCATTTGATCTTCACAACAATCCTGGGAGGAAGGTGCTATTATTATTATCCCTATTTGATAGATATAAAATTGAGACAGATCTAGTTCAATGACTTGTCAAAGTCAAGCAATAGTACTTCTCTGAGGAAGGATTTGAAGCTTCTGGCTCCAAGTTTACTGCTCTTATCTATGATGCCACTTAAAACAAATAAATGAAAAATTCAGAGAATCAAAATCCCCTCTTGGTCTCAGTGAAATTGATTCCTTCAGGTGGCAGCTGATGACACATCCATCAGCACCCATAGTTTCTTCAGTGAGGTCTACTCTACTATGGATTGGAAATAGGTAATTCTAAAGCAGGACCCAAGTAGTTTCCCCCAAGCTCACTTCCTTATTAAAACAGGCTAAAGAACAAATTGATGTGCCATATTGCACTTCAACTTGTCCCCATCCACCACCCCCACTATCAACACCCAGCCCTAAGGCCAAGCCAGAAAGAAAATGACAAAGCATTCTGCTTATTAATATTATTGTGCTGCTTCTATCCATTTGATCATTTTGAGATGAAACCTGGATCAGAGTGAGTGAGTAGTACCTCCAAAAGCACCTTTGTGCAAGTAGAACAAGTCAGGAAAGGATGAAGCCTGATAGAATTTAGATAACCTTGAACCTCTAGCTCTAATTGACTGTGTTACCTTGAAAAAAATCATAGAATCACGGAATTTCAAGTTAAAGGAACCTCAAGCAACATTAGCACAAATCACATCTGAAAAAAAAAAAAAAAAGAAAGAAAGAAATCCTAACTACAACATACCCTACAAATGGTCCTCCAGGCTTTGACCTGAAGATTTAAAAAAGAAAAAAAAAAAAAAAAAGAAAGAAAGAAATGCTAACTACAACATACCCTACAAATGGTCCTCCAGGCTTTGACCTGAAGATCTGAAAAAGAAAAAAAGAAAAAAAAAAAAGAAATCCTAACTACAACATACCTTACAAATGGTGCTCCAGGCTTTGACCTGAAGATCTCTAGGGAGGGGATATCCACCATTTCCCTAATTTTTAGGGAATTTTCCCTGACATCAAGTTCAATTTTGGCTCTTTGCAATTTCTGTCTGGGGCTTCTGGTTCTGCCATCTGGCATCAACTAGAACAAGTCCAAATCCCCTTCCCCACAAGAGTCCTTCAAATCTTTGAAGCTATCATGGTATCCCCTCCCAACCCTCTCCCAGTCTCTATTTGCAGCTTTCTCATCCAAGGTAAACATCAGCAGCTCCTTGAAGCCTCATACGCAAGGACTCAAACACTTTTTTCATCCTAACTGCCCTCCACTTTATCCCTTAGCCTGTCTCAGTGTCCTTATCTGGCACAACCAACTCACAAGGTTGTTGTGAGACATAAATGACATATCTGTGAAAATGCTTTTAAAATACATATAGGTCAGGCATCATTGGAATTATTTTTAGAGTAAGAACTCATTTAACATCAAATACTTGAATTCCTTCAATAAACATTAAGCAAGCAGGATGCAAGACAACATTCTAGATACTAATGATCAATCAGCCAACAAGGACACATATACCAAAGATAAGAAACAAAAATCAAACAATCCCTATCCCCAAAGAACTTACCTTCCAAGGAGGAAAGAGGAGGAAGGGAAAAGCATGTTTAGACAATATAAACACAAAGTAAAAGAAGGTGAATGGAGCAAGTAGGTGTTTGGAACACCAGATCTGGAGTCAGGAAGACCTGAGTAGCTGGGTGATTCTAGGCAAGTGACCTAGTCTTGTTTACTTCAGTTTCTTCATCCATAAAATGAGCTGGAGAAGAAAATGGCAAGTAATTTTCCCAAGAAAACTTCAAATGGGGTCATGAAGAGTTGGACATGATTGAACAAACAACAGAAGAAAATGAAGCTTGAGCTGAGTGCTGAAGGAAACTGAGGCAAAATAAGCATATGAAATGGTTAGAGCACCAGTCCTGAAGTTAGGAGAACCTGAGTTCAAATCTGTCTCAAACACTTAACACTTACTAGCTGTGTGAACCTGGGCAAGTCACTTAACCCCAATTGCCTTGCCTCCCCCCCCCCCCCCACAAAAAAAAATTAAAGACAAGGTAAACTGAAAAGGGAACATACACTTATTAAGCACCTAGTATGAACCAGGCACAATGCTAAGTGCTTTACATTTATCTCATTTGATCGTTCTCAACAATCCTGGATGGGGTAGGTGCCCTTATTATTCCCATTTGATAGTTAAGGAAACTGAAGTAGATAGGTTAAAGTCACTAACTCCTAAATAAAGAGACTGGATTTAAATTCAGGTCTTTGAGGTCCAGTGCTCCATCCATTGTACCACCTTTCTTCCTAAAATATGATATAGGCAAAGTAAATGTTCTTTATATATTTTTCCAATAAATAGAGGCAGCATAGGAAAGTAGATAGAGTACCGGGCTAAGAATCCTCCCCCGATACTAGCTATATGACTCCAGGAAAGTCGCTTAGTTCCTATGTGCCTTAGGAAATTTGTCAGAATAGAGTTCTCACACCAGGAAATCCCCACCCTGAAGTCATAGATGATATATTCATTATTGACATTTATAAATTCCAATTTTACAAATTGGGAAACTAAGCCCCAGCAAGAGGATAGAACCAAAGATGTTAGGATTAGGAGATAATTTTTACGGGTGCTCTTCAAAGGAACAAACCTCCACAGCTGAATGAACATTTAGGATTCACCTCCATCACTGATGGCACCCACCATCTTGTATTTACATAACACCTTCTTCTGAGAAGCTTCTGAGAAAGGAAGCTTTCTAGAGATTGAGCCAAATTCTCCCACTGCTACTACTCCAGTCCACATGGCAGTAGTGAAATATGAACCTTTGGAGACAGCAGTGATAAATCCTTTGGGACTATCAGAAAAAGAGCACCCCTTAGGAGTCGAGTCCTGAGTCATCATCCCAGTTCCCCCATTTGACTTAAAACTTTGGGCAAATCACTCCTTCACTCTAACCTTCAGTTTCCTTGTAAAATTAGTTTAATTGGACCATATGAGCCCTATCTCAGTTCCAACATGTTACGATTCTGTGTAGTCATTTATTGCCCTCCTTCACTTTCTTGTACTTCTGAATAGCAGGGAGTAGTTGGTGAGCCTCCAAAGTTCTTATGCCTTGTGGTAAAAGCTGGTTTTCAGATAATTTAGAGCAACCGCCTCATTTTACAAATGAGATAACTAAAGTTCAAGCATGTAAAATATCTTGTTCAGAGTTACATAGTTATGAAAAAGAGGTAGCTAGATGGCATAGTAGATAGAGCACAGCCATGGAGTCAGGAGGACCTGAGTTCAAATGTGACTTCAGACACTTACCTATTACCATCATATATATATATATATATATATATATATATATATATATATATATATA
>JAJPUD010002861.1:177109-200541 GCA_023553655.1 Myrmecobius fasciatus
ATATATATATATATATATATATATATATATATATATATATATATATATATATATATATATATGCTATTATATAACAGACCATTAACTATTACTAGCTGTGTGACCCAAAGCAAGTCACTTAACTGCCTCACCAAAAAAAAAAAAAAAAAGACAAAAGTAACTAAGAAAAATAGCCAGAACCTGAATTCAGGTTGTATTAAAAAAACAAAAAAAAAAAACAAAACCCAGATATATTTACAAGTAAGCAGGGGTATTAGAAATGAACCCTAAAGGTCACATGTTTGTGTTCAAATAAGTTCATATTTGAAATAGTCATGTGTCCTTCTCTGGTTTCTGCCATACCCCTATATTCTGCAAGGCTTAGACCAAAGCCAAACTATCATTTGTCATGCCACCCTGAAGATCATCTCATCTAGGCTAATCACATCTCTCTGACCTTCAGCTTCTTTCTAAATGATTGGCCTTCAGAGGTAAACATAGAGTGAGCAATTATGTATATGCACAATTTCCGGTCTTGTAGGAAACCAGACTGGACTAGGTGCCAGCAGTAATAGCAAGAGCATTCACTTCCTTGGAGATTTCAAGAACTTTTAGCATCTTCAACATACCTCATGCTTCAGATTACACGGCCTGGTTGTATATTTGAGAAAAGAAGAAACTGGACTAGGTAATTTTTAAAATCTCTCCCAATTCTAAAATGACTTAGTATTTTTCAAATGGAACTAATCCCATTATGCAGAATCATAAACTTTGATTCATCTCTAAATTAACTCAAAAAGATGAAAAATGACTGAACAAAAGCCTATCAAAATAGGGGGTTGGGAGAAAATAACCAAATCATGAGAAATGGATCCCACAAATTCAAAGCATAAGTATTAATATTTCCTGGGCCATAATTGGGCATATAATTATATTATTATTATTATTTATTTTTTTTTTTTGCTGAGGCAATTGGGGTTAAGTGACTTGCCCAGGGTCACACAGCTAGGAAGCATCTGAGACCACATTTGAACTCAGGTCCTCCTGACTTCAGGGCTGGTGCTCTATCCACTGTGCCACCTAGCTGCCCCTAATTATATTATTTTTAAAAAGACATCTATGACATTTTATAACCAATTCTGATATATAACAACATAAACTCCATCCAGAAACTGAAATGATTCATTCTGGGCATATCAACTGTATTGCTGAGTCATTTAAATATAGACTGATAAAAGAGATCCCAGAATTATATCCTCACTAAGCCTAATAGTGAGGCAATTCATAAGTGGCAAGAATCAAAAAAAGCTGGTACCAAGTCTTTTGAGATAATTTGTGACTCTTGTGCCTATGGTTCAGAGGCTAAATTAAAAATAACTGCCAGAAGTCCTTTCCAGTCCATGACTAGCTGCTAGCCCAAAAGCTGTTCAAGTCTTTTCTTCCTATGCTATCTTTTCCAGGTTTATAACAAGGGCTCACTGCTATAAACTCTTGGCTAAGGGCAGGAACCCAAACGGGGCTGATTTTAGACCTTTCTGAACTGAAACACACCTGATGACTAACAAATCAGTCTCTTTAGAGGGTGTGATCCAGTCCTGAAAACAGATTTGGCAAAGGAAGAATGAGTCAAGAATTACACAATTCTCCGGATGCCAAATATTTAGAATAAGTAATTAACAAGGCTTTAAATACAAACCTACACATGTCCCACTTTCTAAATTCTCTGGTTTTTCCTTCCCAGTCATGCTATAGAACTTACATTCTCCTCTAACTTCTCAAAAGATCCCTAAATACAAAAAATCATAAGGCTAGGAATCAAATGAACAATGCCAGCTTTCCTAGCTGAATCATACCTTATTCAGTCAAAAGTAGCCAAGGTCACCTTAGCAACTTTACAAGTTAAAGTTGGAAAAGCTGAAAATGCTTAGTTTGGCATTCATTACTTTCCATGATTTAGCCCTAATCTACTTTTCTGTCATATCCCTCACTAATTAACATTCATGCATTCTCTCTATTTATTTATACATACACACATACATACATTTACATAGATACACATAAAAGTATTGTATTTTTTCTATGATCCAATCAAACTGGACCACTTGCCATTTCCTAACCCAAATCTTCATTTCCCTTACTGTAAATCTTTGCTCATGCTTTTCCTTTGCTGCCTAAAGCTAGAAAGATGGCACAGTAGATAGAGTACAGGCCCAGGAGTCAGGCAGATTCATCTTCCAGAGTTCAAATCCAGTTTCAGGTACTTATTAGCTGTATGATCCTAATCAAATCACTTAACCCTGTTTGCCTTTGTTCCTCATCTATAAAATGAACTGGAGAAGGAATTGGCAAACCTCTCCAGTAGCTTTGCCAAAAAAGCACCAAAATTGGGTCACAGAGTTGGACACAACTGAAAAACAACTGAACGACACCAAGTTCCCTTGCCCCCAATCTAGGGAGTCCTTGATTCCCATTTTTATTTATAAAAATCCTACCCAGATTTTGATATAACTGACTGCCACGTGTCTGAATCGTCCCTGATGTCAATATTTGTGTAAATGTGCTTTGAAAGAAAACTTGTTTTGGTATTTTTTGTTGTCATCAGGCAAGAGATGAGTATTTCTCTGATAACTTGGAGAAAATCATGCTGTTTTTCTGTGGTCAAGCCCTTTCCAAAGGAGCAGCTTCAAGACTCAGTTTATAGACTTATCTTTTCATGGAGTTTTTCTAATCACCCCTAACTAAAAAAGATCTTTTCCCTCTTCTAATTCCTGTTGTACACTGTATTCTTATGGCATTTCTTCTAAATGCATAAAACGAAATACATAAGATTTCAAAGGAAACCAATTATATTAAAATGCAATTATCAATACATATATATGTGTACATATACCTATATATAGGTATTCATATGTATACATATGTATGAATATATATATTTAAAGTTTATGGACTATATATTAAAAATCCTAGCCCTAGATTTAAAAAAAAAATTTTATTCTGAACTTAAGAAATAAAACAAGCATTGCAAAAATATAGTAGATTAGGAAAAAAAGATTGTACATGAAACTGCAGATATGTTATGTACAACTTGCTATTCCTCTTAAATATAATAAAGATATTATACAACAATAGCTACCATTAGAAACAAATATAAAACCATTCTATACAACTTCTATTTATCAGTTCTTTCTCTGGACAAAGCTAGTGTTCCTAGAATTTTATAGGAATGACTACTGCCTGTCTGAATCTTCCCTGATGTCAGTATCTGTATAAATATGCTTTGAAAGAAACTTGTTTTGGTGCCTTTTATTGTTGTCATCAGGCAAGAGATGAGTATTTCTCTGATAACTTGGAGGAGATCATGCTGTTTTCCTGTGGTCAAGCCCTTTCCAAAGGGGCATCTTGGGATAAGTGTTCACAAAGAGCTGCCTGTTCCCTCTCCTGCCTCTTAGATGTGTTCTTTGTACACAATTCTGTAACTGTTAAAGAGCCATTAACCAAGTAAGTCCTGCTTTATCCCAAGAAGCTCCCACTATGGGATTTTGTACTTTTGTTACCTGTGCTGGGATTTCTTATATTTTATATTTATTTTTTTTTATTAATAAAACTTTTTATTTGCAAAACATATGAGTGACCTTTCAACATTGACCTTTGCAAAAAAAAAACTTTTTTTTTTCCAAGCTTTTCCTTTCCCTCCCCCCGCCCCCCACCCCTAGATGACAGGTAATCTAATACATGCTAGATAGGATAAATTATATGCCAAATACAATACATGTATATACATATCTATACAGTTATCTTACTGCACAAGAAACATCAGATCTAGAAAGAGAAGAAGAAAAAAAAACGACCTAAGAAGGAAAACAGAATGCATGGAAATATTCACAGAAAGCGTTAAAATGCTGTGTTGTGGTTCACTCTCAGTTCCCACAGGCCTCTCTCTGGATGTATATGACTATCTTCATCGCAGCACAACTGGTTTGAATCACATCATTGTTGAAGAGAACCATGTCCATCAAAATTGATCATCATATAGTCTTGTTGCTGTGTATAATGTTCTCCTGATTCTGCTGATTTCACTCAGCATCAGTTCATGCAAGTCTCTCCAATCCTCTCTGAAATCCTCCTGTTGGTCATTTCTTACAGAACAATAATATTCCATAACATTCATATACCATAATTTATTCAGCCATTCTCCAATTGATGGGCATCTTTTCAATTTCCAGTTTCTTGCCACTACAAAAAGGGCTGCCACAAACATTTTTTCACATGTGGGTCCCTTTCCCTCCTTCAAAATCTCTTTGGGATATAGGCCCAGTAGAAACACTGCTGGGTCAAAGGGTATGCACTGTTTGATAACTCTTTGAGCATAGCTCCAAATTGCTCTCCAGAATGGTTGGATCTAGGATTTCTTTCTTCTCTTTCCTTTCCTTAAACATTTTTATTGGATTTTGAAGCAAGGATGTTTGAAGCAAGGCACTTAGGAAATGAAAGGCTCAGTTCTCTACCCTAAAACACATGCATTTTAAACCCAATACTACAAGGAAATACAAAAAGAGTAAAACATGGTGCTTAGTCTCAATAAGCTTAAGATCCAGTTGGAGAGCTAAAACAAATAAAACTGTTTATCAGTAGCTTCTTAAGGGTAGGAACTAACTTTTTGCCTTTCTTTGTATCTTCAGTTTTTAGCATAGTGCCTAACTTATAGTAGGTGCTTAATAAATGTTTTTTGCCTGACTCAAATAACCACACTATAAGACAGGAAGTATGAGAATGAAATCTACAGTTCAAAAACATATGGACAATATTAATAAAAATGTATGTCTTTTCAGGAGAAAAAAATCACACACAGAGCAATTTCCTAATATCTATTCCATAAGCAAGGGGTGTTTGTTATCTTAGTGATTTATCCCCATTTTTCTAGGGGTAGGGAGCTCAGCCTCCCAAGTAACACTCAAGAAATCAAGTTGTTACTGAAAGTAGCTTTGTTTGTAAAAACAGAAGTTAATTTCACCCTGAAGAAAAACAAGAATTTTAAAGGGTTTGTGGTTTGGAAAAACTCTAGATTTTAACAACAATTAGGAACAATCAACTAATTTCTATTGCTTAAAAATATTAATGCAATTCCTTCCTCTCTCTTTGTTTAAACTTCCAGCTTCCTTCCTGTCTGATCACTGATTCTTCTTCTCTCCCATACACATAACCTAGAGTTTAGAAAACAGGTGGTTTCCCAATATGGTACAACTTTCACAAAGGGATCAGACTTGAATCATATTTACCACTGTGTTTCCTTTTGCTTTTGAACTTTAAAAAATGACAAAGGAAGCCACATCAAGACATTTAAAGGGGGAAGGGAAGTCTGGACTCCTTGGAATCTGGTTTCAGGGCATATGGCCCTATAGCAAATGTCCTTTACTAGGTCTGGGGTTTGGAGAAGAGGTGGTTTCTTTATGAAATTGTTCTACCTAGCTTTTTTTTTAAGATCAGTAATAAAAATTGTCTAAATAACAGTGCCTCCCCTCTGTTGGTTCTTTCCAATTTATAAAAAATTGGCAATATGTATGTGTGTGTGTATATATATATGTTATATATATACATGTTTTGTGTGTGTATATCTTGTTTGTACATAGTTGTTTTCATATTGTCTCCCCCATTTGATTGTGAGTACCTTGTACAATTGGACATTTTTGCTACGTAGACATTTTCCCCTTCTTTGTATGATCAGTGATTAGAATAGTTGGCACATAATAGATAATAAATATTTAATGACTGACTATAGTCATTGATGGTATTCAAAATGCTTCAAATAACTCATTTGACCCTCACAAAACGCTAGAGAAAGCAGGCCATTCACCCCCATTTTACAGATGCCTATTTTACTGGGGAAGAAATGGCTGAGTTTAAATAATTTCCTCAGGGTCACCTGGTACATCTAAGGTAGAATTTGATAGACCCACTGCTCTGCAAGATATTCGATACTATAGATAAGAAATGGAGAGATTACTCAATTTACCCAAAGTAAGAAAGCAATCAATAAGCATGTATTAGGCACCTAATATGTACCAAATCCTGTGGCAAACACAAATACAAACAATGGGGAGAAGTCTCTGCCTTCAATTTGCTTGGAGACAACAAACAAATATGTACAAACATGGTACATACAAGATAAATAGGAAATAATCAAAAGAGGGAAGGTACTGGAATGTAGGGATTTAGACAGCCTTCCTGTAAAAGGTGGGATTTTATTTGAGATATCAGGGAAGGCAGGAGGTACAGATATGAAAAGAAAAAGCATTTTATGCATGGGAGACAGCCTGGGGAAAGGTCTAAAACTGGGAGATGGAGAGCATTGTTCAAGGAACAGCAAGGAAATAAGCATCACTAAATTGAACATGGCAGGTACAAAAGTTATAAGAAGACTGGAAAGGTAAGTGAGGGTCAGATTATGAAGTACTTTAAATGTCAAACAGAAGCTTATTTTAGTGATGTGGTTGGATCTGTGCTGACAAATTCAATTCTTTCCAGTTCTCTAATGATAGGATGATAGTCAGAGCTGGGAGATTGACAGAAGTTAAGTGATTCATCCAAAATCCTACAGACAGTAAGTTGGAGAGGCAATATTCAAACTCAGGTCTTCTAATTCAAAATTTTTGTCTTTTCCACTACACTATGATGATTCCCAGTGACATTCTTCTATAATAGGAAACGCAGACAAGAGGAAAATAATGAAATTAATCATCTGTATTACTAATAGCCAGTTGTTTCTCTAAAACAGAGGATATATAAATGTTTTAAAGAATCTTTAAAAATATTAAGAGATTTCTAAGCATCAAGTGGCTGATTAAGATATTTAGAGAGTATAGATAAAAATACCTTCCTCTTCCCAAATGTGCACAAAACCAGAGAAAAATGAGCAAAACTACTGCTCAACCACGTGTTCTATGTCTGAGAAGAAAGAGGCCCAGAGCAGAAAAATCAAGAAAGCATCTTGAATTCATTAGTGAAACCCAGAAATGGCAATGGAAGTCACTATCTCCTCCAACTCCAAAGTTTTCCATCCCTACCACTACTACCACCCACCACTGTATACATATATGAACTCAGTGGATAAACTGCCATGACCTCTCCTCATGTGGTAAAAGGTTCTCTAAATCTGAAACTATTTCAGAGGGATGTCAGACACCTGAATTTTCCCAAAACTAATGCAAGTATAATTTGGTGGTATTTACTGTCATTAACTGAACTTGTATTTTTTGTCTCCCCAATCAGAATGTAAATTCTTCAATGATGGGGATTGTTTCATTCTTTGTATTTGTTTCCACAGAGCTATGCCTGGTAAATAGTAGGCACTAAATAAGCACCAAACATTTTCTTTTCATCTTATCCTTTACTCATATCCCATTCAGTTGCATGTTTCTCCATTCTCATCTTATCTCCTCTCCTAGATAGATTTAGTGCAGAAAGTTTCACCAACTCTCACTTGACTTTTCCAGGAAACATAATGGATTCAGTGGTTAGAGGGTTGAACTTGAAGGCAAAAGTATAAGCTGTCTTGTCTGTGGCAAACCATATTAAAGAAGTATAGCAGCCATCTGATTTTGCTGAGTTTCAGACTTCAGTTCTTTGTCAAGAGTTGTGGACCCTTTCTGAAGAGTGCTGGAGTTCAGCCAACAAAACAAGGGAATAAGGAAAAAAGGATCATCAAAACAGAAATTGTCCCCTATCAGATCATTTTTCCTGGAGAATTGTCTCAATGGAATAAAAACTCACATTCAACTTCCAGAGGCCCTTGATGATCCCAACATACATCTCTGTATCAAGTGTTTGGCCACAGGAAAAATGAGCAACCTTTCTTTAGCTCATGCCTAATTATCATTTACAAACATCTGGAGGGTGTGAACAAAGAAATAAAAGAGAAGTGAGGCAAGACCATTCAGGAATGACATTGAGCAAGAATGGAGGAAATATCTGAGCTAAACAGCATCAGGACTGGTTTCCTGCTAAGGAGGGCTGGGAGGGGATAGGATCTTCCTACTCCCAGGACTATCAAAAACTTAAGTTTTTCATACTAAAGGAACTGTATATATAAGGCATTGTTATAGGGGAATCACTGGAAACCAAAGCAACAAAACTTCAAACAGCTGTTTGCTAACAGCAAATGGAAAAGTGTGTGAACAAGGTAAACCCGACTCTCTCTCTTCAGGTCCTCCTCCCCTCTCTATATATTGCTGAAGATCAGAGTTACAAAACATCAAAAAGGTATCTGCTATTGATGCCTATCAGAACTTTTTCCTCCTGCATCTTCTGCTTCCTTCCTCCCTTTTTTTACTCTGGTGAAGTGGAAATGTGGAGAATGGTTCCTGGAGCTTTTCAGGCTACAAAAACTTAAAACAACACTGGACTATGGAAAGTCATCAGGAGTATGGTATCAGACAAAAAAACAACACAGATGGGGAAGGACTGAACACCAAAAATCCTTTCTAGCATGTCTGAATTTAAGCTAATTCATCCCTAAGAAGGAATTGCTGTGAAAATGTCCTCAAGGACCTATGGACAATTTTTCACAAAAGCATCTAAAAAGGGTAGATAATATTGAATCTCTTTTGCCAGACCATCATGTAACCCAAAACTTTTCTTCTCCTTAAGGTAGAAAAGATATTACATGCAGAAAGTGCTGTCTACATATAGAGAGAGAATTATGGAAACTGAATGTGCATGGAGGCATAGTATTTTCACCTTTTGTGATTGCTTGATGTTTTTCCTTTCTTATGTTTTTCCCCCTTTTGATCTGATTTTTTTTTTGCATAGCATGGCAAATATAGATATGTTTGGAAGACATGCACATGTTTAATCTATATTGAATTGCTTGCTGTCTTGGAGAGAGGAGGGGAGGAGACGGAGAGAAATTTGGAACACGGGGTTTTGCAGGAGTGAATGTTGAAAACTATCATTGCATGTATTTGGAAAAAGAAAACGATACCACATGAAGGCACAGTGGGTGAAAAATGTATAGAGCTAAAAGAGACCTTCAAAGTAATCTAATCTGATCTCATTATCATAGCATTCTTTCTACCACAAAAAGAAGAGCATGTTTTGTACAAAAAATTAAAGTAAGATTTCTCCTATACTCAGACTTTTAAGCAAATAGCAGTTCCAAAAGACACCTACAATTCTCTTATTTTTATTAAGTACAAAAGGCCCATAGCAAACTGAAACTGTTTTGTTCCTTTACAGACTTGGGGATGAAATTTTACCTTTTAGGGACCCAAACTCCTCCAGGATATTGGCTTAATATGCAGGACAAGGAACTGTATTTCTCCAAGGGTAGTTGATTATTCAAGCTAAAGCTTACCTCCAGGAAGCATCTGAGAGGCTCATTAATAGTCCACTCCATGCATTTAAGGGCTGATAAATTCAAGGAAACATTTTTTCTTTACAGTGAGTGATCCAAGAAAGGTAAGAAAGCAGGGCTGGTTATGGAAACTAAACCTTTTATTTTTTAAATTTCAATAGAAAGGCTGTCCTTCAGCAGCCTTTCATTCCAGGAACTCAAAGTTCTCTACAAATTTAATGTTTCCGATTCATGTAGGAGTGAGAAGCCAAAATCACTATTTCTACACCATAAAGCCTAGAGTAGTAGTAGCATTAGGGGAGGAAAACTCCAGGGGGAGAGAGGGAGAATACATTTCTATAAAGTTTTTTTGATGTAGGCTAGAAAACCAGGCTCCCATACACATCCAGGGCTGTTTAATGGCTTCAGAGGTCAAAGGTTCTTCCTCTTCTGGTTTCTGTAGCTTATGATTCCAAGTTCCTTTGTGCCTCTATAAAATCCAGATATTAATTTGTTATAAATATGTTATAATCTACCTGGGAAGGATAGTCTAGACACAATTCTGAGAAAAAAATATTCTTATTTTTTAAACTAAATTTTTCAAAGATGAGTTCTAGTGATGCTAAATTGGTAAGTTCTAGAAGCATTCCTTGAAACTAATGTGATATATCCTACTGTTTTAGTATTATTTCTATAGAAAACTGACCAGTGTCATGCCTCTTTCCAATTGCTGCTATAATTCCATTTTCTTTTAATTTTTTCAAATTCATGTACAGATAGTTTTCAACATTCATCTGTGTTCTAAATTTTTCTCCTTCCTGCTCTTACTTCCTCTCTTCCGAAGACAGCAAGTAATCTGATGTAGATTAAATATGTGCAATCCTTTTAAACATCATTTCAAATTCGTCATGTTCTATAAGAAAAAATTATTCCATTTTTAAGAGAAACCAGAAATGTGTATAAATATACCAACAAAACAAACCTATTAAATTTTGTATTGAAACTGCTTTCTTCTGTGCAGAGCTAATCACCACCTAGGAGCCAAGTGTTCTTCATGCTGGTTGGGATTCATCTTTTTTCTCCCATTCTCTGAATTTAGGCACTCCCTCAAAGTTCTGTCTTTATTTTTCTTCTCTTCTGATCCTCTTTACTCTTGAATATCACATCACTTTTTACTTCTAATTCTGACTTGATCAGGCTCGTGAGAATAAAACTGCTTATTGAACATTCCTATCTGAATGTCCTACTTGCCTCCTAACTTCAACAAATCCACTAAACTCCCTTTGTAAAACCCCATCATGGCATGAAAGTAACCTGGGGTTTTTAAAGCTATACCAATTGCATATCCTTGCTAAGTCCTATGAAAACTGCCCAAGTATAATTGTGACAATAACGGCCTATTTGTTGTCCAAGGGCCAGGCTAGCTGAGCATAAGAAGGGTCATCATCAGAAGGTAGCTGGTAAGTAATACAGATCTAATGAATCAAAAAAAAAAAAACTGTTTTTAAAAATGTCTCTCTGGATGCAGCAGGCATGTATATGAAATGATGAAGATGTAAAATGGATAAAATTAATCATTTTTGGAGGAAAAAAGTCCTACATTGGACATCTCTCCCTCAAATTTCTCACAGCTTTTTATTCATAATTAACATCCAAATTAAGCTTTTTTCCCCACTTAACTACAACACAAATTAGATTGTATAGATGTCTTTTCCCTTTACTAAATTATAAACTGCTTAATGATGGAGACTATGTTTGGTTCATTTCTATAGCATCAACAACTAATACAATGGGCACTTATTATATGTGGATTAGAAATCAATGTCCCATATTGAACTTATTCCTGGCCCTCTACATTTAGTGATGACTCTCTCCAAATCTGGGGTCTCTCAGCAGGTCCATACTTTTTAGCTTTCTAGGACCTATGATTGGCTTTGTTCTACTAGCACTATCTCTGAGAACCCCTGAGTCTCTTTCATATGGTAAGATTTCTCCTCATGACTTTCCTATTTTTATTTATGGCATTGCCATTCTCCTAATCATCAAATCTAGGAAGGACATGTTTGACTCCTTCCCTCGTGACCTTCCCCACATCCAGTCAGTTATGTCACAACACTAATCTCCAACACTTCCCCAAAACAAATACCTTCCTGTCTCTAAGGCCTCCACCTTAATTCAAGGACTGATTATTACCTCTAGTCTGGAGCACTATAGCAGCCTCCCAAATGATTTTCCCATTTCCAGTCTTTCCCTTCTCTAGTCACTTAGCACAGTGCCTGGCACATAATAGGTGCTTAATAAATATTTATTGACTTATTGACTATCTACATTTTCTAGCTATCTACATTTTTCAGGCGATTCTTCCACTTATGAAGCAACAATGATTCTTCCTTACCCATCAGTAAAACCCATATTCTTAAGTCTTTCAAAGCCCTCCACCGTTTGTCTCCAATTGACTTTTTTCCTTATTTCTCTTTAGACACCTGTACTACAACCAAACTGAAGCACTTACCAATCCTCAAGAGATTCCTATGCTTACTCCCACCTTAATGAATTCAAGCTTTCCCCTCCACTTGGGAAGCCCTCTACTGCCACAATTTTTCACCTACTGGAATTATGTTCATTCATCTTTGAAAGCCAATGCTATCTTATACATGAAGTCTTTCCTTAACACCCTAACCAGAAGTGAGCTTGATCTCCCAGAATTCTATTTAAATTGTTGAATCTCTTTTCACGGCACTTATTGTAAAGGCCCTTGTATTTTTGTAGATCTATGAACTCATCACTGTAGACATTCCCTCCCTTGCAAATTCTAACCTAACAGAATGTCTTTTTATCCCATGAGTTTTAGTCATGAAATTTTATCATAAATCTTCCCTTAGTGTATACCCTCATATTATAGTTATTTACATTCATTTCTTATCTCCTTTACTCTACTGAAATTCCTTAAGGACAAAGACACCTCCCTCTATACCTGTCAATAAATTATAGGCCTTAAAAAAATTTCTTTTAAAAAGCCAGTTGAATGTAGCAGAATACTTTTTAAGGCTCCAGTGGCATTTCTTGAAAGATTCTTGCCAAGTGCTACAGTCATACTTTATCTTCATCACATCTGGATATCAAATGAACCAAACATAGATGTTTGTTTTTCTGTGCTGCAAATAATCAGATTTAGAGAAGGCTTAGGTAGAAGGCATAATTACAAAGATAATGCTATAGTGCATTCTTCTTGCTGCACTAAGAGAGAAACTCAACTACATCAGAAGCCTGAAAATATTTATCCTAGGGAAAAGGATCTCACATCAATAGGGCAAGACTCTATCGATATGCTTACAAACTACAAGTTCACAATTTAAAAAAAAAAAGTTTGTTGGATATCCCAGTTTCTTGTTCAAACCTGTACCTTAAACATACCACCACATTCACCCCACATTTCTGTTGCCTGTCCCAGCTCAGAATATCAACCTGGTGGTTATAGACAGACATCTAGCTATGGTCTGGGGCAGCTAAATAGTGAAGTTAATACCGTGCCTGGCCTGGAGTCAGACTCATCTTCTTGAGTTCAAATCTGGCCTCAAATCCTGAGCAAGTCACTTAACCCTGATTGCCTCAATATCCTCATCTGTAAAATGAAGATGAAGGAAATGGCAAATCATTCCAGTATTTCTGTCAAGAAAACCCCAAATGGGGTCATCAAAAGTAGGACACAATTAAACAATAACAAAGTTATGGTCCAACTTATCCCCTTGTTTGCTGTTGGCATCCAACTTTATAAGGATTGGCATGGAATTAGGTAGTTTAGCAAAATATGTAAGAAAGATAAGACTTCATTAAGGATGGAAAATCCTCTGACAAGTCACAAGGTTGGGGATAAAATCAGAGAATTACAAAATGCTTCATATTATTTTTCTGCTTAGAGATGGGCCTTGCAAGAAGAATACTACCTCTGGATCAGAGGGCCTATGGACAAATCCTGGCTTAGAAATATAACATGTAATGCTGGGCAAGTGACTTAAGGTTTTCTAGCTCAGTTTCCTCACCTGTAAAAAACAATTAAACTATATGACCATTAAAGTCCCTTCCAATTCTAGAATTTATGATGCTGTGATCAAATGCATACAGAAACTGAACAATAGTCAACAGTAGTTAACAATAGCTGGTTTTACTATAGCATATTTTGCAAATACTATCTTTTTAACCTCACAACAACCCCAGGAAGTAGATGTCATGATTATTATTCCTATTTTACAGATGAGTAAACTGAAGCAGACAGAAGAGACCTGTCCAGAGTAGCATCTAACAAGAGCCTGAGGTCTGGATTTTAACTCAGATCCTTCTTGACTCCAGGTACAGCACTCTATTCACTGTGCTTCCTAACTGCCTAGCTTCTTATATATATTGAGAGCTTAGCCTTCAGTGGAAGTCTATTTAAAAACAAAGAATCCCCTTATCTCCCTCAATTTACTTTTAGAAGGAAATTTGATTTACTTGTGTTTGCTTAAAGTAGGATACACATGTTCTGGAAAACAAAATTTAAAATAGGTGACAGCAAGAGGCATGAGACAGAGGTGAAACAAATATCTCCAGAAGCTTGGGTAGGCCACCTAAAGCTGCCTCTGCAGCCAAACCACCAAAATTTCCCTTGCTTTCCTCTGACAGGATCCACCCATGTAAGAGAAAATGTAGAAGTTTCCTTGTTGCTTTCCCTTGCTGAAACAAATCCATACTACCCACAGGACAAATGGAACACCTCAGTCTATAAATAACATGTGTTTCCAAAAGAACTTGGGAAATCTAAATACTTATATCCACGTCCACAAACTTCTTTTGTTACTTTAATACCCAACAAGTAATCCATATGGAGGGAAATTGGAAGGATGGTACTTTTTAAGGCAGGGAAAGGGTGTTAGATCTATATGAGCTGAATGAGATTAAAGCCGCTACCAGACAGCAAGGTTAATTTTCTGCTTACACAGCCATCTATGGGGCCGGAGCATCAGAGTTGTAATCGGATTCTCAGAGGGGCCCCCAGAGGAAAGGGGGAGGTATTCTCCAATCTGTTGTCTCCACTAGCTGCAGGACAAAAAGCCTTTCTCCAGAGTAGGTTAAATACAACCACCCAGCTTCACAGCTCATAACCACCCACCCAGAACTATAAGTCTCTCCCCTATTGGGGGAATATATATTTCACTCTAGGATAAGGGACAAAAAGAGGGAGCCTCTCCAACACTGAAACATACCCCCCAAAACACCCCTCTTCGCTGATGGTCGTAGGCCAGCGGGGAAACTATTTCCCAAATGGGTTTCCAAAGTCACCCACGACTGTCCCCTGAGCCCCTGGCCACAGCTCCAAAAACAATCCTTTAGAAGCTGGAACATTCACTGGAACCAATCCTGCCTATTTGAAGAAGCAATTAAAGAGGGGGGAAGGGAGTTTTTCCCCCACTCTAGAGCGGGTGCCTGGGGCAGCGGAGGGTCGGAAGGTCAGTGTTAGAGAGAAAGAAAGAGTGCGCTTGCAGAGATGAAGACCACAGAAGCAACGGGAAGAAGGCGCCAGAAGAGCTAGAGGCGCTCCCAGGAAAGTTCCCTCCTGCTCAATATAGTCTTTTTCAACCTAAAGGGTGTAAGTAAGCATAGCAAACTTTTCCGAGGCTGGAAGAAATGAGCCAAGGGAAGAGAGAAGAGAGAGGAAGCCTCAGCCTGCTTCCCCTCCGATCTCCTGGAGCCCCCTTCTTACCATCTCTTTACGGAGCAGAGCCAGGGCGGCGTCCAGGTTGGGGGGCTTGGGAAGCAGCGCCGCCGTCCGCCCCCCGCTGCCGCAGCAGCCTCCAGCCCCTCCGCGGCTCAGTTCGTCCTGGATGCGAGATTTCTGAGCGTACAGCCGCTCCAGGTGCCGCCAGCCTCCGGACGCGCCCCCACCGGACGAGGAGTTCAGCAGTCCGCTCAGGCTTTTGGGCAGGGGAGGCAGCCCGTCCACCCGCAATCCTCGCACCGCGCTGTTGTTGCTGCTCCCGCCCGCAGTCTCGGCCGGCCCCGAGCCGCTCACCCCGGCCATAGTCCAGCACGCGCGCCAACACACGCCCAGCGGCCGGCTCCGACTCTGGTTCCAGCCCTGATCCGACTGCCTCCCCAGCCTGAATCCAGAGGGACAGGCTCACGCCGGGCCCGCCCCCTTCCCCGGCCCCCGGCCTGCCCCGCCCACTTCCCTTTCCCTTCTTCGGGCCTCTTACTCTCCCTCTCTCCCAGGCTTCCCCTTCCTCCTCTCCAAACTGGGTCCTCTCGGTTCTTATTCCGCTCCCTATTCCTATCTCACTTTACCTGAAGCAGTTCCTTCTGAGCTCAGTTTTTGGAGGTTAGGGTGCTGGAAGGATCCCGCCTAACACGAGGATATATCTCTTGGCTCCCTTCGCATCAAACAATCGTTTATTAAGCACCTACCAAAGACAAAAGTACAGTAAGTTCTTTCCTCAAAGTGCTTAAATTCTATTTGGGTACAAATAATGTAGACTTATATTGTACGGGCTGTACATAGAGATTTTTCCATGCAGATAGAATTTGCATATTTCACTATATGGTTATAGAATATGCATTGTCTATAGAAATATTTCTACATAATAGCAAATGAAATACAAATAAATAATGATATACAATAATTTCCAGGGTGAGAACACTTAGCAACTGGGGGAGCAGGGACCCCCTACTACCAGAAGGTTTATTTCCCAGACTGGAAAAAGATAGCGCAACTTTTTAAAAAACCAGATAGACTATAAAACTCTTTCTGATGGAAGTTCCAGTCGTGGGTAATTAAGGCTCCTACTTATGGTAGGTGGAGTGGTTAGTTAAAAGTCTTAATTTCAGGTCTGCACAGTCATGCTCAGGAAAAAAAAAAAGTTTCCATTCTCAAATCCCGAGAGAGAAAGGAGACAGAAGAGCCCATTAAGTCTGCTATATCTACATACTTGATCTCAATCTCTCCTTTCTCTAAAAATCCCAACTTCAAAAACATTTGTCACTGCTTTAGTTCAATTCAGTTTAACAAACATTGATCAAATATTATGTGCAAGGAAATGCAAGGACTGCTGGTATAAAACAAAATAATCCCTAGAGAAAGGAGTCACAACCTGTGAACTCATAAGTAGATATTGTATGTATTCAAAATGAAGCAAAATTATTTCAGATGAGAGAGAGAACCAGGGATGTTTTGTTTGCTTGTAGCAGGGATCAGACAGATTTCAAGGGAAAAGAGAGAGATTTGAAAAATAATTATCACAGGACTCCTACCCCTTCCTGTCTGTTGAAGGTGAGATGCCTAAGGCTTTTCCTCCATGCACCTACCTAAACACAGGCAAAACAGAAAATTCTAGGTCTTGTACTGGTTTAAGTCTAAATCACAGTAAAGCAAAACACAGAAACAAAAACCAAGTTCAGTCCTTCACTGCAAGTTCCCCTGACCTTAAATACAAACTTTAAATATTCAGCTATATGAGCACCAGCCAAGAAAAGCACCCTGCCCACTTTTAAAACGTCAAAAAAATAAACATTTGATTCAGTCTGGCACCTAGCACAGGAGTAATTCAAAGTGGAAATTAAAGGAAGGTGAGAACAGGATTAAAGCTAGGAAATCATCCATCAACTGTGAGATAAAATAAGTAGGATGTACAGACATTTTCAAAGTTTCAAACCCCCTGCCCATTCCATATCCTAACTACCACAACCATCTGTCCTTTAGAGAAAGAGATCTACAGTCACAGCCCAGGCACTATCTAAATATTCTCCTACCTATATTAGGAAGAAGGATGCCTAGAAATGCAGATAAAAAAGAGTTACCAGATAAAATGTAAGAATTAGAAGTGAAAAAGAGTTCGTGATACAATCTTTTCTTCTTTTGTGAAACCCAATTACTATAAATATAGATGATCTTTTTTCTAAAAATCCATAAATATATTAAAAGAGTGAATCGAAATCACTATAACCTGATTGTTGTCATAACCCCATTTAGGGTTTGGGGGGCAAAAATCTGGGAGTGGTTCACCATTTCTTTCTCCAGATTATTTTACATATGAGAAATCGAGGCAAAAAGAATTAAGTGACTTGCCCAGAGTTGACTGGATTTGAACTCCTTAAGATTTCCTTACTCTAGGCCTTGTACTCTCTCTACTTAGTCACCTACCTGCTCCAGGACCTAGTTGATTTATATTTAAATACATTCAAATTGAAGTATAAAATGTTTGACAAAAAAAGGATTTCAGAGATAATTATGAAATGAATAGCAGAGTTTGGTGGTGTTCATTAAATTATTTTTATTAATAGAAAGTTAAATAAGAAAGTTTGTATCTTTTCCAATAAAATAACAAACAATGGTATTTTAACAGTTACAATGTTAGCTGCCATCCCCTCAAGCTATCTCCTTATATACCATTCTTTTCCGAGCCAAACTCCTAGAAAGAGTTTACTGTTTCTATTTCCTTCCTACCCACTCACTTCTCAGTCCTTACAATAAACAAACTTTAATCTGTTAAACTCTGAAACTACTCTTTTAAATTGTTACCATGATGTCTCTACTGTTTTCTCAATCCTGTACATCTCTAGGTTTTGAAACCCATAACCACTTTCCTTTCCTAGTTATAGTCTAGTCATTGTCCTAGAAATCATGTTTTCATTGATTCAGTTACCATCTCTAATTGAATAACTTCCAAATCTCTAGAGCCAGCTCTATTTTCCCTTCTGACCTCCTTTATTTATGTCATTCAATCAGTAAACCCACAAGCATTGAAGATACAAAAGAAAGCAAAAGAAGATCCCTACACTGAAGAAACTTATAATCTAATGCCAAGTTATTGTCAATTGCCTGCCGACTACCTAAGTGGATAAATATTCTTTTGGCTTCTCAAACTTAACTTGGCATTGCCTCCATGATTAAAATGTACATTTCTTGAAGGAAGAGATTATTTTGCTTTTTATTCGTATAGTTAGTGCTTAGTATCATGACTGACACAGAGTAAATGCTTATGGATTGATATGTCCAAAATGAAATTCATCATTTTCCCCCTTTAAACTTATCTCATTTCTCTTTCTGAAGAATGCATCAGTCTTCCTAGAACACAAGGATCTAAATCTTAAATTCACCTTGGACTCCCTTCTTTCCCGGCTCTCCTCCCACATGAAATAAGCTGTCAAATGTTGTCAGTTACAACACCATAACATCTCTCACATTGCTATATTTCTCTCTACTTATATACCCTACTTTAATCTCTTAACACCTCTCACTTGGACTTTTGAAATAACTTCCCAACTAAACTCCCTAATTCCATGCTCTCCTCTTTCCAGTTGGTTCTTCGAAAATCTGGCAAGAACTGTCTTCCTAAGGTACTGGTCATTTCCTCCATTCAAATCTTTAGTGGCTCCTCACTGTCTATAAGACAAAATTCTCAGGCTAGAGGCAAAGGCCCTTAACCATAAGTCATCATAACTTTACAGCTTTGTTTTATATTCTCCTCCTTCATTCACTATATCTTCTAGCTAAATGAGACTTCAAGCTTTTCTATTAACTCAACATTCCATCTCCCACTTTCATGAATTTATATAATCTATTCCCCGTGCCTGGAATATACCTCATCTTCAACCCTGCTTCTCAAAATCTTATGATTCCTTTAAAGCTCAGCTTGGGTGCTACTGTCTATTGTGAAGCCTTTCCCTAGATGTTGATTGATATTCTATCCCCACTTAAATTAGCTTGAATTTACATATCTATGTACATATTATATTCTCAAAATCAAATGTAAACTTTAGATACCAGAACTGTTTTATTTGGAGCTTTGTGTTCCCATTTCCTAGCACAGAGCTTTATATATCATAGTAAGAATATTTGTTGACTTGAATTTTTTTAAATGTATATGGATTAAATTATCTTCTCAAAAAAAAAGGGTTTTGTAAAACTAATGCAGACAAGATTAGGAGGGAAGCATCAAACTGGGAAATCATCTTTACATTTAGTGGTTCTGATAAAGGCCTCATTTCTAAAATATATAGAGAATTGTCTCATATATATAAGAATTCAAGCCACTCTTCAATAGATAAGTGGTCAAGGGATATGAACAGACAATTTTCAGATGATGAAATTAAAACCATCTCTAGTCATATGAAAAGTTGCTCCAAATCACTATTGATCAGAGAAATGCAAATTAGGACAACTCTGAGGTACCACTACACACCTGTCAGATTGGCTAAAATGACAGGAAAAGATAACGATGAATGTTGGAGGGGATATGGGAAAACTGGGACACTAATACATTGTTGGTGGAACTGTGGACGGATCCAGCCATTCTGGAGAGCAATTTGGAGCTGTGCTCAAAAAGTTATCAAACTGTGCATACCCTTTGACCCAGCAGTGTTTCTACTGGGCCTATATCCCAAAGAAATCATAAAAGAAGGAAAGGGCCCCACATGTGCAAGAATGTTTGTGGCAGCCCTTTTTGTAGTGGCTAGAAATTGGAAACTGAATGGATGCCCATCAATTGGAGAGTGGCTGAATAAATTATGTTATATGAATGTCATGGAATATTATTGTTCTGTGAGAAATGACCAGCAGGATGATTTCAGAGAGGCCTGGAGAGACTTGCATGAACTGATGCTGAGTGAAACGAGCAGAACCAGGAGATCATTATACACGGCAACAACAAAACTATATGACGATCAGTTCTGAGGTCCTTGGCTCTCTGCAACAAAGAAATGTCTCAAACCAGTTCCAATTGTTCACTGAAGAAAACCATATACACCCAGAGAGAGAGAGGGATATGAAATATGTGGACCACAATGTAACATTTTCATGATCTCTATTGATGTTTGCTTGCATTGTGTTGCCTTTCTCTGGTTTTCTTTTTTTTCTTGTAGATAGGATTTTTCTTGCACAACTTATCAACTATTATTACATTATTAACATGTAGTGGACTTCCTGTCATCTAGGGAAGAGGAGGGGACTGGGGGTAAAAGTTGTAATGGAGAGCTTTGTAAAGATCAATGCTGGGGAACTACCCATACATATGTTATACAAATAAAAAGCTTTAATTTTAAAAAAAAAAAAAGGTTTTGGAATCAGTTTTTAAAAAAAAAAACAGATTACAATATCTTCTTGTGAAAAGTTACATCTAATGGGGATGGGGGTGAAGGGGAGAGTTAACAGTGAAGAAGAAGCAAACAGATTTAAACTGAAAGTTGGAACTAAAACTTTAACGCAACAGCTAACTCCAGAAAATCTAAAGATACATTGATTCAATTCAATTCAACTTACACTTTAAAATATTTACTATGTACAGAGCATTGTGTGAGGCCAAAAACACAAGTGAAAGAATCCCTGCCTGCAAAGAACTTACTAGGGAAATTTAACATGTGCACAGATAAAATATAAGGTCAGTTGAGGACATAAGGACATAGAAAGTACAAATAAATTGGGGAAATGATCTTCCTATAGAAAGTGACACTTGAACTCATACCTGAAGGAAGAAGAATCAAGAAAATAAGAAAAATCAGAGATGAACAAGAAGTTTATTTCAGGTATGAGAGATGTCTTGATAGTACATAGAGGTAGAAGATAGGAATACTGAATTTGGGAAATATGTAACAGTCCAATTTAGCTAGAAAACTTCTAAAAGTGAGAAAGATAGAGGAGACACTGTAAACTTAAACAGAAATAAGGTAAAGTTGAATGACAACAGTTGAAATTTAAAAGTGAAACTATTTTAATAAACAAGGAAAATTTTATTATGCTTAAAGGTCCATAGGATATATACATACACACACATAATAATGCTTTGATATTTATGTGTTTTAATGGATCTATGATCAGTATCCACAAAGATTTAGACAAGCAACAATTTTGGATCAGATTTAATGATATGAAATATCATAAGGTTAAAATGTAAATCTTAAATCTAGATTCAAAATCTCAATTTCAAAAACACAGGTTGTGGAAGGATGTAACTAGGTGTTTTAATGGATTTACAACTCAAAATGATTCAACAATGTGGTATGGCAATTAAGAAAACTAATGAATTTCTCCCTCCTCATAAAGCTAAGGCTTTATCAAAAGAGGCATAAAACCTAGAACAGGAAAGTGATTTTACTAGTGCAAATATTATCAAGACCTCATTTAATGGACTATGTTCAATTCTGAATGCTTTATTTTAGGAATATCATTGAGAAGTCATTCAGTGTCTAGACAAAGATCATGCCACATAAGGAATGATTACAGATACTGGAAATATTTATTTTGGAGTAGAGAAGACTTTATGAAGGATAATGATAACCATTTTCAAGAACTTGAAGGACTATTATATGCTAGAGAGATTAGAGTTATTCTACTTGGTCCCAGGGGAAAAACTAGGAGCAGGGGCTAGAAGTTAGAAAAAAAGCAAATTTGGGTTTAGTATAAAGAAAAAAAATTCTTAATAATTAAAGCTATTTCAAAGTAAAGTAAAGTAAGCTGCCAAGGGAGGTTATGATTGATTAATCTATCATGAACTGATGATTATATTAAATGTATTGGATTTAATATATTTAATAGAGTCATATTGTGTTAGGCTTTTTGTAAGAATATATATTTTAGCTTGAGTTAAGAATTTATTGCATTAGCAATACCCCTCCTCTCTCTCCTAAATATGTTATGAAATAAAGTTCATGAGCCTCAGTTATACCTCACCCCTATGAATTATTTCCATCTATCCTGTACTGATCTTTGATTCAAAATCACAATTTCCTTGGATGCTTGGGTTCTCCTGGTCAAACATTAGGATCTTATAACCTGTGGAAGGCCCTGAGATGTTGTTGATAAGGTGCTTATGACCTTTGGAAAGTCCCTATTGAGGTGGTCTGCAGCCTATAGCTGATAACCCTGTGAAACTATTGTTTATAAAGAATTTGTAAGTTAACTGTAGATAGTATAAAATATTTGGGAATCTACCTACCAAGGAAAAGTCAGGAACTATAGGAACTAAACTATAAAACACTTTCCACACAAATAAAATCAGACTTAGTCAATTGGAAAAACATAAAATGCTTATGGGTAGGCCTAGTGAATATAATAAAAATGACAATACTACCCAAACTAATTTACTTATTTAGTGCCATACCAATCAAACTCCCAAGAAATTATTTTACAGATCTAGGAAAAATAGTAGCAAAATTCATTTGGAAAAACAAAAGGTCAAGAGTTTCAAGGGAATTAATGAAAAAAAAAAGGCTGATAAAAATGGCCTTGCTGTACCAGATCTAAAACTATATTATAAAGCAGCAGTCATCAAAACCATTTGGTACTGGATAAGAAATAGAGTAGTTGATCAATGGTATAGGATAGAATCACAGGACAAACTAGGCAATAACTATAGCAATTTAGTGTTTGATAAACCCAAAGACCCCAGCTTCTGGGATAAGTACTCACTATTTGACAAAAACTGCTGGGAAAATTGGAAACTAGTATGGAAGAAATTAGGGTTTGACCCACACCTAACACCACATACCAAGATAAGATCTAAATGGGTTCATGATCTGGATATAAAGAGTGATACTATAAGTAAATTAGAGGAACATAATATAGTTTACCTCTCAGACCTATGGAGATGGAATAAATTTATGTCCAAAGAAGAACTGGAACTCTTAATTGAACACCAGATGGATAATTTTGACTATATTAAGTTAAAAAGTTTTTGTACAAACAAAACCAATGCAGTTGAGATTGGGAGGGAAGCAATAAATTGGGAAATCATCTTTACATTTAAGGGTTCTGATAAAGGTCTCATTTCTTTTTTTTTTCATTTTTTTAATTATTTTTTTTTATTTTAAGCTTTTTATTTGTATAACATGTATAAGTAGTTCCCCAACCTTGATCTTTACAAAGCTTTCCAATACAAATTTTACCCCCAGTCCCCTCCCCTCCCCTAGATGGCAGGAGGTCCACTACATGTTAATAATGTTGAAATGTTTGAGAAGTTATGCAAGAAAAATCCTATCTACAAGAAACAAAAAGAATCAGAGAAAGGCAACACAATGCAAGCAAATGTCAATAGAGATCATGAAAATGTTACGTTGTGGTCCATATTTCATGTCCCTCTTTCTGGGTGTATATGGTTTT
>JAJPUD010002861.1:215541-228381 GCA_023553655.1 Myrmecobius fasciatus
TCTTTCAGGAGGTGATCGGTGAATTCTTTCGATGTTGATTTTGCCCTTTGATTCTACAATCTCAGGGCAGTTTTCTTTCAGGATTTCCTGGAAGATAGTGTTTAGATTCTTTTTTTCATCATGGCTTTCAGGAAGTCCAATAATCCTTAGATTGTCTCTCCTAGATCTATTTTCCAAGTCAGTTGTTTTTCCTAGGAGATATTTCATATTTTCTTCTAATTTTTCATTTTTTTGTTTTTGTTTGACTGATTCTTCAAGTCTTAGTGAGTCATTCACTTGCATTTGTTCAATTCTTATTTTTAAAGTGTTGTTTTCTTCAGTTACCTTTTTAAGTTCCTTTTGTAACTGGCCAATTTGTTCACTGCACTCTTTTTCCACTTCACTAATTTTATTTTTTAATAAATTGGTGTCTTTTTCATATCTCTTTTGCAGAACATCATATCCTTCTTGCAAGATACTGTATCCTTCTTGCACTGATTTCAGTTTATTTTCCCATTTATCCTCCAGCTCTCTTTTGAGGTTCTTTATGCAGTCTTCCAGAAAGGCCTTTTGAAACGGGGACCAGTGATGGTCCTTGCTGTTTTTTCTTGATTTTTGTCTAAAGAAACCTCTGTATCTGAGGTCGTTTCTTTGCCTTGATAAAAGCTGTCTATGGTGAGAGCTCTCTTTTGCTTCTTCATCATTTTTTTTTAGACAGAGTGGATATCTCTTTAAGGTAGGGGAAAAAAAAAAAAAACCTCGGCTGAAGACGCTTTGCCCTGGGGCACTTCGGTGAGTTGACTTAAGGTGCTGGGCGGGTGGGGGCTAGGACTAAGTCCGAATTACTCCTTAAACAAGGCAAGTCTGCCAGAACACCTGTCCCCAATCAGGGCAGAGTGTCCCGAGTGCCTCAGATAAACTCCAGGTGTTTGGAATTTGGAGTTTGGAGTTTAGAATTTCTTCCACGATGAGCTGAGCTGAGTCCCACCCTCACTTCCGGCCTGCACAGGGGTCGTCTATTTATCTCTCTGTCCAAGTCCGACTAACCTGATATGAAGTTCTCCAGAGAGCCGTGCCCAAATATTTCTGAGTTCGTTGACTTGAAGATCAGTTCAGAGGCTTATTTTATTGTTGATTTGAGAGAAGATCGGAGGAGAGGCAGAAAGTCACCTTTTCACTCCGCCATCTTGGCTCTAAAGGTCTCATTTCTAAAATATATAGAGAATTGTCTCATATTTATAAGAATTCAAGCCATTCTCCAATCGATAAATGGTCAAAGGATATGAACAGACAATTTTCATATGATGAAATTAAAACTCTTTGTAGTCATATGAAAAGGTGCTCCAAATCACTATTGAGCAGAGAAATGCAAATTAAGACAACTCTGAGCCACCACTACACACCTGTCAGATTGGCTAAAATGACAGGAAAAGATAATGATGAATGTTGGAGGGGATGTGGAAAGTCTGGGACATTGACGCATTGTTGGTGGAACTGTGAATGTATCCAGTCATTCTGGAGAGCAATTTGTAACTATACTCAAAAAGTTATCAAACTGTGCATACCCTTTGACCCAGCAGCATTTCTATTGGGCTTATATCTCAAAGAAATCATAAAGGAAGGAAAGAGCCCTACATGTGCAAGAATGTTTGTGGCAGCCCTTTTTGTAGTGGCTAGAAACTGGAAACTGAAAGGATGTCCATCAATTGGAGAATGGCTGAACAAATTATGGTATATGAATGTTATGGAATAGTTTTGTTCTGTGAGAAATGACCAGCAGGATGATTTCAGAGAGACCTGGAGAGACTTGCATGAACTGATGCTGAGTGAAATGAGCAGAACCAGGAGATCAATGTACATGGCAACAACAATACTATATGATGATCAATTCTGATGGACATGGCTCTCTTCAACAATGAAATGTTTCAAACCAGTTCCAATTGTTCAGTGAAGAAAGCCATATACATCCAGAGAGAGGGATGTGAAATGTGGACCACAACATAACATTTCCATGCTCTCTATTGATGTTTGCTTGCATTGTGTTTCCTTTCTCTGATTTTTCTTTCCTATAGATATGATTTTTCTTGCACAGAAATGATAAGTGTGGAAATATGTATACATTCGATTTGTCAAGTATTTTAACATAATTAACATGTAGTGGATATTCTGCCATCTGGGGGAGGGGTGGGGAGTAGGGGGGGGGGGAATTTGTAACAGAAAACTTTGTAAGGGCTAATGTTGAAGAATTACCCATACATATGTTCTGCAAATAAAGTTTTAATACTGAAAAAAAAGAATTTGTAAGTTGCAATTGATCTTAAATGTCATCTGTTCTAACTTGTGAGAAAGTGAAATACTTACTATAATGTATTGCACAAGTACTTTATCCAATTTCTGCTTGACAATCTCCAGAAAAGGGGAATCTACCACTTGAATTAGAGGACTCTTCTTCATTAGGCATCTAGCAGAAATTTAATAATATTCCATTCAACTAGATTCAATAAATATTTATTAAATACCTAACCATTTTTTCTGGAGCTAACCATTCATGGAATAGTAACACCTCATTCTATTTTTGGTATTCCCTCAATGGGTATAAATGAAATTTTTCCTCAAGCAAAGGCATCCCTGACCATAAAGGTCTTTGGACCCAATTAGTTAGGGTCCTTTGAATTCTCTAATAAATTGATTAATCATGATAGGAGCTCCATCTTAATGACTTTTGTTACAGATTGGAATTTTGTGGCCCACACTGGCTATGTGACTCTTGATGGATCCTTTCAACTTTAAATAATTGCAGAGCAGATGCTGATCTACGTTGGTAGAGGAAGTTTCTTTACTGGGAGTTCCTTATATAATTAAAATCCCAAATCTAATCCCATTAACCCCCCAAATTGTATAAGCTAAGCACTAAGGATACAAAGACAAAAAGGAAAGAACTGCTGCCCTCAAGGTGATTATATTTTACTGGAATGGTACATATATACAGATGAGTAAATAAAAAAATACTTTTATGAAGAAAAGAGCAGTTTCAACTGGGAATATCAGAAAAGGCTTTAAAAAGGAGGTGGTACTTAACATATAAATTGGATTAAATGTTCCTTGAGGTCTCTTCTGGTTGTGAAATTCCATGATACCATCATTCTTCACTTTTTTTGTGAATCAATATTACTTACAACTTTCTATTATCCTCTTCTATAATATTTCATCAACAAGTTTGTTTCTTCAGTTTTTGCTAGCTGAAGTGATTTGGGGGTTTCTTTGGCCTCCTTATTTTATTCATTATTTCTAAGAAATAGCCATAACCAGAACCAGTGTCATTACTTGTATCCATCTCTGACTTTTTAGTGTCAATCATCAAGGCTAGATGCAGTCCTTCTTTATTAGGATTTAGACTCACAAGATTCAAAACACAGACTAGCTTTTTTTTACATGTTTAATATATTTACATGTTAAATTAATTTTGTCATTTCTATTACTGCATAAGCCAATATTTAGAAGAGCCATCTATTTATGCAAAACTGATGACTTTATATTCATTATAATCTCAGTTTCCTATGTAAATCTCTATTCTCCTCTAAACTCACAAAAAATTTTAGAATTTCCTTATATCTGTACTGTTATTTTTTGTTGGAGCTGAAAGGAAGCTTGAGGCACCATCCCCCCACTCCACAATTAGAGGTGCTTACATGAAATGAACTGGAAAAGAAGAAAGAACTCCAGCATTGAAACATATTATGGGAGGGAAGACTGGGATTCATCTTGAGAGGATGATACTTTAAAAAAAAAAAAAAAGCTTCTACTCCAAAGAATAACATAAATGGCTCTCTGCTCAGAGAGAATTTATAGAAGAACTCAAAAAAAGAATTCAAAAATTAAATGAGAGGCATTGAAGAAAAACTAAAGAAAAAATTAAAACCATCCAAGAAAAAACAAGAAGCTTATGAAAAAAAGTTAACTAACTAGAAAAGACATAGAGTCTCAAAGATGAAAATAATGCTTTGGAAATCTGAATTGGGCAAGGGGAAGCCAGTAAAGATATGAGAGACCAAGAAGTAACAAAACAGATTATAAAGAATGAGAAAATAAAACAGAATGTGAAATATCTTAAAGAAAAATGACAGATCTGAAGAAGAGATCAAAAAGAGAAAATATAAAAATAATTGGATGGCCAAAAAGAGAACCTTGACACAATAATGCAGGAGATAATCCAAGAAAATTGTCCTGGAATGATAGAACATGAGGTGAAAGTAGGAATAGAAAAAATTCACCAATCATCACCTCAAAGAAATCTTATATGGAAAATACAGGAATATTATTGCTAAATTTTGAAAATCCCAGATCAAAGAGAAAATTTTGCAAGAAACAAGAAAAAAATTCAAATATGCTGGAGCTACAATTAGAAGTGTATAAGAGCAGCTAGGTGGTGCAGTGGATAGAGCACCAGCCCTGAAGTCAGGAGGACCTGAGTTCAAATGTGGTCTCAGACACTTAACATTCCCTAGCTGTGTGACCCTGGGCAAGTCACTTAACCTTAATTGCCTCAGCAAAAAGCAAAAAAAAAAGAAAAAAAAAAAAGAAGTGTATAAAACTCTTCAGCAGTTACAATAGAAGGCCACAGGTCCTAGAATCATATCTACTGATAATCAAAAGAACTAGGCCTACAGGCAAAAATATATCCAGTAAAATTGTCTATAATCCTGAATGAGAAAAAATGGACATTCAGTGAACTTGAAGATTTTCATTACTTTCTATCACCCATACCCAAATTTCCCAGAAAATTTAACATATTAGAGCCAATATGAAAGATCAATTTTAAGAAATTTAATATGGACAAACTGTTTAAACATTGACAAATTGTTTTTATATATGTATATATATATGTATGTATATAAGATTCACATCAATAGTAGGGTAACTCAAAAGAAAGATTTACAGAGTTAAGGTAATAATAATAATCATTATACAAATGAGGTGCAGAGGAAAAATAGGCACAGAGGCATTAAAGGGGGGAGGAGGATTCAGAGTTCTGAAGAACTACTCTCATGTAGAATGGGTTCAATAGGCAATACACCAAATATACCATAAAGGGTATAAAACTCTCCAAAATCTAAAAAGGAATAAGGGGGGAGGAATGGGCAGATGGGGAAGCAAAGAGTAAGGGAAGAAGACAAGGGAGGGATCCTTGGGTGGGGGAGGTTAAGTAATAAGGCAAATTATGGAGCAAAATTTAAAGAGGCAACAAGGCTAGGAAAGACGTGTGTATGTGGGGTAGATGTGGGTGTGAATGTGTGTATGTATCTATATATCTATATATAAATATATTTTTTCTTAAATGTAGCTTGCTTGGGAGTGGTGGGGAGGATAAAAGGGGGGAAAAAGAATAAAGTAAATAAGGTGAGCAGTAGAGAACCAAAGAACAATTTACAAGAAAGTAAAGGGGAAAAAAATGTCTTTTATGAATATAGTTTCTTCTAATATGTTTACTTTCTTGATCTGGTAATTTATTGTTATATATTTTGAATCCTCCCTGATGTTCTGCTGAGCACTTGACAACATTCTTTTTTGTTTTGCTTTATTTTGTTTTGTATTTCTTTTCCATTTTCCTTTTTTCAAATAAAAAAAAGAAAAAGGAAAAAGGAAAAATAGAACTAAAGAAAAAACATTGTGGGCTATCACAATTTCTTACAGAAGTTTAAACAACATAAATTATCATAACAGGAAAGTTAAAAGTGCTTAGAAAACACCATAACCAGCAAACGTTGATCTCCTTGCTGGTCAGAGAGATATGGAAACAAAAAGTAACACTAGTTAACAATGTAAATTCATTTGTAAAACCTTATCAGATAAGATAATTAAACATTATCATCAATATCATACCATAAAATAGTGGGAAGCAGCATGGGGGAAAATAGGTTTGCAGAAAATTTGGCATTAAAATCAGATGAGATGCCAAGTCTATTTAAGGAAGAAACTGGAATGAACAATGAACAAAAAACCAATGGACAAGATCTGTAAAGATATTAAAAAATAAACTATTTTTCCTATAAATGACTGTAGGGAAACCACGTTAAGATTCTAACATTACAGTTAGAAATGTGGTACAGTGAAGAAAGAGAAACTGCACTAGAAAAAACAAAATTGGAAAGATTACATGAAAAAGACCAGAGGATGAGTTAGAGGTAGCACAATTTTAAAAGGCAGCTAAAAGATAGATTCTTAACATATTTGAGAGAGAGGATATTTCTAAATATTTGGAGAGAGAGGAAGTCCAGACCTTATTACCTTTTTAAAAGGTGACTGGAAACATATCAATAACCATATATCAATTTTTCATTTCTAAAAACCTTTATGATAATAATCTATATGTGCATCAGAGATCCTTAATGAAGGTAGTCATGGGGAAAAAGTTTGCTTTTGTAGATAATATTCTATAATAGGCCACAAGTTAGTTTTGTAGTGAATTATAAGGTATAGAAACCCCATTGTGCTTATTGTTAATGAAAAATAAATTGTTTTAATAAAAAATAAAATAAAATTCAAGAAAAAAAATAATTGCTTTAGAATAAAGTAGAATAAAGCACTGAATAAAAGGCTCTCCTCCAACAAGATGTTCTCAAGCATCTATCAAAATTCTACAAAATTTTCAGTAGTAATAATTCTGCTCAATAACCTTCTGATTGTAAATATCAAATATAACATGAAATAGGGAGACAATTCATTAAAGGTGTTTACTACTTCCATGGATAACGACAAGTGTAGAGTTCAAATGGAAAATACCAAAATAGATGGTGAAGTTTAGATGCTCTTATCTTTAGATGACATTGCATTGATGACATCAATCTGTGAAACATTGCATCATAAGTAAGATTTGTGATTACTCACAGGAGTCTGGCCTAATAAACCACATAGGGGAAAAAAGTACAAGTGGATTAAATATGCCTACTGTCCAAATTATAGTATTCAGGTAGGTACATAATCAAATATCTGGTATGTCAATCAGTATATCAGTATTGTACATACACTGTAGATGGACAATGAGCTCTCCTAAAATTGAAGAAGAGAGCAAGCAGAATGAATTGAATTAAGGAATGTGTTTTCAGTAATCTCAAGCTTTCCCCAAAATCAAAGGGCCATTTTTAAAGCAGTAATATTCCTCTGGAAACATTAATATTCATAGCAGTAGTAATATTTGTAGTAGTGATAGTGGTTATGGTAGTGGTGATGGTAGTATTTACCATGTGCCAGGCACAGTGCTAAGTTCTTTATAATGATTACTTCATTTGATCCTCATAAGAACTCTGGGAAGTACATGCTATTATTGACCCCTATTTTACAGTTGAAGAAACTGGGGTAAACAGAAGTTAAATGACTTGCTCATGGTCACAGAGCAGAGTCAGGTCTTCCTGACTGTAGGCTCTATGCTCTCCCCACTGTGCTATTTAGTTGTCCCTATATAGCTATCATAGAATAACACCATCTCCAAATAATTAAAGCAGTGAATCGATCAAAGAGGAACAGAGAGATATGTGGTGGGTATGACTGCATTTGGAGGCAGTTCAGTGGCACAATGCATAGAGTGCTAGACCTAGAATCTGGAAGGCCTAACTAATTCAACCTTACCCTCAAATATATCCTAGATAATGGGCAAATTATTTAATCTCTACCTCCCAAGGTTCTTGGGGGGGGGTGAAATGAGATAAGATTTATAAATTGCTTTGCAAACATTTTGTTTGTTGTGTCTTTGATTAAACTTTATAAAAATGTTTGGTACATGAAGTTCAAGGTTAGATATGATTTAATCACATAAACATACATTTTAAAGTCAGAAGGGACCTTCCAAGAGGACCTTAACTAATCTAGCCCCTCCTTTCACAGATAAGGAAACCAATACTCAATAAAGTCCAGTGACTTGTTTAGGCACATAGGGTAAGTTGAAGGTCGAGGGTTCTACCCCAGGTTCTCTGATTTTATTTATATCCATGAGCATTCCACTGTATCATACAGCCTCCTTATTCTTAATTTTTCCTGATTATTAGATTATTTGGTGTTGATCACCATTAAGTTTATAATGGTGCATTTGATGAGATGCAAGTTTGAAACAAGTATTACAAAAGGCAGCCTGACAAAAGCACCTATTTCATCAATTCTGGGAACTGTTTTTGGCTGTGTTACCAGTTGCAGACCTTCTCCAAATACTGATATAACTGAAACTGAACTTCAAAGATAGAAACACAGGAGTTCCCCCCCCTCCCATTCATAGCTGTAAACTTTTAAAGGGCATCCTGAATGAGGAAGTTATGGGTCACTGAACAAAAATTTGAAACAGGGTAAATAACTCACTACAAGCATAGAAATCAGCAAAGAGTGAAGAAGAGATAGTATCAAATATGTGACAGAAATCTGAGTCATGAAGAAGCCAGTAGCAATAGGAATCTGGGTAGAGTTGGCAGTGTTTTATGTGTTAGTATGAAGATAAATTCACTTTCTGCTACTGTCTGAATTAGCCAAACTAAGCTCTTTAACAAATCCCACATGAAAGAAAGGCAGGATATTCTGAGGTGCCTAGTACATAGCCACTCTTTCCAGGCCACTGAACTGGAACATTTGGTATTGATATTTAATGAACCAGTGAACAGTTTTTTTTGTTTTGTTTTGTATGCATATTTAACAAAGTTACTGGATAATAGGGTTTTTCCCAAAAATTAAATTAAATTTTTTATTTAATTATGCTAAAATGAATGAAAGGCTACCCTTTGTTACCCTTTTTTTTTTCTCCTAGAGGTATCACACATCTAAGGTAGACTTAGACAAAGCAATGGATTACATAAAGACCTTAGAATGTTCCACTTCTTTCTAGGTAGCATAATGGATAGAATACTGAGATTGGAATCAGGAAGATTTGAGTTCAAATCTGGCCTGGGACACATGCTACCCTGTTCCAGCTTCCTCAGCTGTAAATGGAGGTAAATAACACCTAAGAAGTAGGTAAAGATTAGATGAAATCATGTTTGTAAAACACAGCACAGTGTTTGGAGCATAATAGACACTACATACACACTTATTCCCTTCCCTTTACTATCATGCCATTACGATCAGAATCTTTATATCCTAGGATCACAGGTCTTAGAAATGGAAGAGATCTCAGGAGTCCAGTGCATACCTAAACAGATTCTTATCTACAATATCTATGAGAAGTAGTCATCCAGTTTCCACTTGAAGACATTCAGTGAGATAATACATTCTACTTTTGGATGGGTCATAGTATTAGGAAGTTTTTCTTTCTTTTTTCTTTTTTTTATAGTTTTTGAAAGAATTATAGTAATTTTGTGAGCCAAACTGACTCCATCTTGTAAAATTGACTCTATTTTCTTGTTTTATTTTCTTGAAGTTCCACTTGCTTCCTAATTGTGATAATGGAATGAAATCCTATCTTACATTCAGAAAAGTTCAACTGTTTGCTTTTCTCCCAAATCTGTAAATTCACTTATCCCCAATTTAGAAAATCCCTAATCTTTCCTCTAGTTAGAAATCAGATAATCCAATCTTATATTTTGTTTTATATCATTTTCTTTTAATGTATAAAAATCTGTCTCCTCCTGTATTCAGGGTCCAATGCCAGGATGAGAAGGCTTAGTCCCATTGTTAAGCAATTAGTATGTATTGTATATAATATAGTTTGCATTAATAAATCAATATACTTAGAAGCTTGAACCTTTGTTTCCTCAGTTATTTCAGATTTTACCCACCACAATTAATCCTAAAATATGGTTTCCTGTCATTTACACTCATGGCTCCTAATTTTTACTGCTGTAGTTTAAGTGGAATACATCTTATCTCTTTTCTACATGATATCCTAGTTTTCAATCCTACCTAAGTCTTCTCTTTTCCAAATTAAACATCATCAATTCTTCAATTTATCTTTACATGACAAAGTGTGAAATCTACCAAAAATTCTAGTTATCCTGCTCTATATCTATTCTAGTTTATTCATATACATTTTAAATGTGACACCAAGGATTAAATGCTTCAGTTCAGTCTTCTGATAACAAAATATGGAAGGATAAATGATATCCATTTGAACTGGTTAATTCCTAACACTTCCAGGTAGTACATATATTTTAATAGTTAAGTAGCCTTTGTTAAACATTTCTGATGTGCCATTGTACCATGTGTACTATTAAATACTGCCTATATAAAGAAAAGCAAAAACACCATCCCTATCAGTCAATAAGCATTTATTTATTATCCCTGTAAATACATACACTACATTTAGTATAAAAGGAAGATAATCTCAGAGAGAAGATGCCAGCAGTGAGGTAAGGAATCAGGGGATGAAATGGGGGAGTGGTAATAAAGAACCAGTTTTCAGTTTAACCCTTGAATTAACTCTAATGAGACATATTTAAGATCACTTAAACAAGTTTACTGGTTCTTTGAGAAGCAGGTTGAGATTTGATGAAGGAGGAAATAAAAATGGTTCAGAGTAGGCATGACTTTTTAGCCACTTTCAGTCTACCCTAGAGACTACTATCCACTCTGATATTCTTGGGGGGAGGAGGTAGAGAAGAACTCTTTGTGTACCATCCACAGATACATCCATTTGATTCTTACTCCTGTACATCAGGATCAAACATCCTCTCTCCACTTTTTTTTTTAGGTATATGAAGTTTAGCTTAAATGATAAAGATGTTGCCACACTTAATGGTCATTAAAAAATCAGTGCAATTTAGTAAATATATTAATGGTTTACAGTTTACCTGTACTGGAGATATTTAAAAAAAAATCTTTGCTCTTAGAATGCTTGCATTCTACTAGAAAAAAATTGGTTTGATTGCCTCCCCTCTCCCATTACTATTCATGAAAAAAATTACAATTTTCTTTCAGTGGCAGTAATAAGTGAGTAGATGACTTTTGTATATACCAGTAGAAATAATTCTGAAGAGAATGGTATTTTATAAGTTGGGGAATGACCAACTAGCCGACTGATTGGTAAAGCTAGACTCTGTCTCTTGCTCTGCCACTGATTTCCTATTTTTGGACCAGACAAACCACACAAATCCCTTGGATCTCCATTTCCCAGCCTGTAAAAAAGGAATAATGCTTTTCTTTTATTTTTATTTGCTTTTTGCTGAGGCAATTGGGGTTAAGTGACTTGCCCAGGATCACACAGCTAGGAAGTCTCTGAGACTAGATTTGAACTCAGGTTTTCCTAACTTCAGGGCTGGTGTTCTAACCACTGTACCACCTAGCTGCCCCTTTCCCTTTGTTTTATAAATTAATCTATAGTATAGGTAAACTCATCATTTTCAGGACAGAACAACTTGCCAATGGCTTTAAAATATCTAAAACTTTTAGTTATTATTCTGACCTCCTTAAGGTTCAAACCTACATTACAAATACCTTCTATGTTCATTGATCCTCTACTGGCATGCTAACATAGAAAGGTAGTTTATGCAATTGACATTTTATTAGGAAAAAAACAGGAAATCTTAAGGCACCCTGGTTGACTCTCGATTTGCTCTCTCAGAGTTAAGCTTATTATATTTTAGTTATTCCATGGGATTCTCTGGCAGCCTGAGGGATTTGGGAAGTCACTCTTATTTTCTATAGGCTCAAGTTCCCACCAACTGTATTCCCTCAGTTTTAGGGGTCCATTAACTAGTTCCTCAATATTTTTAATTAAAACTTTTTATTTGTAAAACATATTCATGGGTAATTTTTCAACACTGACCCTTGAAAAGCTTTCTGTTGCAAAATTTTCCCTCCTACTCCCCACACCCTCCCCTAGATGGCAGAAAGTCAAATACATGTTAATTATGTTAAAACATTTGACAGATCAAATATGCGTATACATATTTATACAATTATCTTACTGTACAAGAAAAATCGGATCTACAACAACAATAACAAAAAACCTGAGAAGGAAAATATAAAGCAAGCAAACATCAATAGAGAGCGTGAAAATGCTATGTTGTGGTCCAGATTCAGATCTCACAGGCCTCTCTCAGGGTGTAGATGGCTTTCTTCATCACTGAACAACTGGAACTAGTTTGAAACAGCTCATTGTTGAAGAGAACCATGTCCATCAGAATTGATCATCATATAGTCTTGTTGTTGCCATGTACAATGATATCCTGGTTCTGCTGATTTCACTCAGCATCACTTCATGCAAGTCTCTCCAGGCCTCTCTGAAATCATCCTGCTGGTCGTTTCTTACAGAACAATAATACTCCATGACATTGATATACTATAATTTATTCAGCCATTCTCCAATTGATGGGCATCCTTTCAGTTTCCAGTTTCTAGCCACTACAAAAAGGGCTGCCACAAACATTTTTGCACAAGTGGGTCCCTTTCCTTCCTTTAAGATCTCTTTGGGATACAGGCCCAATAGAAACACTGCTGGGTCAAAGGGTATGCACAGTTTGATAACTTTTTGAGCATAGTTCCAAATTGCTCTCCAGAAGGTTGGATCCATTCACAGTTCCACCAACAATGTATCAGTGTCCCAGTTTTCCCACATCCCCTCTAACATTTGTCATTATCTTTTCCTGTCATTTTAGCCAATCTGACAGGTGTAATGGTATCTCAGAGTTGTCTCAATTTGCATTTCTCTGATCAATAGTGATTTGGAGCACCTTTTCATATAACTAGAAATAGGTTTAATTTCATCATATGAAAATTGTCTTCATAAATGATCAGCAAGATGATTTCAGAGAGGCCTGGAGAGACTTACATGAACTGATGCTGAGTGAAATGAGCAGAACCAGGAGATCATTATACACGGCAACAACAGTACTATATGACAATTAATTCTGATGGACATGGCTCTCTTCAACAATGATATGTTTCAAACCA
>JAJPUD010002861.1:231590-242132 GCA_023553655.1 Myrmecobius fasciatus
TTGATTCTAATATAGTAAGGTAATTTTGGTCCTCTTTAAGAAAAAAAAAGGACTACAACCAACCAGCATGTGGAGGGAATGTTTCAGAGGCTGATAGTAAAGGAAAAGTGACTTTGGAGTAGTTGAATAGAATTAGACTAAGCCAAGTCACTAATCTACTGGTGTATGACAAGGATGTTTATGGTCATTTGTCACTGATTGAACAAGGTCAGTCTTTAGTACACTGAATTGTTATCCCTGATGAAAATATTCTAGAAGGATAGCAGACAGAAGGACAGAGACAGAGTCAGAGAAAGAGAGAGAGAAGGGAGAGAGACAGACGGAGACAAACAAAAAGACAGGGACTGGAAGAGAGAGACAGAAACAGAGTCAGAGAGAGACAGAGAGAGAGAGAGGGAGGGAGGGAGAGAAGGAGAAAGGGAGAACAAGAGGGGGAGATAGAAAAAGGGAGAGAGAGGAAGAAGGAAAGGAGGGAAGGAGAGGGGAAAGGAAAGAGAGGAAGGAAAGAAGGAGAGAGAAAGAAAGAAGGAAGGAGGGAGGAAAAGTCAGGATTCACTGAAACTGGTTATGAGTAGCTCCAGGACATGTTCTAAGGTATGAGTCTCTAAGACCAAACAAAGAGGCTGCTCCAGATCACCCAGATTCCTCTGCAGAAGCTTAGGGCAAATCTATTGGGATGTGATCTGGTGTGCAGAAATATTTCTAGTACAGGTTCAAAAGAATGTGGGACCAGGGTTTTGTGGACCTTATCATCATAAGCACAAAATTTTTTAAACAAAATATGAAAAAAAAATAATTTCATTATTAAAAATCTGCATAATCAAGTGAATGTTATATTTATATGACATATGTTGTATGGGATATGGAAACATATGAATGCACCTAAATGAAAACAGTCAATTATCTTGAATTAGACAGAATTATTTTGGATTCCAATAGCCCTATATAACAGTCCCGGGAAAATGTTCTGTATTTGATCAACATTTTCTATATATCAGGTGGAGTTTCCACTTGACCAGCATTGGATTGCCTAAGTGCTTATAGATTATTGCTTATTGTTAACTGTAATTATCATTTGGCATATACTATTGAATGAATACATTGCCACAAATGATAGAATATTAACACATTCAACATGTTGATAAAAGGGTATAGATTGTTATATGATACTACTTTATAAATGATGTGGTGCAATCAATAATGTTATGGTAGCAGTCAGTTGCAGTAGAAAACATAGTGTGGATGATTAAGTACAGTAATAATTCACTTTTTTAACTTAAAATAAATATCAAAACATCATTGTCGAATTTAAAGATTTTCTTTTGACATCTCATGTATATTTCAAATTTACAACATGAAAATACATTACATTACAATTTAAGAATATTAATCCATAAGCATTGATATTACTAGCATATCTTATAAATTGAGCAGTTACTTGCTTTTAATGTCCTATATTTGTTCTGAGAAATTGCTTGCTTTTGATGTCCTATTTTTGTTTCTTAGAATTTCTATGTATTTCATTAGCTGCTTAAAATAAACCAGTAACCAAAATTATTTTTTTAAAGTTTTATTTATTTAATTTTATTTTTACTAAGGCAATTGAGATCAAGTGACTTGCCCAGGGTCACACAGCTACGGAATGTTGAGTGTTTGAGGCCAGATTTGAACTCAGGTCCTTCTGACTTCAGGGCTGGTGCTCTATCCACTGCGCCACCCAGCTGCCCCAGTAACCAAAATTATTTAAAAATATATTACAAACATTAATGTTTTGATTATAACTATAACAAACTAAAATTTAAAATTTTTCTTATCTAAAGGAGCATATTGTTGTCATGAAAGTACAGATGTATGTTAGCGAATAATATTCCAAAAACAGTATCTTCTCTCATCTAATATTAAGTTAGAGATGAAATAATTTGTATATAGGCCAGAAGATTTTTATTGTATACTATTTGTATTTATGTGTTTAATCTATAGTAATAGTACTCAAAAAAGCCATAATGCAGTTTTAACATGAAAATTTTGTTATGTTCATATAACAACTGAAATTTGGATTTCACTTTAGTTTGTGTTCTTAAACTATAATTTTGATGCATTTTGTATATTTCATACAAAGTTATAATTATTTTATTTTTGAGAAAGTAAGAGTTGTTATACCTAGGGTTTCAAAACTGGCAGTCTCAATAGTTCATTCTCTAGGTTATTTATTCTGCCAAAACAATCACTGTTTAAAACATATATTTTAAACTTTTATATAATGCACAGCAAAAAATATTTTTAAAATTATCCATTTCATGAAAATGAATATTATTATCAGGACTTTCTATGAAGGGCATTTTTTTCCTCACTTGAAAAGACTTTTAATCCACTATTTTAAAGAGACATTTTCACGTTTTCTTGAATTTTGTATTAGTGGGGAGTTATACTGAGTGGGTTCAAGATATTATTCTAAGGTTAAACTAACAAAAACTAACAACTGGTATTAAAAACACTTTATGAAAACAAAGCTATGAATATTTGTGGTATCTTAAGAGAAGAGGTGCAATGTTAAAATGAAGTGAGCCATCATGGTGTAAATTTTTGTCCTGGAATATCTGATTTTTATGATGAATAGAATTGTGAATGGTGGCACAGAATTATAACTGTAGTAGACATGTGTACTATAATAGTAATCCAGATTTAGACAGTCATTTCAGCTCTCTATAATTCAATGTTTTATATTCTAATATTTCTTATGCTTTTCTTAAGTTGTGAGTGAGACTGTGAGTTACTATCATCTAGGGTTGCCCAACTAATGTCTAAATCAGGATTTGAACTCAAGTCTGATTCAATAACAAACCCAACATTCCTACTTACTAAACCATCTAGCTGCATATCTGTTCCTATTGCCAAGATGAAGATGAGGTCTCTGTGGATTAAGTGAACAGAACAATTGGAGTTATATCAGAGAATGTGAGGAATTCCTTACAATACAGAATTCTGGAGGATGCAAAACTAAAGAGAATATGGTGTCTCTCTTGGCCAGGAACAAATCTCTCTGCACAAACTTCATATAAGTTCTTATTTTAAACATTTCATTGACTGGAAACATACCATGCAGATCACCAGTTTTTAAAAAAGAATATTTTAAAATTTTGTTTTAAATCCCCAAGTCCCTCCCTTTTCCCTTATGATCTTTTTCCTTTTCTTCCTCCATTCTTCTTTGAATTTTGACCTCCAGCACTGCCCCTTTTCCATCCCACCATTCTCTCTGACCTTCTCCGTTCCTTTTTTTCCCACTTTTCTTGAATGGAATCATGAGACTTATCAGAAAAAAGGAATATGCAAAAAATCATAAACTAAAAATCATAACTAAAGGAGTTAAAATCTCTGATTTCTAAGGTTCCTTCAAGTTTGGAAATCCTTAATTTTCATCAAGAAAAGATTAACAGTGTGATTTTTAAACTACTTAAGGCAAGTGGGTGGTACAATGAATATATCACTGGACTAGGAGCCAGGATATTCTACGTTCAAATCTATCCTCAACTTGGGCAAATCATTTAAATTCTGTCTCAGCTTTCTCATTTGTGAGGAACAAATAAGATAATAATTGTAAAGAATTTAGCACAGTGTATGGTGCATAGTAAATGCTATATACATATATATATATATGATAATTATTATTTACCTCCTAAAGTTTTTATTAGGATCAAATGAGATATTTATATGCTTTGCAAACCTTAAAGTATTATGTAAATGCTAGCAAATATTACTCTTGAACATTAAAAATTATTTAATCTGACCTGATCATTTTAGTTATGTGGAAACCAAGGCCCCAAAATGTTAAGCAATCTGGCCATAGTTCCATAGTAAGTTATTAGCAAAATCAGGATCAAAACCAACAACCAGAGAACAATCTCTGGATCTTGATTCCCAAACTACTATGTTTTTCAATACACTATTCCTTCCTTTCTGACACTGATATCATTATTTAGAGCAGTTGGTTGACTCAAGTAGATTACTCCCTATACTAGTGTGACTGAGCTAGTAAAGTTCTGTTTTAACTGGGATCTTTCATTCAGTAGAACTTTTATTTAAAGTTCAGGCTTCAGTCAAGAAAGATGTGTCCACACTCACCACTTGGTCCAGTTAGACTGACTATTAGTAGGATACTAAGCAGGAATATGTGCACTTTGCCCATACTGACCTCTGGCTCCTAGATTCCTGAGCACCCTACATAAATTCTGGCAATTTGTGTTTCTGATGGGAACCAGGGGTCTTCCAAAAAGTAGTGGACAACTCATTTGTGTGACTGTTAGATAACGTGTTTAACATCACAACTCAATCTGAAATTTGGCATCACCAGGAATTTTCTGTCTTTGATACATTTGCAACCTGGGTAACCCACTGTCTAAGGCAAGACACAACCATGAAAGCCTGGATTAAGATATAAGTTTTTTATGAGCAAATGATATAGTCCTGATTAACCTTTAGCATTGCAAAGTCAAGCTACCTAGTGTCTCAAAGTAAAGAAAAGCCTTATTGAAATCTCAGAGGAGTTGTTGATACAATTATGTTGCAAACAAGCCAGTAATAGCATAAAGCTATCAGATATAAAATTTTAATGTAGCCCTTATACATAAAAAATTTAGTATAGTGAATAGACTCCAGTTGTTTGTTAGGTTCCAAATCCCAGATGAAAGCAAGATACCAAGTTAGGGAGAAAACTAATTCAAAGCATAAAGTTATAAAACAGCCTGGTTACAAAATTACAACTCATTTGACTGAAGGAAGCTTAAGTACCAAATGCTTTGGCATATGGGATCTTATCTGGGCCAGATAGTGGATGAAAGCACACACAAAAAAGAATAATTAAAGGAAATTTTAGATTGTGTGTCCATGAGAAGAAAATATTCTCAGTCCTGACATACCAACATTTTTTGGACAATATTTTTGTAGGTCACAGAAGCCTGTAATGGGCAAGTCCTCTGGCTTACTACAGTTCAATCAAGTATAACAAACAAAAAACCCAAAAATATCCTCTGGCTGCAGACATTGGTGTGGGTGCTACTTACTCAGAGACAAATAATTCACTTCAAATATAAAAGTACTTCCTCCTGAGACTGTAACTCCATTAAGTGGTCTTCTTCATGCTCTTCCATTAGTAAGAAGGCAAGGGCTTAAAAGTTCTATTTCTTCATTCATCATTCATATGCATAAATTATAAAATCCTACCAGAGAGCCTTTAGGCCAGGATCTCAAAGAATATAGTACTTTTAGTTAGTGAGTTCTGACAGAATGTATCAAGGAATATATCTTCAGCTGCCAAGTATTGAGGTGGATCAGGAATCTTTTCTTAAGTACTTCTAAGAATTTCTCATAAATCATAGATTTAGAGCTGGAAGGAATCTTAGAGGCTATTGGATCTAACTCTCTCATTTTATAGACGAGGAAACAGAATCCAACAAGTAGATATCAAAGAAATTTGAATTCAAATCCTCCTGACTCCAAAACCAAGGCCTCTCCCTAGAGGGTTAAAGAAAAGAATAGGAATCATCTCATATTTTTTATTTTTGAATTTTACCTAAGTGCCTGGCTCATTATCCAAAGTACTTTGTAAACCTTACAGCACTATATACATGCTAATTATTATTAATAATTACTATTTGTATTAGATTGCATTGAAAAAAGCTATAGGAGTATAATCAAGTAATGAATATGAGTGATCAGGGTTGCAAGCCACGAAATAATTGTACAAGAGGGCAAAATTTGGATCTGATATTTTCATTATGGCTAGCCTTCACAGAGAAACTTTTACTATATAACAGCAGCTTAAGCTTTCTTGTGTGGTTAAAACAAATGTATTTATTCAGTCCCAAAAGGAGACAAAACTGCTTTACGGGAGAGCAAATGTGCTTGCTGCTCACTTTGCTATCTGCCCAGGCTTTCTTTGAGTAAAACTGGGTAAGTTGGCCATGTACCAACATCAAGCAACTACTGGCAATGAGAAAAAGACAGATTCAAAATATGAGTTTGAGACGATATGGATAAGGCCTCAGAGAATCTTATTACTAATAAACAAACATAAAAACTATAGGCCTTCCTTTGAGAAAATCATTTTTTCTTAGCAGAGTTCATTGAAGAAAGATAATTCTGTTTATTGTCTGCTAAGATTAGATTAAAGCAATTTCAGAAGTAGGAAGGAAATTTAACTTGGGAGCTTTTAACTTTTCTAGATTTTTTACTGCAGGAAATTTTAACTGATTTTTTTTTTTAAAGTGTAAGTGGGCCGTGGGGGCAATAACAATTAAGGGAGGTTTTTCACATACACCCCAATTGGAATTTCTTTCCTTCTATAGAGTATGCACAGTTTCCTCTCCTCTCTCATAGGAATGTTAATATCTTCTTTGAATTAGGAAAGCATAGTAGTTACATATGCCTACTTACAGTTTTCTGAGTCCAAGTCAGAGAATTAAAACCTATTAGTGGAGTGTTTTAGTCCAAGAAATGGCAGCAAAAAGTTGCTGTAGAGATACACAATAGGAGGGGTAGCTAGATGGTAGAGTGGATAGAGCACCAGCCCTGGAGTCAGAAGGACCTGAGTTCAGATTTGGTCTCAGACACCTTAACACTTCCTAACTGTGTGACCCTGGGCTTAACCCCTATTGCCTCAGCCAAAAAAAAAAAAAAAAAAGAAAGAAAGAAAGAAATACACAATAGAAGCAAACATTGGCTATTATGTCCCAAGAAGGTAATTCTTGGACAATGATCATGAACCCCAACCTTCTGAAAGTGGCTGTGAAGGTAAGATGGAAGGATAGCTTTTCTGCTAACAATCTGTCCTTTTGAGTCCCAGACAGTTGGTCAAGTTGGAGGCAGCTGCACTTACCAAAAACAAGGGTGGAGTTATCTGTATCTTCTAAATCAATAGCCTCCATTTTTTGTTGTGTATCAATCAGTTTAAAAACATTGTTTCAAAACTCTCAGCATGTGTTCATCTATCTATTTATAAATGATATTTATGCTACTATATCAATATTTATGCATATCATAAAATTGCAATAAAATAGAAAGTTTTAAAGGATGAGAAAAAGATAAAATGATATTTGATCTTAAGTCAGGAAAATATTGAGGAAACAGGCAATGATATTAGGGAGGGGAATAGAATATACTAGATGGTATTCTACCATCTACTTACTAGTACTTAGGGGTGATAGTATTAGTAGAAAATACTCTAACCCTTAATGTATATCACTAGGATTCTGAGGAGAGTAGGCAGCCTTGCTCTGAGCATCAGACTTGCCAGTTGAAGTATGGGATGGCAGAATGTCCTCGCAATACACACACACACACACACACACACACACACACACATATATATATATATATATGTATGCATTTATGTACATATGTATAGATGTGACATGTCCACATACAAATATACACTCATAACACACAACATGTATTATATATATACATTATATGTGTTGTCAATTGCACTGAATTTCTAACCTGAGCAGGCTAGAGGCAAGAGAGTCAGGAATCAAACAGAAATTTAATTTTAAAGTGAGGGAAACAACTTGTAAGCAAGAAGGTAAATTAAATGTATGTTTCAGGACCCCTAGTGGAAGGACCTGCTTTAGTGTAGGCACTTCTCAATACTTATACTATTGACTATACAGTGAATTGTAGAGCAATGAGCAGTAACAGCAACAATGTGACAAGTTTGATTCCTAACAGGGCTTCATGGCCAGAATTTGTCTGAATTTGTCTGGTGCTTGTCAAAGCTCAGAGAACAATGGTGCTGGTCAAATCAACACAATAATTATTTAATATTTTATCAGAGGGTGAGATCATCTAGAGGGTGAGTGCAAAGGATTGTTATGGCAAGATCAGGGCATAATTTGCTTGCAGGGCTTTAGTTCTGGAAAAGAGGGTATCTCCTATCATCTTAACAATGTATACACGTGTATATGTACATATATGTATAAGGTGTATATATACATAAGTGTACATATATACATATACACATGTACATACATATATTGGTATATACCAATAATACCACAAACTATTATATATATATATATTTTTTTTTTTTAAGGGGAAGGGTCGAACTACCTATTCTCTGAGGTTCCTTCTAACTTTAATCTATAATCCTCTTTCCCACCTAAAATCTAGTGTATTTATAAAATACTTAACATCATGATAGGTATTCATTTTTCAGATTGCTTTTTAAAGTGACAACTGGCCGATAAGGAACTATATTCAGCACAGCTAACTTTTAAGGATAAAATAGTAAAAGGAACACTAGATTTGGAACCAAAGAACCTGGGTTCAAATCTCAATTCTTCTAGCTTACTACCCACCACCAAGCACATGCTTACCCAAGTTCCCTTTCAGCTCTAAATCTATGATCTCATTTTTATAGTAATGTGAAAACTAGAGTCTGTAGTTCACAGAGTGAAGCAATCACTCTTTCTTAATACTGGAAGTAATTTGGGGCTACCCATGTCAGAGCTGGAGGTGGTTAAAGAAATACACATAGTCTCATAGACAAGAATTGAGAGGAAGAAGAGGGGAATGAATAGCAGCAGCAAATTAACATACTCAGCACCCCCCTTCCCCTGGGACTTTAATGAGCTTATCTGAAAGAATCAGCTGCTCAGAGACAACATGTGAAAGAAGAAAATGAAAGTGGGATTGTTCTGCAGGAAAAAAGGGAGAGAGTGAAAAAATCCATCACACTGACTGAAGATGTTGACTATATCCACTTCTTCAAATACTGAAGAAGTTCATTTTTAAAAAGGTAACAAAAAGTGTGTTCTTCGGATCCAACCATTCTGGAGAGCTATTTGGAGCTATGCTCAAAAAGTTATCAAACTATGCATACCCTTTGACCCAGCAGTGTTTCTATTGGGTTTATATCCCAAAGAGATCTTAGAGGAGGGAAAGGGACCCATATGTGCAAGAATGTTTGTGGCAGCTCTTTTTGTAGTGGCAAGAAACTGGAAACTGTGTGGATGCCCATCAATTGGAGAATGGCTGAATAAATTATGGTATATGAATGTTATGGAATATTATTGCTGTGTAAGAAACAACCCGCAGGATGATTTCAGAGAGGCCTGGAGAGACTTGCATGAACTGATGCTGAGTGAAACAAGCAGAACCAGGAGATCATTATACACAGCAACAACATTACATGATGATCAATTCTGAAGGACATGGTTCTCTTCAACAATGAAATGTCTCAAACCAGTTCCAACTGTTCAGTGAAGAAAGCCATATACACGCAGAGAGAGGGATGTGAAATGTGGACCACAACATAACATTTTCATGCTCTTTATTGATGTTTGCTTGCAGTGTGTTTCCTTTCTCTGATTTTTTTTCTTGTAGATACGATTTTTCTTGCACAACAATGATAAGTGTGGAAATATGTATACATATATTCGACTTGTCAAGTATTTTAACATAATTAACATGTAGTGGACTTCCTGCCATCTAGAGGAGGGGAGGGAACTGGGGGTAAAATTTGTAACGGAAAGCTTTGTAAAGATCAATGCTGAGGAACTACCCATACATATGTTATGCAAATAAAAAGCTTTAATAAATTTTTTTTAAGTGTGTTCTTTCCCCAGTCTTCCCCTCTTTGTTCCTGTCCATTAGTGGACACTATAATATTCTCTATTTGCTTCTTTTACCTAAATCTTTCCCATATCAGGATTTTTGCCTTACACATAGAGGCTGGCAGCGTTTAAGTCAGAAAGCAAAAATTTTAAATACAGCACAAAATCAAATCTTTGCTTAAATATATATATATATATATATATATATATATATATATATATATATATATATATATATTTGCTTTTTGCTGAGGCAATTGAGGTTAAGTGACTTGCCCAGGGTCACACAGCTAGGGAATGTTAAGTGTCTGAGACCAGATTTGAACTCAGGTCCTCTTGACCTCAGGGCTGGTGCTTCTTTGCTTAAATATTAAGAATTTTCCTAATTGGGGGCTCTAATCTATTAATTGGGCTACTAACTTTTCAACTGATAAAAACTTCATAAATCAGCAAAGAAGAAAACCATCATGGATCAGAGAACTATCATATTATCCAAAGGTAAAAAGCAAACTGTTGTAAACTGGCCGGTCAATTTCACAATCCACAGAAACAATCATTGGTATGATATTTTGAACCAATAATTGAAGAGGAGTTTGAATCAGAAAGTCCAGCCAAAGAATTGGGGTGTGTGGGAATGAATGGGAGACAGCCAAAGTTCATTGGACAGATGGACTGAGAGAAGTAAAAGATATTTAAGATGATGTTAACCTACCTCATAATTTTCTCAAATATTGGCTGTGACTTTCATAATTACTAAGTAAATAGCAATACCAAATCAATAAAAATTTGTTGAATATACTCTAGGTGTGAAATAATGTACTGGATATGTGGAAGGAAGGAAGGAAGGAAGGAAAGAAAGAAGGAAGGAAGGAAGGAAGGAAGGAAGGAAGGAAGGAAGGAAGGAAGGAAGGAAGGAAGGAAGGAAGGAAGGAAG
>JAJPUD010002861.1:272303-285578 GCA_023553655.1 Myrmecobius fasciatus
AAAAAAAAAAAAATGAAGATAATTCAAAACACACTCATTCATCCCTGAACTGTTCTTAGAATCATGTTCATTCAATTCAAAGATGGCAGATTAGAGGCATCCTAGATCAATTCCCACAAAATTCCCCTTCAAACAACTTTAAAATAAAGACAGATCAAATTTTAGAGTGACAGAACTAGCAAAAGGCCAGAGTCAGACATTTTTCTGGTCTAAGAATTAGGAAATTTGCAAGGGAAGTTTTCTGGAAGTTTGTCAGGGTGGAAGTCCCACTGAAGTCCACACAGCAACAGTGGCTTCTCAGCCCAGAAAAAATAAGAGGGTAAGGCAACTGATCTGAAAGAGATAACAGGGGACCTGTTACTGGCACTAGGGTCAGCTGGCACTGATTGGCAACTCTACTGCCCCTACACAGTTCTGGGTCCCAATTCCAGGGTAGAGAGGAACACTGGAAAATTGGTTCCAAGGGAGCAGGGACCCTGGTCTCAGTTACAAGTCAAAAAGTGCCGGTGGCAAAGGAACTAGAATTACAATCAAGATTAACCTACCCAGAAAAACTGGGTAAATCCTTCAAGGGAAAAATGGATATTTAATAAAATAAAATTCTTTTAAACATTCTTGATGAAAAGATCAGAGCTGAGTAAAAAATAAATAAATATTCAAACACAAGACCCAAGAGAAGCATAAAAGTTAAACAGGAAAGAGCAATCATAAGGATCTCAATAAAGTTAAACTGTTGACCTTCTATATGGGAAGTTGATACATGCAACTCCTAAAAACTTTATCATTATTAGAGCAATTAAAAAGAGTTTACTTAAAGGACATGGATATGAGGAGATTATGTTGGAAGAATCTTCAAAGCAAATGAAGGAGTGAGAATTTAGGGATGCACTGGGAGGAAGAGGAAGGGAGAAGTGGAGTAGGAAATTTTTTTCACATAAAAGAGGCATGCAATTTATAATGGAGGGGGAAATGGGGGAATGACACAATCCTTGAACCTCACTTTCATTGGAATTAATTCAAAACATGTGTATATGTGTATGTATATATGTATGTATACATATATATGCACTTAATTGTATATATAAATGTAGCTTGCTTCATAGGAAAATAGGAAGGGAAGAAGTTAAGAAAAATGAAGGATATTAAAAGAGAGGTCAGATTAACGAAGGCAGTGCTTAGAAGAAAAATAGGCTTTTGATGAAGACTTTTGAGGAGGAACAGGATAAAAAGAATGAGAGAAGGAAATGAGATAGAGGGAAATACACAGTTAGTAATTATAACTGTGAATATAAGTTGTATAAACTCACCCATAAAACATAGGAGAATGGATTAGAAACGAGTATCCAACAACACATTATTTATAAAAGATCCACCTGAGACAAAAAAGAAACACACAGACTTAAAAATAAATAGCTGGAGCAGAATATATGTTTCAGCCAAACTAAAAAAAGGCAAGGGTAGAAATCATGATCTCAAACAAACCAAAAGCAAAAATAGACCAATTAAAAGGGATAATGAGGGAAACTACATTTGTAAGACGGTATCGTAGACAATGAAGAAATATTTAAAAATACAAGAATATTTTCTAATAAAGATCTCATTTCTCAAACAAGTATTGCATATAGAATTGAATCAAATTTATAAAAATAAGAACTATTCCCCAATTGACAAATGATGAAAGAATATAAACAGGCAATTTTTAGAAGAAATCAAAGCTATATATAGTCATATAAAAGTGCTCTAAATCATATTGATTAGAAAAAATTAAATAAAAATTACTCTTTCAGAAATAACACCTTTCAAAAATAACAAGTGCTGGAGCAGAAAAGGGAAAAATAGGTACACTAATGAATTGTTGGTAGATCTAATCATTCTGAAGAACAATTTGGACTTAGGTTAAAGGGAATATAAAACTATACATAACCTTTGACCTAGCAATATCATCTCTAATAGGTCTGTATCCCAAAGTGATCAAAGAAAAAGGAAAAGGACTTATATGTATAAAAATATGGCAGCTCTTTTTGTGGTGATAAAGAGTCAGAAATTGAGGGAATGCTCATCATTTAGGGAATGATTAAACAAGTTGTGGCACATGATTGTGAAGAATACTATTGTGCTGTGGGGAATGACAAGGGAGATATGGTCAGAAAAACATAGTAAGAACTACATCTGTTGCAAAGTGAAATGAAAAAGAAAAACAAGGGGATTATTGTGCATAGTAACAGAAGTATTATAATGGTGATCAAATGTGAAAAACTTGGCTACCCTGATCAATACAAAAATCTAAGATAATTCCAAAGGACTCATAATAAAAAAAATGCTATCCACATTCAGAGAGAAAAATGATGAAATTGAAGTATGTATTTTTAATTTCATTTTTCTTAGGGTTTTTTTGGTAATATGGCTAATGCAGAAATATGTTTTGCATGATTTCACACATATAATTTATATCATATTGTTTGTCTTCTCAATGAGTGGGGGAGGGATAGGAAGGATAGAGAATTTGGAATTCAAAATTTAGAAAGAAAAGAATATTAAAAATCCATAAATAACACTTTAGAAATAAGCAAATCCCCCCAGAAAATCATGAAGATAATAAAAATAGTGGTGGCTTTTCTCAATTCTTCTTCCCTTTTCTCCCAATGGGTTTTCTTTGGAGGTAGTTCTGTTTTCAGATAAGCTTCTTTTGACTTTTGATGTTAGGTGAGAGTCATCAAGTTCCAGATGTTGTAATATTAAAGAACATGTATCACAAAAATAAGTAATAAATGAAATGAATCATAAAATTGTCTGAGATTTCATCTTCCATTGTCCCACTGTCTTCTACTGGATGTTCAGGTTAAGCACTTTCTCTGTTAGAAACCAAAGAAAGGAAAAAAGATACAAATTTTGGAATCAAGAATTTACATTAAAATTCTGATATTATTTACTCTCAGTGTGATCATGAGAAAATTACTTAACCTCTCTTGGCCTCAGCTTTCTAATCTATAAAATGAGAGTCCAACTAAATGATCTCTTTTAATTCTGAATCTATCTAAATTCTGTGATTTGCGTCTCACCTGGGACAGATAAGATTTGGTTGCTTAGTTTAGAAAACTGCTTGCTGGTAGGTTAAAGTGAGTACTTCTGATGTCTGGCTATACTAGGAGATTTTCCACCCCTCTGTATCAGTAAGATTTGAACTAGACCTGAAATTCTCAAATATTGTTTGTATGTCCAAGATACTTGTGGTCCCTGGAGCTATTCCCTGACCAGCAAAATACACAAAAGACAAAACCAACCTTAGATTGTGCTGATTCTCAAAGTATAAGTCTTGAATTAATTCTAAGTATCCAGGAAGTCACTACCACAAGTTTACTACAATAATACTTTATGATCTGAATGTTTTCTGTCTCAGTCATCCCTTCTGCAATCTTGGGTAGAAGCACTCATTCTTAGCTCTGTAGCCAAACAAATCAGTATTTTCTATTCTTTAAATACATGTTAAAGCATCAATGCCTTTAGCTCACTTTCCTGTGACTTTATTTTCCAACTAGCAAAAAACTTTTTATTTCCTTTCTACTATATTTAAACAAAATTTCTTTCTCTATCAAACATCTTCAATTCCAACCATTTCAAATACTCTTTGCCATCATGGTTTCTTTTATCAGTCTCAACACCTTCAATGAATTCTTCTGACTTTTTTGTCTTCATGCAGCAAATGAACCATTGCAGGAGAAATTGTCTACCACTTAGAATGAACCGTTTCCTATCCATTAATGAAACCCAGTGCTATTAGGAAATAAGTAATTTCTAGATTGATCTTAGACAAGATAACTGAGTTTCAGGAAGGTAAAAAAATGTTTTCATAGCTTCTTAGAAAAACACTATTAGGGATAAAAAAAGGGGGGGTGAAACACTTATTAGAATATTACCATACAAACACAGAAATCTTGTCTTTAGTTAAAAGAAAACGTTAGACTCAGATTCAGAATACATGTTTCAATATCTGGCTTTGCTACTTATTATAACCTCTCTGAGACTCAGTTTCCCTATCTGTAAAATAAGAATAGAAAATACTCCCTTGTAATACTTAGTAAAAATATGGTTGGGCAGCTGGGTGATACAGTGAATAAAGTACCAGGCCTGAGTCAGAAAAATCTTAGTTCAAATCCAGCCTTAGAAACTTACAAACTGTCTGACCCAGAAAAAAATCACTTAACCCTGATTGCCCCAGTTTCTTCACATGTAAAATGAGCTGCAGAAGGAAATAGCAAACTACTCTAGTATCTTTGCCAAGAAAACCCCAAGAATAATGTCCATGAAATCACATAAAGTTAGACAGGACTAAACAACAACAAAAGTTACCAAGAAAAAATAAAAAAATCAGGTAAAATGTTTTGTAACCTTAAAGCACTGTAAAAGGTGAGTTTTTAAAGAGTATTAGTGCTGAGAATTTATCCCTAATCGGATGAAACCTAGAGGATAAATTCTGAGAAGCTTCTTTGAATTCTTTTCAGGGGAAGAAACTTCATGAAGGACCACAGAAAGAAACTTTGTACATGGGCTTTGGGTCAGGATTTCCCATAAAATGCACTTTGTATGCAGGAATGTTATAATGGAATTTCACTCCAAGAGCAGTTAGTTTACATAATATTTTCCATACTAATAACTCCAAACCTTCAATGGAACTATAAATATTAGAATCATTTCATCTCTGAAATGCAGCCAGTTCTAGGACAGACTGTGGCCATGTTTAAAAAACCCACAGCACACATGAGTCAGTAAAGAAGCTTTTATTTTGTTTGAAGCTACAGGAGACCATTGTACCAGGGCGGGAGTAGAACACACTGTAATGCCAGTGAGCCTGAGAAGGCAGGAGCTGTGGCTGGGCTCTGGGGGAGCTAAGCTGCTTAGTTAGCACAAGGCAGCTGTGAGTTCTAATCCCTGACATGTGTGTGACTGGAAGCAAGCTGCTTAACCAATCTGTATCTCTGATTTTCCTAGTTAAAAAACATTTCATAGAGCACAGTTTTCCTTCTCTTTTTGTTGCAGAGAAAGGGCAAAAAGGAGGCCTTTTCATCTCTCCTCTTAAACAAGTTTGTATCAACTGCTTTGAGCTTTTATATTACTTGACTGTAAGATTTATAGCTGCTTGCCAATTAGGTGGAAAATAAAATGGAGCATTGGACCAGGAATTGGGAAGCTCTAAATTCAAATCTTGTACCAATCATTTACTTGCTGTGGAACCCTGAGCAATTCTAAAACCCCTATTGGCCTTAGTTTTTTTCATTGGTAAGATTGGTATAATAAAATGCATCTCAAGGTTATTGCAAGGAAGATTTTTAAAATTAAATTAAATTTCTTTTTTGAGCTATATTTTAAGTTCCCAATTATTCCTTTTTTCCCTCCTACTCTCCTTCCCCACTTTGCACTTAAGAAGGTCACCATTTCTCACACACATGTAAAACCATACTATGCATATTTCAATTTATCAGTTCTTTCTCTGGAGGTAGATAGCATATTCTTTCATACGTCCTTTATAGTTGAGTTGAATATTTATGATTTTTAAAATAACTTAGTCATTTACAATTTCTTTTTGAGTAATATTGCTATTACTATATATAATGATCTCATTTTGCTTTTGTCATTTTCCCCTTTTATCATTTTAACCAATCTGATAGGTGTGACATGATATCTCAAAATTGTTTCAATTTGCATTTGTCTAATCAACAATGATTTATAGCATTTTTTTCACATGACTCTATATAGCTTTCATGTCTTCACCCAAAAACTACCTGTTCATATCCTTTTACCATTTATCAATTGGGGAATGACTCATGTTCTTAGCAATCTGATAAAGTACACTATATTTTTGAGATATGAGACTTTTATCAAAGTAAGAGTCAATAAAATTCCCTCTTCTCCGAAATTTTCTACTTTCTAATCTTCCTTACATTGTTTTATTTATAAAAACAAAACAAAACAAGAACCAAAACAAATTTTAATTTAATGTGACAAAATTATCCATTTTATATTTTATAACTCTATCTCATATTTGTTTATAAATTTTACTGTCCATAAGTCTGATAGATAATGTTATATATTCTTCTAATTTTCTTATATCTCCCTTTGTATATATTTCACATATACATTTTAACTTTTTTTTAATAAATGGTATACAATATTGATCCATACTAATTTCTGTCAGACGCTTTCAGGTTTTCCTAATAATTTTTGGCAAGTAGTGAATTTTTCTTTTTTTTATAATAGATGAATCATAGTTTATTACAAGAGATAAAGAGTTTTTTTAAGTAGTGAATTTTTCTTCCTAAAGCTTAGATCCTTACATTTGTCAAATTAAAAGTTACCATCCTCACTTACTAACGTGTGTTGTATGTCTTCTCTGTTACACTGATCCACATTTCAGTACTAGCCAGTACTAGATAGTTTTAATAATTACTGTCTTCTATTATTTTAAGATCTAGTACAGCTAAATTTCCTTCACATCTTTTCATGAATTCCTTTGATACTATTGACATTTTATTATTCCAAATATTGGAGCTCAATAAAATAATTTTTGGTAATTTAATTGAGATAGCATTAAATAGAGTAGATACAATTGCAATTTTTCTTGTATTGGCTCTGCCCACCCATGAACAATTAATATTTCTCCAATTATTTAAATTTGACTTTATATATATATAAATGTTTTAAAATTATGTTTATATAGTTCCTGGGTTTGTCTTGGCAAGTATACTCTTATGCTGTGTCTGATTATTTTAAATGAGGTATCTCTTACTATCTCTTCTTACAGAGTTTTGTTCATGATATATAGATATGTGATGATTTGTGTGGGTTTTTTTTTAAATATTCTGCTACATTGTTTCAGTTTTTTAGTTAATCTCTGGGATTTTCCAAGTTTTCATCATATTGTCTGAAAAAAAAAAAGATAGCTTTATTATCTTGTTGTCCATTCTAATTCTTTTTTTTTTTTTTTTGGTAAGTCAATTGGAGTTAAGTGACTTGCCCAGGATCATGTAGTTAGTAAGTATTAAGTGTCTGATTCTGGATTTGAACTCAGATCCTCCTGATTTCAGGGCTGCTGCTGATCTACACACTGTACCATCTAGCTGACCCTTTTAATTTCTTTTTCTTCATTTATTACTATTGCTAGCATTTCTAATACAATATTGAACAATACTGATGATAATGGGTGACCCTTGTTTCACACCTGATTTTATTGAGATATGTTCTAGTTTATTCCCATTACAAATTATTTGCTGAGGGGGTGGGGGGGATGGAGCCAAGATGGCAAAGTGAAGAAATGACTCTCTGTGTCCTCCTCTGACCTTCTCTAAAATCAACAGAAGATTAAGCCTCTGAACTGATTTTTAACATATTTGGATTGCAAAATATTCCTTGCAGAAGGTACCTTTGAAGAGCTCCAGAGCAGGTCTGTTTCAGTAGGGCAGGGGATCAACAGTTTGCCGATCAGGAAAGCAGACAGGGCAGGAAACAGGGTGGGACTCAGTGTGGCAGATTCTAAACACCTGGGGAGTCTATCTGAGGCTCTCGGGACACTCTGCCCTGATTTCAAACAGGTGCTTTGCAAAGCAAAGTCCTAGCCTGAGGGCCCAGCACCAGAAGCTATTTATCCAAATTGCCCCAGGGCCAACTACTGCAGCCACCACTTCTCAGCTTTAAACAGACCCCAAGCTTTTTAAAAAATGAGTAAGAAACAGAAGAGAGCTCTCACCATAGACAGCTTTTATGGAGAGAAAGAAGGGCATACCCCAGATTCCAAGGTCCCTAAGACAACTACAGAGGAAGCCACAAAGATGGTCATGAGCTGGTCCCCCTTTCACAAGGCTTTCCTGGAAGACTGCATAAAGAATCTCAAAAGAGAGTTAGATGAAAAATGGGGAAATTAATTTAGATCAGTGCAGGTAGCCCTCCAAAAGAGATATGATAAAGACATCAATTTACTGAAAAACAAAATTGGTGAAATGGAAAAAGTAAGCAATGAACAAATTGGCCAGTTAAAAAAGGAGCTAAAAAAGGTAACCGAAGAAAATAATACATTAAAAATTAGAATTGAACAAATGCAAGTGAATGACTCAATAAGACTTCAAGAATCAGTCAAACAAAAACAAAAAAATGAACAAATAGAAAAAAATATGAAATATCTCCTAAGAAAAACAACAGACTTGGAAAATAGATCTAGGAGAGACAATCTAAGGATTATTGAACTTCCTGAAAGCTATGATGAAAAAAAAGAATCTAAACACTATCTTCCAGGAAATCCTGAAAGAAAACTGCCTTGATGGAGAGAGAGAATTGAGTTGACAGACTCACGGCAAAAAAAAAAAAAACATACAACAACAATTTTTTTAATCTTCTCTGAGCTATATTCAGTACTTTTTCCACCATCCCATAGCTCTTCATTCTGAAATTTCTTTCTAGCTCTGGAATTTATCCATTATAAGTAAGCTTGCACTGCTTCAGTGCTCTCTTCTCTCTTCTCTTCTTTTCTCTTCTCTCTCTCTCTCTCTCTCTCTCTCTCTCTCTCTCTCTATCTGTCTCTCTCTGTTTTTCTGTCTCTGTATCTCTGTTTCTCTCTGCATCTCTGTTTCTCTGTCTCTCTGTGTCTTTCTCTGATGCTGTCTCTCAGTAGAAAATAGCATACTTACTTCATTATATTTTCTCTGGAATCCTAGTTGGTTATTTTGTTCAGAAGAGGTCTTCAATTTTTCAAAGACTGTTGTCCTTACAATGTTTTTATTCTAATAATGACTAAAGAGGCCCCCACTGTCTGAAGGTCAGGTATGTTGCATTTTACCAGTTTCTTGATGCTTAGGCAGTCTAGTCCCTTAGGCATTGGTTCAAATCCCAATCAATGGTATTCCTCCAATTTTAGAGGATCTTCTGTATCCTATTTATCTAGTGGTTAAGAATCAAATTAGCTTTTATAAAAGAGCATTTGCTACAAAAGTAGAGTAGGAACACTCTACCCTAACATCTTGAAGGAGCAGAATTCTCTCTGGTACTACCTCAGTTTCTGCGACAGGAGAAGAGATTCAGGTTTATGTGGGCTATACATGAGGTCTTCTCAGAGAACTGATCCCTGCCATAGTTTGGGGCTACAGTTCGGGGAAAAAACCCCTTTGCTTGTACCCTTGTTTAATCTCACATAAACTGCTTTATAATCTATAGTCCCCCTCTTCTGTATCCTGAGGATCGAGTGGATTCCCATGACAGATTGTGAGCCTTGATACTATTAGGGACAGCTGGGGCCCAAGATGATATAAAAAAAGTTTTAGGGTATAAAAACCATTTTCTTTTGCCTGTCCTTTGCCTTACTCCATTAGACTATGCTAATGGAGGCGATGCTTTTTTTTGGCATAAATTGGATAAACAGTTTTCTGCTCTGGCTCTGAGAAATGCTTATTTGAATTACTTTGAGTTACTGGTTTCCATCCCACACGGGCTCGCTTAAAACATGGTCCCACTGAGTTCCAAGTACGAAAGCTTCTTGGACTAATACCCTAGGACGTTGGCCACTCAGGGTATTCCTGCTGGACTGGAAACATCCATCCTGGAGTCTTACCTTAAATGATTAATCCTACCATAATAAGATCTTCTAGGTCTGGGAGCCTAAAAGTGAAAAGGACAAATAGATTAAACCCTCAGTCTGATTCTTAGAGCCACAGGACCCAAAAAGAAGGAAAGGCAAGATGGCTTTCTCCTCTTCTGCAATTAGATTGTTTCATAAAGGTCATGTTGTGGGTGAGCAGGATCTTCACACATTTAGGATGATGCCATAAAGACTGGTCCAGTTTAGGAATTTAAAAGATGCAACCTTTCTGGTTACAAAGCCAATGGAAAAAGTTACTCCCACTCATAGCAGGGCAATAAAGAAAGTCTTCCCTGTGATTTTCCACATGGATCCTTCCTTTTTGGGTAGTTTGGGCATGCACCAAAGTCTTATTATACTCTTCCCATTCTGAACCAGTCAGTTTATGTAAGAGATATAACCTGAACTTGAATCTTCTTGGATTCAAGGTCAGCTATGTATCCCATGCTTTGTAGCTATTCTACTCTATAACCCTTAGCATAATTCTTGGCACATTAATAAATGCTTGTTGATTTGTCTTGACTCTCCATGGCACATTTATTTTGTGATAAATCAGCTTGTGTGTATTACAATATTACAAGTGTAATGCATATTACATATGCATAGGCATATATCAGTAATATACAACAGGATACATGAACTGTTAGAAGAGATGGCTTTATAACAAGTCTCTGCCTTTCATTGAGAAGGTAGAGAAGGCATACAATTTTCAAACTTTGCCTTGGGCACATAAATGCTTTGTCCCAATTTTGTAGGATAGATTTTTTAAATTATTATTTTTAATATTCTATCAGGGTTATTGAAAGATATGCCTATATTATATGAAATCAGTCACAGATTGTTTTAAAGCTAATAAATAGTTAAGATTAAATATTTACAAATTTAAGACTAAGGCAGAGCTTTTATAAAAAGGTTTTAAAGAATAGATGGTCAGTACAATCTCAGACCAGCCATTGTGTTTTCTTTTCGTAAAATAAGTCCCTAGCTTTGCTTGTCAGGACAAAATGAGTCAAATTGTTCTTTGGGGCCATCCTGGAGTATTAGTATATTGCACTCATTTTGATGAAAAAAAAATTTGAGCAGCACCAACTCTGTTATGTTGCTTTGGGAAGCAAAATACTCCTCTAGGTTTGAATTCTCCAATCCAAAGCCTTTCAGAGGCTCACTGATGAATTCTCAGTTGTATTACACAATGTGTGAGACACAAATACTTGAAGAAATTTTTTAAAAATAAATTACTGATGGTAAGAAACTGGAAACTGAGTGGATGCCCATCAGTTGGAGAATGGCTGAATAAGTTATGGCATATGAATGCTATGGAATATTATTGTTCTATAAAAATGATAAACAGGATGATTTCAGAGAGGCCTGGAGAGATTTGCATGAACTGTTGCAAAGTGAAATGAGCAGTACCAGCAGATCATTGTACACAGCAACAATAATATTATAAGATGATCAATTCTGATGGACATGGCTCTCTTCAACAATGATATGATTCAGATCATTTCCAATGGTTTTGTGATCAAAAGAGCCATCTACACCCAGAGAGAGGACTGTGGGAACTGAGTGTGGATCACAGCATAACATTTTCATTCTTTTTGTTGTTGTTTGCTTGCATTTTGATTTTTCTCATTTTTTTCTGGTTTGACTTGATTTTTCTTGTGTAGCAAGATAATTATATAAATATGTATGCATATATTGTATTTAACATATTTTTACCATGTTTACCATATATTGGACTATTTGCCATCTAGGGGAGGGAGATGGGATAAGGGGGGAGGAAACTGGAATACAAAGTTTTGCAAGGGTTAATGTTGCAGAATTATCCATACATATGTTTTGAAAAATAAAAAGCTTTAATAAAAAAATAAATTAAATTAATGAATTAGAGAAATGGGGAGACCACTGGCATTATCAATATTTAATTTTGTCAAAGTTTTTAATGTTAGGAAAAAGTCTTATTCTTCATTGATTGGGTCATATGCAGATTTTCTATTCCTCTTCTGTGAGCTCAACAAACCCTTTCCTGAGACCAAAGCTTTTTGCAAATGAACAATAAGATAATTATAAGTGGTGGTTTCTCCAATCTGTAAAGTGGGGATAATAATGGTACTTACCTCTCAGAGTTGTTGTAAGGATCAAATGGGATAAATATTGTAAAGTGCTTTTCAATTCTTAAAGTACTATATAAATGTTAATTAAGCTAATGTTTTGCTTTTTCTAGTAGGAAATACTTTTCCCCTAAATGCACAAAACCAGGATTCCAAAACAGCAACAAGAATGTAGCAAATCTAGATCAGAACATTTTTTATTTGATTACAAAGAGATAGAAAATGTTACTTTCTTGTATACAGAATGGCCCAGAATATTCAGCAGAAACGATTCTGGAAGTGTTACTGCTGTCTATAACCTAACAGTATCTTGCTTTTTTACAATCAAATTGGATATTGAGTGGAACAGAATAAAATATTGAGTGAGACATTGTGGAGAGATGATTAATAAAGTGGCCAAGGAAAGAAAGTAGAAGAGCTAAATAGATGAGAATGAATGGCCCATTAGAATCAGTAATCTGCCTTTAACAGGCAGAAGAAGAAGCAAAGCAAGGTCAATAGACTAAAAAACCAGTTCAGGCTGTAGCTGGAAAAGCCAAAAAGGATCTGAAGGTCAGAAGATGACTCAAAGCCTGGGTTAGAATCCAAATAGGGGATAAGTCAAGGAGGTAAGTAGTGAAACAGACCAATATCAATAAAGTAATTGGATTAGCACCATATAGAAAACTAAGGAGCTATAGAGGAAGTGTAGAGTACTAGAAAAATGATGGGATTAAGAATGTAGAGAGAAATTTTATTGTTGGTTTTGCTATTATATGATGAAGCCTGAGGCAAGTAGCAACTCAATTTTTTTTCTACTTTATAGTGTTAGAGAGCTCCCTGAAACACTGAGAAATATGAGGGAATCATATGGCCATTATAATTCAGAAGCTGGACACCAAAGATGGGTGAACAGCCCTGAAATGGGTTCAGGAAGCCCTCATACCAGAGGCACTGGTCCTCTTATGAGCATTCCATATACCCACTTGTGACTCTAAGACACTGAATGTGCATTAACTATACTCTGGTAAACCATCTCAGCAAATGGGCTTAACCAGGTTGGTGATAACTGGCAAACCTCAGAACTATCAGTAAGTTAGGAGCATGTGAAGACTTCTCCCTGTGGAATTAGTGGATGAGAACAATTTGTTTCAAAAGGCTATGAAGGCTACTGTACCAGGTGCTATGAAGCAATGCTTGAAGCTTGGTCAGATATCAAAAACATCAAGTTCATCCACTGCATCCCGGAGCATTACCGGTCATTTTGACTTTTGTCCTGCTGTTGGACTTTGATGACTTTGGAAGAAAGAATGAGGCTGAAGACTTTGTATAACTCTGCCTTACTTAAATCCAATTCACATGCAAGTCAAGATATTACCCATTACATTATGATGTCATCGGTCCTTTTCAAAAATGAAGGATGAACAACAATAGGTCAGAAGCAAGACAAGAAGGAAAAGGAGAAGAAGGAGAAGAAGGAGAAGGAGGAGGAGGAGGAGGAGGAAGAAGAAGAAGAAGAAGAAGAAGAAGAAGAAGAAGAAGAAGAAGAAGAAGAAGAAGAAGAAGAAG
>JAJPUD010002862.1:0-130202 GCA_023553655.1 Myrmecobius fasciatus
TTTTTTTTTTTTTTTAATTTACCCCTACCATTGGAGACACATGACCGTTGTCATAGCTACTACAATCATCTCAGCCAACAGCCACATACCACCATTTTTGTCACTACCTACACCAATTCCATTATCCTCATCAACTTTCTATATAGATTTCACCATTTTCCCAAACACATCCCTTTCTAAAACAGACCATTGCCCCAAATTTATATGTTATTACACATTAAGAACCATGGAGATCTTTTCATTTACCTATAAGAAGCAACTCTTTTAAAGCCACCATGACTGATTTTAGTAAAGCTGGTCTCTGTAGCTAATGCCCAAGAGCAAAGAAGTGGTTATTTAAATTTGTTTCATTATCAGGAGAGTAGCCTGAATGAAAGCATATGGGTGGGGGGAATGTCATGAGGCAAATCATAATGTATTTGTTTTTTCTCTGCTTATGCCAAAAAAAGAAAATAATAGTCTTCAAAAACGTGACTAAATCTCAAATGGTCCAAAAGAATCTCTTCAGGTCTCCATGAGAATGAGGAATAGATTGAACAGATGGAGATATTATGCTGAGAGTGTTGTCATATCATTCTAAACACCACCTTCCCCCAGGAAGCCTATTCTGATACAGTAAAGAGGTATTATACTAATTTTCCAGATTGAATCATAAATTTAGAACAAGAAGATAATTCATAGAGCACCTAGTCCAGCCAATTTCAGAAATAAGGAAACTGAGGTTTAAGACCACCAAATAACCATGACAAAAAACACCATCCATATGTCCTGAAAACTGCAAGTACAGAATTACCAGCAACTATTATGAGCTAGATAGGTCTAAAGAGCTTTGTCATCAGAACATGTAGCATTTGAGCATTCTTAATTTTTAATGGAAATTTTTAAATAATTAAATATCTATCCTGTACAAAGAATGATCCCATGAGTTAAGATACAAAGACAAAATGAAAAAGAAGAGTTTAGTCATAGGTTAAGTTTCCATTTTCATCACAAATTATGAAAGAATTTTGTTATTCTTCCACAAAGGAGTAAAGAATGTGAAATAAATTGAAACCCATTATTTTTTAATCTAATGTCATATGATACCCGAGGCTATACCCCCTTCACTTATCCTCTTGGAATACTGGGGAGGTTAATGGCTTGCCCATCTCTAGAATTGTTTATACAGAGACCGAGTAGCTAGAGAGGCAGATCTAGAGGATTTAGTAAGCCCTTATGTGTCTGGCATTATACTAAGCACTGGAGGTGCTAATATAAGCAAATATGATATAAATTCTAATGGAATGGAAGAATGAGGGGAGCTGGAAAGTATGTGTGAGTTGGTGAGAATATCATGGACCCAGGAATTGGAATGGTAGCCTGGGCCAAATGCTCACTTCTCTGAGCCAGGGAAGAAGAATAGGAAGCTATGTTTGTTGTCAGGGTAAAGGCAGTTAGAGAATAAAGTCAAGGTGAGAAGATAACAGGAGACTGCACATGTATAAAATCTTTTGGAGGACATTTATACCTCACTTAAATGTTGGAGCAGATACCAGTGAATTCCCAATTAGTCTAAATTTTCTAATTATCTATTTCTGAGGACAGTTGAACATCCCGTTTAGCTACTGTCTCTGCAGTTGGAGGACTTTGGTTCAAATTCCACCTCTAATATTTACTATCTAGTTTTTGTCATCTGTAAAATGCAGAAGTTGGTATGATAGCCTTTGAAGTCTCTTTTGACAATAAACATGTGATATGTGATGTGATCCACGGTCTATGAAGACAGTCACTGAAAGAGGTGGGCATCCTATCTTTCTGTTTCTATTCATTCATTGGTCTTAGTCAATATGGGCCACAACTCATAAAGATCTGAACTAATACATTCACCTCTTCTGCCCATTATGCAGATCTTTTAGGAGGAACATCATGCTTACTGGCTATTTACACAGCAGATCCATGGCCATATCTTTGGCTCTATTCAGGCAGATCAAATAAATGCTTGTTTGGAAGCTTGAGATTAACTTGATTCTACCTCTTTAAGACAACTTTTTTTTGTTTTGTTTTGTTTTAAATTTGTTTTCTTCTACTTGCCAAAGAGCAGAAGGAAATCACTTTTCTGATTCTTTTAAAAAGGTGACCTGCAATATTCTGAATTTGATGAACAAGAGCTTTTGTCTCTAGAAAGTTTTCTGTCTCATTAAGACCCCGGATCGTCTGCTATTACATAACATCAAAGGAAGTTTTCTCTGGAAGTTATCTCAAAGTGACAAAAATATGGGGAAGCATTTTAAAGGACTGACATACTTAAATTCACCATTTTTCACTAGGGTATGAAATCTCTCTTATTTGTTAGTAAATTATCCTATTTTTCAAGTCTCCACAAACACCTCCTTGATGAATAAGGTAGCATATGGGGATGTTGCAAGGAAAAAAATAGGGACCTGTCCACAAAGGACAGGAGCAGTATATTTTAAGATCTAATTCAAAACCAGCCTGTGTCCATTCCCTTTCCAAAGAACTATATGGATACAGAAATAGATATATCTATATTGCTGTGTGTATGTATGTGTGTATATATGTATACACACATATATGCATACACATATATGTATACACACATGTATACACATAATCCACACAAACCTACATACATACAAACATAAAACCTGCTTCAAAACTGCCATGCTAGGGACTTCTTAAGCCCAAGAACAACTCTGAGCCAATTAAAATTAAGCAGTGGAATAAGGTAAAACCAAGACAATTATTGCCTACCCTTCAGTAATTTTGGAAATGGCATTACACAGAGCTTTTGTTTTGGATGAGATGATGCTTTCCTCAAGGCCAGCAGAGCAAAGATTATGAGGTTTGACATTACCATATCTAATAAAACTCATTGTTTAACAAATGCACCAGAACTAAGGGAGTCAGTGGAATTAACTGGGTACCAAAGAAATTATTCATGGATTCTGGAACATTTTTAAAAGAATGCCTATAATCATACTTCAAGAAATAAATAAGAAAAAAACTTTTCTCTGCAAAGAACTTAATACTTTTGAGTATTCCATGCTGCGCAATGACCATGTCATTACTTTGCCCAAAAAATTTCAATGGCTTTCAATTGCTCATATGATAAAATACAAAAGCTTTAACTTGACATTTACAAGTCTTTTAGGGTTTTGTTCCAGCTGTCTTTCCAGGATCACTGAACATTCCCTCCTCAGACAGAATTCTGTCTTCCAGTCGAAATGGCCTGCTGGTTATTCTGTAAACTCAGCATTCTATCTCCCATCTCTTGATCTTTGCATAAACTATTCTGTGTGCCAAGTATTCATTGCCTCTTCACTTCTATAAATCGAGCTTCTTTTAAAATTAAGCTCATGTGCCATTTTCTAGGAGACCTTTTCTGATCTACCTGTTATTTTGCTTTCAAATTCATTCTCTTTCCCCTGCTCTCTCATTATAAAATAAATATTCAAAATATATACCAGAGACAGAACGCTTTATAGGAAAGATTCAAAGTGACTTATGGGAATCACTTCAGATATTGGCTAATAGTTGATTAAAAGATAGCTGTGTGGGACTAAATCTTGACAAGTACATAGCCTATCTTTTGTCTCAGTGTTTGTTGGAAGGGATCCAGGGATCTCATTAGCCTTTTCAATATCCCTGCCTTTCCCTCCCCTCCCTGCCACATCTTGGGCATTCTTGGCATAGAACAAATATTAAGTAAAAGCCTTCCTTATTATGCACACAACATTGTCTCCAGCTAACATGACTTCTGGAATGAATGTGACTATGACTGCTTGAAGAACCCAAAATGTCTCTGAGAGAATTTGTAATTCAGATTCAAAATATGATGCAGTGCTGATGCTATTACAATATGGACTATTGCAAAACCATAAAAGTTCTTCTTCAGTTTTCACCAGTTTCCAAAAATCAAGAAGGTATTATTGTATTCACACAATTGAAGATTGGATCTATTTATATTGTACTATACTTACTAAAATTGACATATCTAAACTTTAGTTTGTAAAAAGAGAAAAACTAATCAGATCTGTTCATATATCTTATAATTGTCTAAATTATGATCCTCCGCCTCCTCCACAGTAGCTCTCTCCTCTACACTGAGAAATGAAGTAGGTGGTCCCTATGTCTTTGGAATGAAATTTTTCTCTTCTAACTTGGTATAATTTTATCCAGACTCACTAAAATGGGACCAATATAGTCTTTTAGTGCCATTATTATTCAATTGAGCTAAAATAGAAATATATATATAATAAATTTCAATGTATGCAAAGCAGAGTGGTATAGTGTACCTACTGATGAACTTAGAACCAAATTAATATGGATTCAAATCTTGCCTTTGACACGTATTAGCTGTGTGAATTTTGAGCATGTCCCTTAACCTATATGAACTTCAAGTGACTAAGATTCTAAATTATAAGCAAGTTCTAATCTGTGTATGTGAAGGGCCTTCTAGTTCTTGATGGGATTGAAAACTATAATGTGGGGGGGGGGAAGACACTGTATTAACAGTGAAGAGAATCAGGTCCTACTTATGACTGCCTCCTCTTTAATCTACAAGGGTTTTTTCTTAGTTAAATAAGGAATCTAGAAGAAAAGGTCACTAATTTTCCTTCCGGTTCTCATGTTCTTTGAAAGAGTTGACTGTACAATTTTCCCATTTTTCCTCCAACTAAAACCTCTTGACTCGTCTTTTTAAAAAAATCACTGAATGAAAAGCTTGAGGTGCATTACCAAACAACAGGAGCTATTTGAAAATAAGCATGTCAGCTGGTTATGTTTCTTCTCCATGGGTTTCTCTGAAAAGAATTCAGCTTGAAGAATACTTTGGAAAGCCTATTGATTTTTGTAAAGTTAAAAGGCAGGTAAAATTCAATGTGGATGGAGATCAGGTAAAAAGTAAATTTTTAGATGTAATTCAATTCAACATGGAATTGGCCATTGCAATAGTTATATATATATATATTGAATACCTACTATGTTCAAGAGGAAAGAGGGGGCATTTTGTGAATAGAAAAAAAGAAAAGGTCCATGTCATTGAAAAGTGTATAGTCTCAGGGACTGCTTCCGAGCTAGGTGAAGTTATTTTAGAATCTTCCATACTAGTTTAAGAAGGCTAAAAGACAACTGAGACTATATTACCAAGCTGGAAGACAAGTGATACTTTTGTCCTAAATGTTTCAACTAACTCTTTTCTGTAACATTAGCGAGATTTGGTCACAGAAATTTGAATTCATGGTGTCCGATGTTCTGAATAAAGATACCAAAATTTCCCAGGGGAAAGACAATTTCCCAAAGTCCTCCAGTGTAGCAAAAAACACTTAGTAATGTCAAGTCTAAGATGCTGTTTCCATAATGGTTGCACTGAAAAAAAATAGCATGGATCTAGAGAAAGGGAGAATATGATTTTGATATGGAAAAATGTGAGAAAGAAGCATTCTAGGAAGAAGTGGAGTATGAGCTAAAGGAGATTGATAGAAAAACAATGGTCTTGTCAAGGAAAGAATGAGTTACCTCAGTTGGCTAGAGAATAGATTGCAAGAAGAGTAGTAGAGCAAGAAAAGAGCACTACAGAATGTAAAGAAGCCCCAAATCAGGCCCTCTCACCAACATGAATACTGAGTTTAGAAGTCTGAATTTTATAAGGTAGATACTGAGGATCATGTCAAGGTTTCTGAGAAACAAAAAGAAGTTACAGGATCATCCCTGAGGGGCCTCCCTCTTCCCCAATCAAACTAGCTTAGAGTAGCAAACACACTTTCAAAAGCAAATTAAGTTTGTTCCATCAGACAAGACATATGAAGGGAAAAAATCAGTTACAAATTCCATTTGCTTTAATGAATGGAAGAGCATGAGCAGCAGGTTGAAATGGTCTTGTGAAGGCAGCTACAATTAGTGTGTCATTTTGATGTGGAAATTGACTTCTTTAAAAACTCTGAGGAAAAGAAGGCATGATGGGGAAAGTAATGTTAAAAAAGCAATAACCATTGAGTGTGCTTTGGGAGGCAAATAATAAATAAAAATTGAAATAAACCCTGATGTTATCTATCCATTGAGACTAATTGTTCAACTTAAACAGAGTGCAAACTTGGGTTTCTGTTTCTAGGTTTGGGATTGTTGACTTGCTTTATTTAAACTGAAGTTTAAAAGACAATGCAAAGGATATAATTGAACAGGGAAAGAAAAGAAGATTCTTTTTTTTTTCTAAAAGGAAATTACCAGAAAGAGTAACCTGGGAAGAATGAATACTGAGGGGAGGATGGGATTCTGAGTTTCCAGTCTTGGTTGGACAACAAATGGTGGGAATCTGGAAATTTACTTCCTCTTTTTGTGCCACAGCTCAGATTAGAACTCTAAGGTTACTCCTAGAACTAATGTTCTTTAGTCTGTTTTTTTATTCATCTGGCTTAAATAGTCCATATTTTTAAGGCCTTAACCAGCTCTAGTACCTTATGTTCAGTGTTCTAATTATTTATATTCTAAGATTCCTTTTCTACTTCTAACATTAGGTAAGTTAATGTAATTTGGGGTAGAGTGTTTTAGGAAGATCAACTTCAGGGCATCCTCATGCTGAGGCAGCTAGCATAATCAGTCATGGGACGAAAGTTGTTGAGTTGGAAGGGGACTTAGAAGCCATTTATGGCAATCCCCCATTTTAAAGATGAGGAACCTGAAGCCCAGAGTGGGTAATTTGAATCACCGAGCTAGTTGGAATCACAGAATCACAGAGCTAGTTGGAATCAAGGACTGGACTTGAACCAGCTTCAATCATTGTTCTTTCTACTGTTCTTTCTTCCCCTTTACCTTTCCTATAAAACTGAATCTCAAAGGACAAAAGCGACTCATCCTAGCTAAGGAAAAGGTACTCAGTTATCATTATGAAATGATCCCAAGTACTGCTCTAAACTGCTGGCATTCCCTTGTTTTGTTGTTGCTTTTGCTTTCTCAGGTCCATAGGGCTAACAGAAGTAGCAATCATTTTTTAATTAATATCATGAAAAATATAGCACCTTTTTAATCACAACATGATTACCCATAAAATTAATTTGCCGACTTTTAATTATTGTACTCACAAATAAAGCATGAGCCTGCAGAGCCAGACAACAGTCAAGTGGCAAGGAGGAATCAGCCAAGGTCGTTCTAGATGCTGAATGGGATGTTCAAGAAGTTTAAAAGCTTCTATTCAAAATGCCAAATATAGGGAGCATAAGGCTAAACTGCTTTCCTCATTCATAGAGAAGCAAAGGTGCTCCTCTTTGCCCTCCCATTTTTTCCCCCAGTGAACATGTAAATGTGGAAAATATTAAAATGGCTTGTGTTGTTGGTGGTAGTTTTTTTTTTTTTTTTTTACTCACAATGGATTCAACTCTTTTGTTGTCTTATATCACATAAGAAATTAATCATTCTCTTCTATTGTCCAGCTCATTTAGGAACGAAATAGAGGGAATTAAGATTGTTTTGTGGCAAGGTGCCCATTCTTGCTCCCCAACTCCAAGCAAATTTCTATCAAGTATTTCTGACCTTCCAAAATACAAAATGCCATCATGTTGGATCTGAGAATATGAAATGTTAAAACACAGAACATTGAATTTTGGAGCGTAAAAAAGGTTGCTTAGAAAGTCTAGATGTTGCCAGATCAGAATAGAGTCTTAGAGTTAGAAGAAATCTTAACAAAATGTAATAAGATAAGGGAAAAGCTATTTATAGAAGTTACATGATATGCCCAAATAGAGATGAGTGATGACTGAAGTAGATTAAGGGACACATAAGTCTCTTGAAAATTTCAGTCAGGTGCTCCTGCCACTTGTGGCTTCCAATTGTGTCCACTTTGATTCTTAGCACTGTTTTACTAAGTGAAGATCTGAGAGTTTCTTTAGGGATTTTCAGAAATAAATATCTTCTTTTCTTTTTTTTCATTTTTTCCTTAATATTTTATCTTTCAATTACATGTAAAGAAAGTTTTCAATATTCATTTCAGCAAGATTTCGAATTCCAATTTTTTTTCCTTTCTTTAATCTGTCCCCTCCCTAAGACAGCAAGCAATCTAGATTTCATATTCTTGAGAGAATTTGAGTACAATTCTGATTGGAAGCAAAAAAATTACTTTTCTGTGCTGTCTAGACCTTTGACAATAAAGATAGATGGATGTTTGTATATGTTATGTATATGTAATTGATACAAATAATTTTACATAAATAAAATAAAATATTTCTATAGACATATACATCTAAACATATTATATTCATGTGTATACATATACATATATGTAGATAGTCAGAGAACTGCTTCTGATAATCAAATGGAAACTCCTGGATTAAAATTCATGTATATCGGGCAGCTAGGTGGCGCAGTGGTTAGAGCACCAGCCCTGAAGTCAGGAGGACCTGAGTTCAAATCTGGTCTCAGACACTTCCTAGCTGTGTGACCCTGGGCAAGTCACTTAACCCCAATTGCCTCAGCAAAAAGCAAAAAAAAAAAATAAATAAATAAAATAAAATAAAATTCATGTATATCCTGTGCTCACTCTTAGAATATTAAAGGAATAAAGTTTTCCAGATATCCAACCTTGCGGATTAATCCATTCATAGATTATTGGTATTTATGAATTAGGATATATGTAAGCACAGATATGAACAAGAATGCTAGATTTGGGGTCAGGAAGACCTTAAATTCAAATCCAGTCTTACAATTTACTACCTGTGTAATCCAGTATTACCTCAGTTTGCTAATCTATAAAACGAAGTTGATAACAGCACCCACATCATAGGATGGTTGTTAGTATCATATGAGATAACACAAATTAAGTCTTTGACTAACCTTAAAGCATTTTATGAATGCTAGCTATTATTGCAAAAATTAGAGACTATGTGATATAGATTATAGAGGGTTCATCTTAGTATCAAGAAGACCTAAGTTCAAATTCCATCTGGACACAAATTAACTGTGTGACTTATGAGATAAATTCTGAGGAGCTCTTTATGACTAAAAGTTGTGTATGAGCCATTTATCTATATTGGTTAAATGGCCTTCTTTACCAATGAAATCCCACATATATTCTTACCCCAAAAGTACTTTCTAATATAAGTAATATTTTATGATTCATAACTCCCTTAAGGGTGTTATAGATTTCTCATTATTGTCATTAACTCATTCATATTTTAAATGCCTGTTATGTACAGAATACTGTCTCAGACATAATAAAACATAATATCTACTCATCAGTGTGGTTAAGATCCGGTGGGGGAAATAAAACATATACACATTTTTTAGAAGCGTTAACAGCTGTTATCTGTGAAATTATTCACATATGGAAACTCTCTCTGCGGCAACCAATGCAGACCAACGTTATATAGTCTTAACCTGCTTGGTCCTTTGTTTCTCCAACCATAAAATGATGGGAAATGAACTGTATGACCTCTGGATGTCATTGGAGCAAAAGGTTAAGTGTATTGTTCAGGAACACAGTGGAAATATATGTCAAGAAGCAGGGATAGAACCAAGATACTTTTGACTTGTAGACCAGCTCCTATCTACTTTTCATTACTAACTTTCAGAAAACCACACCAAACCAAACTAAAAACACAGCATTAAACTTTCCAGGTTAGATTATAAAGGCAAAATACAAATTAAATCACATGAGGAAGAAAGCATTTCTGGGAAGTGTGAGAGCAGCAGGGCTCTCAAAAAGAGCTTTTTAACATATCTGTACTGGGCCTTATGAATATTAATTATCTTATACAGAAATATGGAAAATAATTTTCTGCCATTTATTTGGATTCTATGTAACTGGGAATCTACAGTACTTATGTCTTTCACCTTAGTCATTTTAATTGATAATATGATTTAAGAATTTTTTTAAGCATCAGTTGAAATATTAGTGTCAAAGGAAATTAATTCCCTGGCTGGCTTGTTTTTTTCTCTGAGGCAGATATTGATGAATGTACAGAGGGAATCATTGAGTGCCACAACCATTCTCGCTGTGTTAACCTGCCAGGGTGGTACCACTGTGAGTGCAGAAGCGGTTTCCATGACAATGGAACCTATTCACTTTCTGGAGAATCCTGTATTGGTAAGCACCTTTCCTCCAAGGATTTTTTCTCTTTACCCTGATCATGTCAGACTAGGTGACTTATTTTGCTACTTTTCTTAATGAAAATGTTAACAGCATAGTCAATTATGAGAGAGTCAAAGTAAAACTGTGGAAAAAGCACTGGCCTGGGCCAGATGGAAGTTCAAATTACATCTCTGAAGCCTCCTATCTATGTGAACTTGGGCTTAGCTTTCCTGAATTTGTTTTTTCAACTATAAAAGAAGGGAGTTGTATTAGATGGTCTCTGACATCTCTTTCAGTTCTAAATCTATAAGTCTGTGATGTAGGCAGTTTGCTACTATAAATGGATGGATCCCTGGATCAGGAAACCTGAGTTTGAATTCTTCAGTCATTATTAGCTAGGAGTAAGTAAGCAAATTGTTACATTTTAGAAGTAAAACACAGATAATGATAATTGCACTATATTCCATCTAAGTTAGCTATGGTGGAGTAGAAATAATGTTTGATCTGGGGCAGATCAGAAGAATTGTGTGTGAATACAAATGGAAATGATCACTTTTGGGACATTGGGCAACAATTGGGATCTTAATTTTTTGCTTTGTAAAATGAAGCAGTTGGAGTAGGGGATCTCTAGGTTCTCTTGTCTCTTAATCTGTAAACCTGTGGTCCTAAAGAATTGGCTGCCTAACAACTTAACACCAAACCTTTAAAGATGCCCAGGTTCCCCTGACTATTTTTAGAGTCAACAATTTAACCCCAGGTTTTCCGACTGCATGCTCTGAACTCTTAGTATACCATGCCATTTTATCTATAGGATAAGAAGAATACTTTTATAATGTAGATAATGGGGTCATTTCAAGGAAAGTTTTTGCAAACTTAAGACACTCTGGATGAGAGGTGTTATTGGAGTTGTCATAAAATTTAGGGGATGTGAAATAGACTATTATAGAATGAAAATAAGGAAGGCAAATAGAGAACAAAAGGTTGTCTCACTCTCTGCCATCTTCTTGGAGACTCACAGGCAGATGTGATACAATATTATTACTGCTACCATCTTTTCACTGCGCCAACTGTGCAAACAAATCATGGTTTACCATGGACCCTAAACTACTTTTAAAAACTTAGTTCAATGAAAAATATGGTTGCCATTTATTTCATGTCACATGAGAACAACTTGTAGTAGCATAGACCCATTGCAAGGAGTTTTGAGATAGCCACATCAGCATCAATAATGTCAACAGCATCCCTTAATCCTTGGGTTTTTCTTCCACTCCTTGGAGAGGAAAACATGATGAAGGGATGAATCCTTTCAACATTGAGCAGTAAAGGGATAAAGGCTGCTCTCTCTAGCTATACACCATGCTGCCTTGTGTGTGTGTGTGTGTGTGTGTGTGTATGTGTGAAAATCAGAGTTTTTAATTATTTTATTCATTTGTTATATATAAGAATTTCTTAAATTCATGAAATGATTGGGGGACGTAGGGAAGAGGAAGAAGGATCTAGTTAAGACAGTACTCAAGGGAGCAAAGATTCACTGAGATAGATTATATCCCACATGTAACTTAGGAAATTGATTAATTAAAGCAAATGGAGATTTTATTGAGCTACTATCAGAATGACATACTGAGCCCAGGTATTCCAGAGTCTATGCCTAACAAGTTAGGCAGTTACTATATCAAGTCTGAATTAGTAAGGAGAGCCTTATCTCACCTCTGTCGGACAATAGCTGTCACCATGGACAAATTAATGGAATGTTCAGATCAATCAAGGGTTAATTCAAAAATATTGTAGCATCAGGTCTAAATGTCTTAGGATGTGATACTGAACATAATAAGTATTTTGTGATGACTGGAAATCTCTAGATTTTTAGCTGTATGTGGGGTGATTGGGATGCGAAGGTTTGGAGCAACTAGGTGGTGCAATGTATAGAGGGCTGAGCCTGAAGTCAGGAAGTCTCATCTTCCTGAGTTCAAATTTGGCCTTAGCCACTTACTAGCTGTGTACTAGAGTGTTATGGCTCTGGGCAAGTCATTTAACCCTGTCTGCTTCAGATTTCTCATCTGTAAAATGAGCTGAAGAGTATCTACCAAGAAAAACCCAAATGGAGTCACACAAATTCAGACATGACTGAACAACAATAGATAAGATTTAAGACTGGGATTTCAGGAAGGAGCCCAACACAATTCTTGAAATATATTTATTTATTTTTACTAAATTTGTACTATAAGACAGACTAACAAATGCTTTTCTAGGTACTGGTAACAATTTTCTGTGTGACTTTAACCAAATCAATCTATTTTCTTTCATTATAATCTTTAGTTTCTCCATATTACTAACAAGGAGATAACAGTACTTTTCTACTTCCCTCTCAGAATTGTTCTGAAGATAAATTGTTTATACTACCAATAAAAGCCCTTTTATAAAGCATAACACTCTCCAAAAACATTCTTTTCTATAAGATTATATTTTGATGGTTTAGTTTTTTTTTTTCATTTCAAAAAAGGAATAAAGTAAACAAAAGAAGCCCAATTACACTGGATTATGGCTTTAGTATACTGATTAATAAAAACCTAAAAACTGAAAAAGAACCAATCCCTTTCTTCCTTGAGAATAAAATTTGTAGTCCCCTTTGTCCCACCCTAGATAGTAGCACCCTACCAGAAAGGGAAGTACAAAGTTATCAATTAAAATGAATGTCTACTACCATGTTAGCCATGATCCATCTTCAGGGTAAACTGTTCATTTTGGGTCTTTGAATAACTGCTATGAATAGTGATATAGATGAAATATTTAACAATGAGATTTTTGCATTTTTACATTTCTATGAAAGTGATGGGTAGGTATCCTAAGTCAGGGATTCTTTAACTTGTTCCACTTGCAACCCTTCTTTGTCTAAGAAATTTTTATACAGCCTCATCTCGAATCTGAACTGAGGTGTTTCTGGCAGTTTTCTTGCATGTACAGTGCAAAGTACACATGTGTATTCAGAACCAAGCTGTAGTGAAGTCACATGATGCAACATGGACAAGTGCTGCTAGAAACCTCATGGATTCATTACATGTTTGATTTTAAATTAATTCTTGGTTATTGCGTTCAGAAACATTTATTTAAAAAAACCCCACATTCAGTTATGTTGTGACACAGTTTAAGAATCTTTATCCTAACTGATTTTCTATTCCATCCCCCTCCTTTTATACATGAAGAATTTTAGCCTTAAGTAGAATAGGTTGACTGAGGTCATACAAGAAGTACATATCACAGACAAGATTAGGACTCAGGTCTTTTGACTCCAGAGACATTGCTCTTTCCATTCTATCATGATGACACATTTTTGCTTGACTCCTTAATTATTTGTTAAAATGGAAGGTTTCTCTCTGGAGGGGAAGGTTTGTTAATGGGTGACGACAGGTAATTTTATCTCAAATGATGCTACCCTCAAGTCACCAGCCAGATTGCTTTAAAAAAAATATGTTCAGTACACATGTGCTTATATTCTCCCTGCTTACAGGGGACAGTCAGCCTAAAGGCTTTTAGGATATTCTCCTTGCCAATGCTATAAGCTTGCAGAGCTCACAGAATAGTCCTACTGCTCCCCAATTCAAATTGACCTAGGAATGTGAAAAAATATGAAATATAACTCTGAAATATTAAAATTCCAGAAATTATAACTTGCTTTTCATCCTTCAATTTTCAGAAAAAAAGCCTTAATTGCTATTAGTCTCTCATTCCTTAGACTCAGATGATAGATTGTAAGCCATCACAAAACACACAGCAAATAAATAAAAAAGTTGTATAGCAAATTAAAAAGAAATTATTTTACCTTTCCATCTCCTGTTATCTTCCTCCCATTTTCCCCGGGTGGTAAATTAATTAAGGGAAGGAGTTTGACATTTGGAATCCATTGTGACTTATTATGCAATCAATGTCTTCTCTCTTAATTATTTTACATTTCTGTGCATTATTGGTTATAAGTTGTTTCTCCCATTAGATCAAGAGGACAGTCTGCCTTTTATATTTCTTTGTATTTGTTGTGCTTAGTACAGTGCCTGCCATAAGGAAGTGCTTAAAAAACATTAACTAGTCAACTTAACGAAAGGGATCATTCCAATTATTGAAACCTCATAGGATCTGCCAGTCAAGAGGCTTCCTCAATGCTTTTTCCACCCTGTTGGTCCTATACAGTTCCCTTGCAATCCCAGCTCATTAGGATCTGTCCTCCCTTGTCCTTCAATGCAGCCAACCCTGAATGCAGCTGCAACAGCAGCCATACATAGCAGGCAGCAAATAACAAGCCACTCTCTGCTGCTGGTAAGTGCCCCTTTCTGGCAGCATGGAAAGGATGTAATAGAAGTGTCGTCAAGAGTAATGAAAGTGAACTGATGCTAAGTGAATGAGCAGAACCAGGAGTTCACTGTACAAAACAACAAGATTATATAATGATCAATTCTGATGGACATGGCTCTTTTCAACAATGAGGTGATTCTGGCCAGTTCCAATGGTCTTGTGATGAAGAGAGCCCTTTGCACCCAGAGAGAATAACTGTGGAAACTGAGTGTGGATCACAACATAGCATTTTCACTTTTTTGTTGTTGTTTGCTTGCATTTTTGTTTTCTTACTCGTTTTTCCTTTTTGGTTGGATTTTTCTTGTGCAGCATGATAATTGTGGAAATACATACAGAAGAATGAACATATATTGGATTACTTGCTGTCTATGGGAGGAAGTGGAAGAAGAAAGGAAGAAAATATTTGGAAAACAAAGTTTTGCATGGATGAATGTTGAAAACTATGCATATGTTTTGAAAATAAAAAGCTTTAATTAAAAAAGAATAATGAAATGCAAAGATGTTATCAAATGCACACCTATATACATTTCCCATCTTCTGTTAAGGAGTCCCCTGAATTTGTCTTTTTGAGTTGCCATGTTCCAAAATACTGGACTCAGAACATGCAGGAAGTTTTGAATTTTTCAAGAATGTCCCTTTACCCCCAACCCAAATGAAGTAATTTATTCTTTGCAGCCAGAACTGGGCTCCCCATGTGACTTGGGAGTCAAAACATGTGCCAGACAATGTGCAGTAGGCTTCTGCAGTGGAGCACTGGTCTCATAGTTCCCCTTTGGGTAGAGTTTTGTTCCTTATCCTATCTTTATTGTCCCTTTCCCCTCCCAGACCAAGCTCCTTTTGATAAAGAGTCTAGTATTTCTTCCTTCCTTTGTCCTACTGTCATAAATATGCAAACTTTGGTATGGATGGTGAACTTCTGGCTCTGGCTTTGGGTTCCACATTCACGTTCATTTCTCTTGTAATAAACCTAGTTTTTCACCTAAGTTTCATAAAGTAGTGATTGTCTGTTGACACCGATGTTTCCTCCAGCCATCTTTTGGGAAAAATTAGGATCACCTGTTAAGATCACAGATTTAATCGTCTTTAAGAACTAATCAGTCAATTAACAAGTATATGAATAAAGAGGTATATTAATAAAGAAGTTTAGAAATGGATTAAGGCAAGGGAGAACTGAGTTTTACTCTGATCCTCCTCACTAATTCCCTATGTGACCTCAGCATCACATACACTGTTAAGTCTTGATTTGAACTCAATCATCTAATTCAATCCCTTCATTGTAAAGATGAGCAAATTGTTATGTCCAATGTCATGCTGCGATTTCTTTAGCTAAAGAGCATGGAATAAAGCCTGGGTCCCTGACTTCTGGAAAAGTTTCTTTCCACTAGGGTATAGTCTCTGTTTCCTCATTTTCAAACCTGAGATAATAATAAAAGCTATCCTGTATAACACATTGGATCACTAGTGAACAAAAGACATAATAGGAAGGATTACATTCAGAAAATTAAAAAAAAAGCCCCATACAGAAAGACAATTTGGCTATTTTTAAAGAGAAAAACCTTGTGTACTCAAGAATTCTGCAGCATTGTGAGGATTACAGAACTATCAAGTGGAAACCACTGCTGAGAAGCATATAGCCTAGTAAGAGATGCATGATTTACACACACAAAGCAATAGCAAACAATGAGAGACAGAATATAATTAAGTGCTTAATTATGGGAGACAGATTGTAAATATTTTAGATCAGAAGCGGGAAATCAGTGAGGATAAGAAAAGTAAGAAGGATTCCATGAATGAGGAATAATTTGAAGAACTGTCAATATCTGGCATGTTATAAGCATCATGTAATAGATGGTAAAGTCAAACTGTATGGTATATATAATGATAAGGTCAGAAGGAGGCTCAGAATAAAACTTAGTTCTCCTTTTGCTTAATTCATCTTTAAAATGACATTATTTCAAGTTGGCCTTGGAATCAGGAAGACCTGCCTTTGCTATTTAGTAACTATGATCTTATGCAAGTCAGTTCATCTCTTTTTGCCCCAGGCAACTAATAAATTTCAAATGAATCAGCATGGGTAGAAGGAATTTCCATACTGGAAGGTAACTTTACTGATTAAATCACAGCTTCCCATCAAAATCATCTTCTCTTTCTTCTCCTCATCTGCCTCAACTTCTTCCTCCTCTATTATTTTTCCTTTCTCACTGTTCTCCATTCTCTTTTCTTTTTTTGCATTTGTGGTAAAATTGATTGATGGGCCTGGAATCAAGAAAACCTGAGTTCAAATGTAGCCTTAAAATAGAAACCCCAAGGAAATACCTATTTGAAAATCCTCAAGGACAAGAGGCCAGCTCTTGATATGATACGATTATCCCACATCTTCCAGAGCCTGCTGGGAAACCCCCCTTTGATAATAGCCCATTGGAGACACATGCTGCTAAACTTTGGATAAACTCCACAGCCTTTAAAAGCAGCTACTAGAAACCTACATGAAGCAGGTGACAGAGCTAGTAGTCCGGCCCCTGGCTGCCTAGCCTCCCTTCATTTTCTGTGTAACTTTTTCTCTCTCAGGATGTCTTCTCTCCCCTCTTCTCTCTTCTGAATAGGACTCTATATCATAAGCTGCTTTTCTTTTCTTTTTTCCTTTTTCTTCTTTACATTAAGCGTCAAGGTCTACCCTCAAGATTTTTTTTTATGTTTTGTTTCTTTTTAAGGCAAAAAACAAAAACCCAAACTGTTTGCCTCCATTTTCTCAACTGAAAAATAAGAATATAACAGTACAAACTATACAGAGTTGTTGTGGGCATCAAATGATCTATTTTTTTCTTTAAATATATTTATTTAATATTTTCCTCCAGTTGCATTCAAAACAATTTTTTACATTTGTTTTTAAGATTGAGTTCTAGATTTTTTTCTTTTTATTATTATTATTAAAGCTTTTTATTTTCAAAACATATGCATAGATAATTTTCAACATTCACCCTTGCAAAACCTTGTGTTCCAAAAAATTTTTCCTTCCTTCCCCCTCCCTTTCCCTTCCCTAGACAGTAAGTAATGCAATATATATTAAACATGTGCAATTCTTATATATATATATATATATATTTCCACAATTATCCTGCTTCACAAGAAAAAAAATCAGATCAAATAGGAAAAAAAGGAGAAAAAACAAAATGTAAGCAAACAACAACAAAAAGAGTGAAAATACTATGTTGTGATTGATCCACGCTCAGTCCCCATAATCTTTTCTCTGGGTGCAGAGGGCTTTCTGCATCACAAGATCATTAAAACTAGCCTGAATCAAAATGAGATATTTTGTAAATAAAATGCAGTGCCTTTCCCTTCCTTATTCTTATTCTTCTTTCCCCCCTCCTTACCTTATTCTTCTTCCCCCCCTCCCCCTTCCTTATTCCTTCTCTATCTCTATCCCCCTTCCTCATTTTTCTTCTTTTATATAAAATATTCTTTTTGTTTTAATGAACTTAACAGTCATCACAAAAAAGCACTTGAATATACACAAGAGGATAAGAAAGAGAATTATATAAGAAACTGTGATCCCTTGACATTTCAATTTTGAAGAAACATGTTTGTATGTTTATAATACATAAATTTTAAGACGACTAACAAAATTACTATATTTGTGTCTATTTTGCACTTTCTTGTTATATGCATTTTAAAATGCTTTACTGGTGCTCTGTTCAGAATGTCTATTAGTACTCACTAACTTATCCGATTCCTTTAAATAGAAATCCTCCTTTGTAACATTGAATAAATCAATGTACTCTAATGGAAAGAGCCTGGCTTGGAGTCAAAGTGCCAATGTTCTAACCCTGGCTGGGATGCCAATCACCTATGTAACCTTGGGCAATTCACTTAGCCTGCCAGACCCTCAGTTTCTTCATTTATTAAAGCAAAGGAATTGTGTTATATCATGTCTAAAGTCTCTTCCAACTCTAGAGGTATGAATACACTGACCATGTCTGAAAATATACTTTTTTTCAGTCAAATCACTCATGAATCTACGTTTTCTTGGCAAGATACTGGAGGTGGTTTTCCATTTCTTTCTCCAGCTCATTTTACAGCTGAGGAAACTGAGGCAAACAGGATTAAATAACTTGTCCAGGGTCATACAGTTAAGAAGTGTCTGAGGTTTAATTTGAACATAGCAAAAAAGACTCTTCTGTTTCTAGGTCTGGCATTCTATACACTGAGCCACCTAGCTGACGCTGAAAATATATGCTGCATTCTGGGTGTTCAGTTCATTACCTTTCTGCCAAGAGATAGATATAATCAATCTTTTGAAATTTTGACCAATCTCCAATTTTGATTTGGCTTTTGGAGATTGGTTTGAGGATTTTTTGCAACCATATTTTCTTTCACATTTTAATTGTGGCTGTCAGGCATGTCTTTCTTGGTTCTGATCATTTCACTGTGTATCTATTCATAAAAATTCCCATATTTCTCTGAACCCATAATTGTCTGAATGACTTCAGTTAGAATTAGAAAAAATAAATTTTTAACAAATATCTTTAACAAAAGTATGATTGAAGAAATGGTACAAATATATAAAAAAATAGAGGAATTCCTTAATAGTTAAATATGGCCAAAGGTGTGAGGAGGTATTCTCTAATGATGAGATAGAAACTATCATCAGCTATTTGGAAAAAAAAATTCTCAAATAATTAGTAATAAAAAGCTAAAATTAAAACAATTCTGAGTTTCTACCACATTATATTTTCAAATATGACAAAAGGGTAAAAGAGTTGACTGTTGGAATTATGGATTAATCACAGATTGGAAAAACAATTTGTAATCATATTCAGAAAAGTCATTAAACTATATATACTTTCACACCCCCTTCCTTTTCTTACTTTTTTTTCTTCCCCTTCTTTGTATATCAGGATAGTACTTAAAAGATTTGTTAAGTGGTTTCCACACAGTGGTGTTATAAGACATCTTGTGCACAATTATTACTATTTTACATAGAAGCAAACTCAGTCTCGTTTGGATATGTGACTTGCTCAGGGATGCTTGGTCAATATCATTTCCAAGAAAATTTCTTCCTGGAAAATCCTGCTTGCTTTAATGGAGCAAGAAATGATGCTCTCCCCCAATGCTAATTTTTCATTGATGCCAAGGTTAGAGGAATAGGCAAAAAGTACCCTTCCTTTTAATTTTGAATTAATGTATGAAGAATGAGACTAAGCAAAAATATATTCTCTTCAGAGGCCATCCTATTCCAATGACACATTTTGGAGGAAGAAAATAAGCTTTTGCAGACTCTGAGAAAATGAAATGCTGTTGAGAATATATTCAGGAATGGATTGCATGCCTGGTTTTGGAGAACAAGCCCAAGCAAGATCAAAGAAACTCATCACAATTTTGACTACAGCCTCAGCAACTAGAAGTATAAATGGGTCAGAAAGTTGAGTTAGGAATAGTCACACTGAAAAAAATAATAAAGAAGCCATAATATAAATTATACTCTGGAAGAGGATTATTTTTCATCTTGTCTTTTTTCTCACCCAATGCTTCATAAATAGTTGGAATTTAATATGTATTGGATTGGAGTCAACTGGATTGGAATGAGAATGGATTGACTATATTGACTCATCAGAAAAAGACATTTCAATTTTTTCTTGTTTTGACTAGAGTAGATCCTAATCAATGACTGTTAAATTGAGTGGAACTAAATCTTCTGAAAGATCCTCTTGCCAATTTTAAATGGGAAGTGAAGATAATGGATTGATTTAAAACCAGTGGTTTTGAGCTCAAGTGTTTTAGGTTGTTTTTGCTTTCCCTGAGCATTCACAGATAATTGCCTTAGTTATCCACTTCATTTTGTGTGTAGACTTAAACTCTGAAGTCAAAGATTGATTTTCAATTCAATTTGTAGTGCCTATACAGAGAAACATGCTTATCACAGGGTGGGCTTTCTTTTGTTTTGTGCATATGGGCTCAGCTTTGTTTACCAAGATTGTGTACAAGCTTCCCTATGGCAAGATCTGAGGGATGTCAATACACATGGAATCATCTTTCTGGGTATTCCAAACAGCTGCCATATGTTCCCCTGGGAGTTTTCTTCTACTGAATGCTATAGGATGCTGTGGCTTTTGGTTGCTTAAATCCTGACTTAGTTACTTGTTAGAAATGTGACTCTAGGCAAGTCAATTTAGACATAAAATGTGGGTTTGGATTTAGTGTTAGGCCTGGAGTCAGGAAGAAGTGGTTTCAGATGTGGTCTTAGCTATTATAGTGAGTCACCTAACTTTGTTTGTCTTAGTTTCCTCATCTGTAAAATGACCTGGAGAAGGAAATGGCAAACCACTCCAGTATATTTGCCAAGAAAATGAATATATCTGCCTGGACTATTGTGAAAACTTCCTACATTCCTTCTAACTCTTCTTCTCTCTGTCCTCCACAAATGGGGTCTCGAAGAGTCAGACATGTCTGAGAAAAAAGACTGAACAATAACATTAACAAGGTTCTATCCAGATCTAAAACTTGTGAATCTACAGTTGGCTTAATCTCAAGGCCAAGACTCTTGGAGTATCATATGGTTTCTGAACAAAATCATTGTTGTCAAAAACTGAGGCAAAAAGAAGCAAAAGCAAACACTGCCAAATGCAGGCCAGGAGAAAGCATGGACTATCATTTAATATCAGTGATTCCAAGTTTGTACTCCACAGGAAGGAAAAAGAAACAGCAAACTTCCTGTTTGTTTTTTGTTTTTTTGTTTTTTTTTAACTTTTTTGTGGTCATATATATAAACTTTTTAAATACACATTTCTTTCTGAATCAAGTTGAGACAGAAAAATCAGAGCAAAAGGGAAAAACCATGGAGAGGAAAAAAAAACAGAAAAAAGAAGTGAACATAGTTCTCTCCTTAGTTTTCTCTCTAGATGCAGATGGTATTCTATCCAAAGTCTATTGGGATTTTCTTGAATCACTGAACCACTGACTCATAGTTGATCATCTCACATTCGTGCTGTTATTGTGTATTCCTGGTTCTGCTTGTTTCACTCAGCATCAGTTTATGTAAATCTTTTGATGCCTTTCTAAAATCAGCTTGTCCATCCTCTTTATAGAACAGTAATATTCCATTGCCTTCATATACCACAGCTTATTCAGCCATTCTCCAATTAATGAGCATCTACTCATTTTCCAGTTCTAAGTTAACACAAAAAGAGCTGCTACAAACATTTTTGCACAAATGGATCTTTTTCCCTCCTTTATGATTTCCTTGGGATACAGACCCAGTAATGGCACTGCTGCATCAGAGGGTATATACAGTTTTATTGTCCTTGAGGCATAGTTCCAGATTGCTCTTCAGAATGGCTGGATCAGTTCACAACTTCACCAACAATGCATTAGTGTCCCAGTTTTCCCACATCCCATTCAACATTTATCACTCTTTTCCTGTCATCTTAGCCAGAAGTGTGAGATAACTACCTCAGATCTGTTTTAATTTGCATTTCTCTAATCAAGAGTGATTAGAGCATTTTTATATGACTATAGATGGTTTCAATTTCATCATCTAAAAATTGATCATATCCTTTGACCACTTATAATAATTTGGGGAATGCCTTGTATTCTATATATTTTAGAAATGAGATCTTTATCAGAAACACTGAATGTAAATTTTGTTCCCAGCTTTGTACTTCCCTTTTAATTGTGTTTCCATTGGTTTTGTTTGTGCAGAAACAATTTAATTTAATGTAATCAAAGTTGTACATTTTGCCTTTCATAATGTTCTCTAGCTCTTCTTTGGTCATAAATTTCTACTTTCTTCAAAGATCTGATAGGTAAATTATCTGTGGCTCTCCTAATTTACTTATGGTATTCACTTTCTATGCCCAAATGATGTACCTATTTTGACTTTATTTTGGTAGGGGTGTGAGATGTAGACCTAAATTGTGTTTCTGACATTATTTTCCAGTTTTTTCAGCAATTTTCGTGAATCCTTTGTTTATTTTCATCGTGCTATCACTGAGTAGCACTGCAATAACTTTCCTCTACTGAATTCTCTCCTCTAAACCCACATACAAATTCCCAAATCCATTTTCATTTGCATCATAGGCAAGCTCCTATCTTTATTATGATTGCTTTGTAGGCTTGGGGATTAATGTACTTGTTTGGACTCTTGGGATAACTTCCTTATTTCTAGCCTCTCCCCTCCCACAAAATTGTCAAAATGATGTTTCTAAAGCACAAATCTCATCAAGTCACTTTCCTTTTTCTATTAAAGGCAGCTTGTAGCACAATGGAAAGAAGATTGGGCCTGAAATCAGAAACCCATGAGTTTCAATCCAGCCTCAAACAAGTCCTAGCTGTTGTTACCCTGGGAAGATAATTTAACCTTTGTTTGTCTAAATTTTCCCTCATTGTAAAATGGGGATAATAACAGCATTTCTACTGCAGAGTTGAGAGAATCGAATGAGTTGATATTGGTAAAGTGCTTAGTACAGTAGTGTTTAATAAATGTTTGTGGTTTGCGATACCTCCTTACAAATGTTCCTTTCAGTCTCTAGCTTCTTCTAAAGATCAGCTGAAGAATCATTTCCTGTCTAAGGCATTTTCGAATTTCCTTAGATGCTATTTTCCTTTCATTATTAAAATTATTTTTATTTGCTTTGTGTCTGTGTGGCACATAAATATACACACACATATATGTGTATGTGTGTGTGTCTATATATAGGATATAAAGAAATATACATATGTACACATATATACAAATAGTGAATAAATATAATAAACATCTATCACATATGATAATTGTATAGTTATGTATGATAAAGGAGATGTCAGTATTCTCTTTCATCATATATAACTATGTATATATTTATATATTTGTATCACAAATTGTACATTATGTATTTGTATGTATGCATACATTATACATAATATAAATATGCAATATATGATAAATGAGATGCTTTTATATTACATAATTTGTTTTGTATGTATATACATATGTGTGTATTGTATGTACATACATAATGTATATTTATGAGGCAATTAATAGATAAATAGCTCGGCTTGGATCTCTGCCTAAGACAGCTAAAGTTTTAAGATGCAGGAATGTTTTACTATTATTATTATTATTATTATTATTATTACTATTACTATTATTACTGCAATTGTTATCATCATCATCCTCTGGATAAGTGAGCTGTTACCACAAATTCCAGGATACAAATTCTGTGTCTATAGTCACTCAATTCAACTTTATCCCTCCTATAGGTTATTCCTCAGAGATGCTATTATCCATCCAATCTCAGAAAAAAGCCTTCTCTGTCAGATTATTTTCTGTCTCAGAGGGATTTCTATATTTGAGAATGTGTTGCTGTCCACTACCTGCCTCTTCAGGCTTAGCTATGAACAATTCATTTATTACAGAAACTTCTAAAAAGAATGCACAGAATATAAAAATCATGTCCATGTCACAGCTCATAGATCAGCTTCTAAAGTCTCCTTAAAATGGATATTGAATTGTTTTAGTAGTAAACTGGTATTCTAACTGGGGAATAAATATTCAACTATGAATCTCTAGGTTAGAATGTAACCCATAATACTTAGAACCCCAGAAAGACTGTCAGCATAAAATTCCCATTTTAAAATGTCATCTTTAAAAACTGTTTGCATTAGGAAAATGCATTCATTTTAAGACAGCATAATTTTGCTCTTAAATTTATTCTGTTTGCTAACTAAGTATATTATGCTTAGATAGTAAAAGCCTATGAACAAGAATGATCAAGTTCTGGTGGGGTTGCCCGATATTCTCCACCAAAAATGAGGTAAATATTACTCCTCAGAAGTCTCTAGAATAACTGGTCATAAAAAACAGCACATTCTCTCTAAACATAGCAAAATTGCCTGGCAGATGGCACCCACAGATTTCTTCCTGAAACTAAGGGGTACATCTCCATAAAGTTAAATTAAATGAGTGTTTATTAAGTGCCTATTGCATACAAAGCTGGATTGGTGGCAAAGCAAAGTTGAAGCAGAAAAGAGACAATTCCACCTTCAAATGAGATAATATTTGTGAAAGTACTTAGAGTGCTTAACACTCCATAAATTCTTATTCCTTTCCCCTTTGCCACTCATGGAAATTATCTAGTCTAGGAAATAATGACAAAAACATGGATAATCAATTTGAAATAATGCATGATAGATTGAGGAAGTCAAATGTTTTGGTTGGGATCTTCTTCGGAGGCTTTTTTATATCATAAAAGTGAGACTCCGATCTCAAATGCTATGCTCTGGTAGGCCCTAACAACTGAGAAATTCTCAAATAGTGAATTCCTGTGGTAAACTGCCAGTATGTCGTCTTATGAATCGACCCAGTTAACTTCAAAAAAACAAAAACAAAACCCAAAGAAAATGAATAAGGAGGGATTCATAATATTTTTAGTCCCATTTGTGACCTCAATCGTTCAGTGACCTTCTTCATAGTCGTAGACAGGTTGTGAGCTCATACACAAATTCACAGATTCATACAGTAAGTGCTTAAGTGATATGCATATAAAGGGTTCTGGCATTTTTGGTTGGGAAAAGGCCATTACTGAGAAGAGAGATCAGGGATGATATTTTAAGTTAGGTTTTAAAAGATAGATGGTAGTTTAACAGAGAAACATCTTTGCAACATATGGCAAGTAACAGGATTGTAATATTTCAGAAATTCTTATCCTCATAATCAGATGAATTCCTCTAATGACCTTTATAGGGAAAATACTATATTAGATTTTTACTATTTAGAGATCCACCTAAGATTCTTTCTTTTAGCTCTTATTTATATTCACAGTGCTTTTCATTGTGCCTAGTACATAGTAAGTACATAAAAAATGCTTGCCATGACTTCAAGTGACATGAAAGATAGCAAATTTATGTATATATTAATAATTTCAATATTTCAGAAAAAAAAGATCGATGGTGTCAAAAGTTACTTTTTCCAAAAGCATTTCCTGTGTGACTACTCTATATTTGCCAAGCACTAAGGTTGGAAAGATAAGGCTCCCTCTCAAGGAGCTTACATTCCATTAGAAAGAACACGTGAGAGACATTGTGACACTATGGATTATTAATAAATTTAGCATCAGAAGACCTAGATTCAAATCCAGGCAATGTCACTCTACCTTTGTGAACTTGGGCAAGTCACTTAAGTGTATAGACTGCAGTTTTTTCACCTATAAAAATGAGAAGTTGAACTAGAAGTCCTATAAGACCAATACAGACTCTGTCTATGATTATACATATAGGAAAGTTTGTGAATGCTTTATCATATGCAATTGTAGCAGCCAGTCTTTATGAATTGTAGCCAAAGAGAATTAGTTACTTATGACAGAACTGTTACTTGTATTTCTCATCACAGAATGCTATTTTTGATCTTGGACCATGTTCTAGAACACAAATGGAGAACCTTTTTTTCTCCTAAGAGCCATTTGGATATTTATAATATCATTTGCAAGCCACACAAAATTACCAACTTACAGAACTCAAGCAGTGTATTAAGTTTTCAGCTCATCATCACCTACAGTTGATTAAGTAAATGATTTCATGAGCTTTATAGAGCTCACTGGCCAGAAGTTCCCACCACTGCTCTAGAAGTTAAAGGATATATCATGATAGCCCCAATTCACTCTATTGCTGATAAATACCTTGCCTAAGTTCCATGGCTCCCTCTGTACTTTTTCCATATGGTTGGAGCTAACATGGAGATGCATTTTTTTTTCTGAAGGTTTGGAGGAAGCCCCCCACTCGATTTGGCATCTGTGCATTATAGAAGTGAACTGTGTGAAGGATCCAAACAACTTCTGTTGTCCTGAAATTAACTGTGATGACAGACTGACTTCAAACTCTTTTACAGAGGAAGTATTTGAATAATCATAAGATCATTCATAGATTTAGAACCAGAAAGAAACTTGAAGTCATATTTTAAAGGTGAAGAAAGAAAAGTGCTGTTAAATTATTTAAGATCATACTTATGGTTAAGAAACTGTAGTAGCTCTTCAGTCTCAGTGTTTCCTGAGACACTTCCCATCCTCCTAAGCTAGGTTACACTCAAAGAATCTCACCTGTGTTAGAACAGAAAAGTCATAGATGTGGGTTAAACAAAATGGACTCCATTTATGTCCATCTATGCTGCCTACAAACCACAACTTTGTCCCTAATTGTCATATCTTCATTTGTCTCAATGATCAAGTAGAACAAAACAATTCCAAATTTTCTCCCAGCTCTAAAATAGGAGAGTATAAGTAGAGATGACAGTGGCCTCCTAGTCCAAATGGACTCTCTTTACAAACCAGGAAATTGGAACCCATAGAGATGGGGTGTTCTGCTTAGGAAAAGAGGAATCTGGGACTTTAGCCCAAAAGCAGCACTATACCTAATAACTACAAATATATTTTCCTCCCTCACAAAAAAGGTTGAATCAAAGGATGTTAAAGATGGAAGCCATCTAGTACAAAATCACTTTTTTTTTTTTACAGATGGGGAAATAAAGTGTGGGGATGTGACATAGCTCATAAGTACAAGAGCTGAGACTCATCCTGGTTCTTCCACAATACCATGCTGTTGTTACTACAATACTAAGAGGCAACAATATTAGAGGAATATTTTCTTTCTTTCTTTTTTTAATAAAGCTTTTTATTTGCAAAACATATGAGTGACTTTTCAACATTGACCTTTGCAAAAAAAAAAACTTTTTTTTCCCAAAGCTTTTCCTTTCCCTCCCCCCGCCCCCCACCCCTAGATGACAGCCAATCTAATACATGCTAGATAGGATAAATTATATGACAAATACAATACATGTATACATATCTATACAGTTATCGTACTGCACAAGAAACATCAGATCTAGAAAGAGAAGAAGAAAAAAAAACAACCTAAGAAGGAAAACAGAATGCATGGAAATATTCACAGAAAGCGTTAAAATGCTGTGTTGTGGTTCACTCTCAGTTCCCACAGCCCTCTCTCTGGATGTATATGACTATCTTCATCGCAGTACAACTGGTTTGAATCACATCATTGTTGAAGAGAACCATGTCCATCAAAATTGATCATCGTATAGTCTTGTTGCTGTGTATAATGTTCTCCTGGTTCTGCTGATTTCACTCAGCATCAGTTCATGCAAGTCTCTCCAATCCTCTCTGAAATCCTCCTGTTGGTCATTTCTTACAGAACAATAGTATTCCATAACATTCATATACCATAATTTATTCAGCCATTCTCCAATTGATGGGCATCTTTTCAATTTCCAGTTTCTTGCCACTACAAAAAGGGCTGCCACAAACATTTTTGCACATGTGGGTCCCTTTCCCTCCTTAAAAATCTCTTTGGGATATAGGCCCAGTAGAAACACTGCTGGGTCAAAGGGTATGCACTGTTTGATAACTCTTTGAGCATAGCTCCAAATTGCTCTCCAGAATGGTTGGATCCGTTCACAGTTCCACCAACAATGTATCAGTGTCCCAGTTTTCCCACATCCCCTCCAACAGCTATCATTATCATTTCCTGTCATTTTAGCCAATCTGACAGGTGTGTAGTGGTATCTCAGAGTTGTCTTAATTTGCATTTCTCTGATCAATAGTGACTTGGAGCAACTTTTCATGTGACCGGAAATAGTTTCAATTTCTTCATCTGAAAATTGTCTTCATATCTTTTGACCATTTGTCAATTGGAGAATGGCTTGAATTCTTATATATTTGAGTCAATTCTCTATATATTTTAGAAATGAGGCCTTTATCAGAACCTTTGGATGTAAAAATATTTTCCCAGTTTACTGCTACCCTTCTAATCTTGTCTGCATTCATTTTGTTTGTACAAAAACTTTTTAACTTGATATAGTCAAACTTATCTACTTTGTGATTAATGATGACCTCTAGTTCTTCTTTGGTCACAAATTCCTTCCCCCTCCACAGGTCTGAGAGGTAAACCATCCTACATTGTTCTAATTTTTTTATAATATCATTCTTTATGCCTAGATCATGAATCCATTTTGACCTTATCTTGGTATATGGTGTTAGGTGTGGGTCAATGCCTAATTTCTTCCAGACTAGTTTCCAATGATCCCAGCAGTTTTTGTCAAATAGTGAGTTTTTATCCCAAAAACTGGGCTCTTTGGGTTTATCAAACACTAGATTACAATTGTCATTGAGTATTTTGTCCTGTGAACCTAACCTATTCCACTGATCCACTACTCTATTTCTTATCCAGTACCAAATGGTTTTGGTGACCACTGCTTTATAATATAGTTTTAGATCTGGTGCAGCTAGGCCACCCTCATTTGCATTTTTTTTCATTAATTCCCTTGAAATTCTTGACCTTTTGTTTTTCCAGATGAATTTTGTCGTTATTTTTTCTAGTTCAGTTAAATAATCTCTTGGGAGTTTGATTGGTATAGCACTAAATAGATTAGTTTAGGTAGTATTGCCATCTTTATTATATTCGCTCGACCTATCCAAGAGCACTTGATGTTTTTCCAATTGTTTAGATCTGACTTTATTTGTGTGGAGAGTGTTTTGTAGTTTTGCTCATATAGATCCTGACTTTCCCTTGGCAGATATATTCCCAAATATTTTATACTATCGATAGTTATTTTGAATGGAATTTCTCTTTCTATCTCTTGCTGTTGCATTTTGTTGGTGATGTATAAAAATGCTGATGATTTATGTGGATTTATTTTGTATCCTGCAACTTTGCTAAAGTTGTGGATTAATTCTAATAGTTTTTAGTTGATTCTCTAGGGTTCTCTAAGTAGACCATCATATCATCTGCAAAGAGTGATAATTTCGTTTCCTCATGACCTACTCTAATTCCTTTAATCTCTTTTTCTTGTCTTATTGCCAAGGCTAGCATTTCTAATACAATATTGAACAGTAATGGTGATAGTGGACAACCTTGTTTCACCCCTGATCTTATTGGGAATGGTTCCAGTTTATCACCATTACATATGATGAGAGCTGATGGTTTTAAATAGATGCTACCGACTATTTTAAGGAAAAGTCCATTAATTCCTATACTCTCTAATGTTTTTAATAGGAATGGATGTTGAATTTTATCAAATGCTTTTTCTGCATCTATTGAGATTATCATATGGTTTTTGTTAGTTTGGTTATTAATATAGTCAATTATGTTAATAGTTTTCCTAATATTGAACCATCCCTGCATTCCTGGTATAAATCCTACTTGGTCATGGTGTATTATTCTAGGAATGATTTTCTGTAATCTCTTTGCTAATATTTTATTTAAGATTTTTGCATCAATATTCATTAAGGAGATTGGTCTATAATTTTCTTTCTCTGTTTTTGTTTTACCTGGTTTAGGTATCAGTACCATGTCTGTATCATAAAAAGAGTTTGGTAGGAGTCCTTCATTCCCTATTTTTTCGAATAGTTTATATAATATTGGAGTTAACTGTTCTTTAAATGTTTGGTAGAATTCACATGTAAATCCATCTGGTCCTGGGGATTTTTTCTTAGGGAGTTGATTAATGACTTGTTCTATTTCTTTTTCTGAAATGGGACTATTTAAGTCATTTATTTCCTCTTCTGTTAATCTGGGCAATCTATATTTTTGTAGATATTCCTCCATTTCACTTAGGTTATCAAATTTATTGGCATACAGTTGGGCAAAGTAACTCCTGATTATTGCTCTAATTTCCTCTTCATTGGTGGAAAGTTCTCCCTTTTCATTTTTGAGACTAACAATTTGATTTTCCTCTTTCCTTTTTCTCATGAAATTAACTAGAGGTTTATCTATTTTGTTGGTTTTTTCATAAAACCAACTTTTAGTTTTATTTATTAATTCAATAGTTTTTTTACTTTCAATTTTACTAATCTCTCCTTTTATTTTTAGGATTTCAAGTTTGGTATTTGATTGGGGGTTTTTAATTTGTTCTTTCTCTAGCTTTTTTAGTTGCAAGCCCAATTCATTGATTTTCTCTTTTTCTATTTTATGCAAATAAGCATCTAGAGATATAAAATTTCCCCTTATTACCGCTTTGGCTGTATCCCACAAATTTTGGTATGTGGTCTCATTATTGTCATTCTCTTGAATGAAATTAGTAATTGTGACTGTAATTTGCTGTTTCACCCATTCATTCTTTAGGATAAAATTATTTAGTTTCCAATTGGTTTTTGGTCTATTTTCTGCTGGCCTTATATTGCATGTGATTTTTATTCTGTCATGATCTGAAAAAAATGCATTTATTATTTCTGCCTTCCTGCATTTGATTTTGAGGTTTTTGTGTCCTAACACATGGTCAATTTTTGTATAAGTTCCATGGACTGCTGAGAAAAAAGTAAACTCCTTTCTGTCTCCATTTAATTTCCTCCAAAGATCTATCATACCTAACTTTTCTAACATTTTGTTTACCTCCTTAACTTCTTTCTTATTTATTTTGTGGTTTGATTTATCAAGTTCTAAGAGAGGGAGGTTGAGATCCCCCACTATTATAGTTTTGCTGTCTATTTCTTCTTGCATCTCTCTGAACTTTTCCTCTAGGAATTTCCATGCTATACCACTTGGTGCATATATGTTTAGTATTGATATTGCTTCATCATCTATGGTACCCTTTAGGAAGATATAATTTCCTTCTTTGTCTCTTTTAATGAAGTCTATCTTTGCTTTTACTTGGTCTGAGATCAGGATTGCTACCCCTGCTTTTTTTTTGTTCACCTGAAGCATAATACATTCTGCTCCAGCCTTTTACCTTCACCCTGTATGTATCTCTATGTTTTAGATGTGTTTCTTGTATACAACATATTGTTGGGTTCTGGTTTTTAATCCACTCTGCTATCTGCTTCTGCTTTAAGGGAGAGTTCATTCCATTCACATTCACAGTTAAAATAACTAATTCTGTATTTCCTGCCATCTTATTTACCCTAGGTTATGCTTTTCTCTTTCTTATCCCCTTTCCCTCCTCCCTAGTATTTTGCTTTTGAAAACCACTTCCCTCAAACAATCCTTCCCCTTTAGAGCCCCACCCACCCCCCTTTTCCCCCCTTTCCCTCCAGTTTCCTTATAAGTATGTCTATTATTCCCTCTGAGCCAAATCTGATGAGATGGAGATTAACCCAATTCTCATTCCCCTCCCTTTTCTCCCCTCAATCATTATAGGTTTTCTTTGCCTCTACATGAGATGTAATTTCCCTTATTTTACCTCCTTTTCCTCTTCTTCCAGTGTTATCCCTTTTCTACCTCTAATTTCTTTTTCAGTTTATCATAAGATTCATAAAATCACAATAAACATATAATAATAATCATAAAATCACAGTAATCATATGATAATAATCATAAAATCACAGTAATCATATCATAATCATAATGTAATAATCAATTCATAAAATCAACCCTCATTCTATAAGTATCTATAACATAAATATAGTTCTCAAGAGTTATTTTTTCTTGTTACCTTTTTATGTTTCTCTTGTGTTCTGTGTTTGTAGATCAAATTTTTTGTTCAGTTCTGGTCTTTTCAGTAGAAATAGGTGAAATTCTCCTATATCATTGAAAGACCATCTTCTTCCCTGGAAGATAATGCTCATTCTAGCTGGGTAACTTATTCTTGGCTGTAATCCAAGTTCCTTTGCCCTTCGGAATATCTGAATCCAGGCCCTTTGATCCTTCAAAGTAGAAGCTGCTAGGTCCTGTGTGATCCTAATTGTAGCTCCCCGATATTTAAATTGTTTCTTTCTGGCTTCTTGTAATATCTTTTCCTTGGTATGATAGTTCTGGAATTTAGCCACGATATTTCTGGGGGACTTAATTTTTGGGTTTCTTTCAGGAGGTGATCGGTGGATTGTTTCAAGGAGTATTTTGCCTTCTGGGTGTAAAATATCAGGGCAGTTTTCTTTTATGATTTCCTGGAATATAGTGTCCAGGTTCTTTTTTTCATCATGGCTTTCAGGAAGCCCTATAATCCTTAGATTGTCTCTCCTAGATCTATTTTCCAGGTCAGTTGTTTTTCCTAGGAGATATTTCATGTTTTTCTCTATCTTTTCATTTTTTTGTTTTTGTTCAACTGATTCTTGAAGTCTTGATGAGTCATTAATTTCCAATTGTTCGATTCTAATTTTTAATGTCTTATTTTCTTCAGTTACTGTTTTTAGTTCCTTTTGCAATTGACCAATTACATTTTTTTGTTCACTGCATTCTTTTTCCATTTTTTCTATTTTATTTTGCAGTGATCTCATTTCGTTTCCCCATGTTTCTTCTAACTCTCTTTTAAGATTTTTTATGCAATCTTCAAAGAAAGCCTTGTGACATGGAGACCAATTTATGTCTCTCTTTGGGGCTTTTTCTGGAGTTGCTTTACCTTTAGGGACCTCAGGATTTGAGGTCTGTTCTTCCCTCTCTCCATAAAAGTTGTCTATGGTGAGAGCTCTTTTTGGTTTTTTATTCATTTTTTTTTAAAGGTGTGAGGTCTGTTTAGGGCAAAGGTGGGACAGCTGCTTTAATTTGCCCTGGGGCAGTTCTGCTGATTGAGTTATTTCAGGAACTGGGCAGTTCTGCTGATTGAATTATGTCAGGGGCTGGGCAGCTCCTCTGATTGAATTATTTCTGGTGCTTATCAGACCTGTTGTTTGATTGATTGCTTTAAGGTGCTGTGTAATGGCAGCTAGTTACGATGCTCATCAGGGGTTCAGTGGTTCACAATCTATCCCCCTCAAAAGGCAGACCCTCCAAACCACCTGCCCACAATCAGGACAAATTGTTCCAAGAGGCCCGCAGAAGACTCCCAGGTGTGTGAAAATCACAACGCTCCCACTCCTGTTTCGACTCCTGTTCCAGCTTCCTGCTCCAGCTCCCTGCCCCGGTCTCCCTGCGCTGCAGTCTGGGTTCAGTAGGCCACCCCCTGCCCCATTAAAACAGACCTGTTTTGAGGTTCTTCCAGAGTATCTTCTTCTAGAATCGTGTTGTTCTCCGGATATTGTGGATTTTTTTGCTTCAGAATCAGTCTAGAGGCTTCATATTTTGTTGGTTTGAGGGGAGGTTAGAGGAGGTTACAGAGAATCCTGTCTGATCTCCGCCACCATGGCTCCACCCCCGGAAGGAACGACTAGAGGAATATTTTCAAATGCATTTTTTTCCCTGAAGGGCAGGGATCAATGAAGTTCTAGTTACCTAGTCTTTCCTAGAAATCTCTTCTACCCCAAGTAGTCTCTCTAGAACTTCATGCTCCCAGTGTGACATAAGTAATCAGTTTAAATTAAATAAGGTGTAGTCATGCCAGTTATTACAAATTATTAGGTTGCTAGCATGACTATGCAACCAACTTTGTTAATCAAAATACTTGCTCAGACATAAGTAAGCCTATAGATAGATAGAAGTGATCTCTTTCACATAGAATCCTGGAGGATGAAATGAAAGAATATTTGTGAAAACATTTTGAAAACTTTGTGAAACATGTGAAAACCATGGTTATTATATTGGAGTCTGATTTGGAGAACACACCCCTGACAAATATTTTATCGCCCTTTACTTCTCAGAGAGAATGCCAAGATGTTCCTTGTGTGAAAAGAAAGCTCATTGTAAAAATCTGCTACTGAGCCTTTTTTTTTTAGGTAAGGAGAACAAAAAAAAATATTTCTTCTTATCTGACAACTTGCTGGAGTAAATGATTTATCAAAATTGAGTGTTGGTGGACATTGGGTTAGCTCAAACCCAGCACAAGATTCTTTTGTTTAAACAGAAATGTGAAAAGGAGTATTGCCTTTCAATTAATCCCAAGTTGACACCAGAGGTTAGACTAGTTCACAATTGTGCTGACTTGCAAATGATTATTATGGAAGACAACATGTTTTGATAAATATTGAATATCCCTGAAAACTGCCTTGTTCCAGGGAATCAACATATTCTCCCAGTTCTGCGCTGTTCCTCACCTTTTACCATCATTCAAATTTTAAACCTGCAGGTTAAAGTTTCTGTTAGGTGAGGAAGTAATTTGCAACATATTCTCCCAGTTCTGTGCTATTTCTCACCTTTCATCATCATTCAAATATCAGACCTGCACAGTTAAAGTTTCTGTTAGGTGAGGAAGTAATTTAGAAATTTCAAATTGGACTAGACCTAAGAGATATCTAGTCCAGATTTTTTAGCTCGGAGTTCAGAGACAAATTTTAAGGAGTTCCATGAACTTAAATGGAAAAAGAGATATCTTTAATTTCACAAAACTGTAACTGAAATTTATCATTTCATTTAATTATAGATATAAGTAACAATATATACAATATGAATAGAATTAACTAATAAGCATATCCAGAAGTCATGATTGATTTGTCCATATCTAAGTGAAAATAATCAGGATCCCTAGCTATGTTATTCTGTAATCCTAGCCTCATTTTTCTGCACCCCCTATCTCATGTTAGTGGGGAGTCCTTTTGTGCTCAATCCCACAGAATTCCACAAACTTTTATAATATCTTCTACTATATTTTGGAGTTTACTCTCTTTTGTCAGTAACTGGAGTCTACCCTGACCAACTTCACTTCTCTTAGAAGCCTTAGGCTATTCATATTCAGTAATATATTACCAGCCCACCTCCATTTTCACTAATAAATAATCATAATAAATAAATGATAAATATCAAATTCTGTGGAAATACTACAGACTTGGGATAAGAATATAAAAATTTGACTCTTGGCCTTGCCACTGACTTGCTATATGATTTTGGATAAAACATGTTTCCACCTTAAGTTTCAGTTTCACCATTTGTAAAGTTGGAGTCAAAATACTTAGATAACTTAAGGTATTATGATGAAGAAACTGCTCATTAAATTGTATTGTACCAGTCAATTTGAACTAATATCCCCATTAACTATATAATTCCAGAACTTCTAACACAAATGAGTAGATTCATCTAAGGATACAAGTATTCAATTCACTGGGTACCTGAATATATTAACGTGGGTACTCCAGACAAGGTTACAAATTGGAATGTACACAGTTCTCTGACCTGTATTCTGCTACAGATCCTGTAAAAGGTGTTTACCCAACATGAGCTCTTCCTCTAGAATTCAGAAGTTCTTGATCATTTTTTTGGTGACGTGAACTCCTCTGGCTATCTGATAAAGAATATGAATCCTCCTCTCAGAATATTTTTAAATAATTGAAGGAAATGTTCAATTTCACTTTCATGTTAGTAAAAATAAAAGAACACTTCTTTCCATCCAAGTTCATGCCCCCCTCAAATATTATCAAAAGACCCTATGTTAAAAACATGTTTATTGGGGCAGCTAGGTGGCACAGTGGATAGAACACCAAACTTGAAGTCAGGAGGACCTGAGCTCAAATCTAGTCTCAGACACTTAACACTTCCTAGCTGTGTGACCCTGGGCAAGTCACTTAACCCCAATTGTCTCAGCAAAAAACCAAACCAAACCAATTATTTTTTTTCCTTTTATCTAGTTCTACAAAATTATTAGTATGGAAATATTTTATATAATTGTACATGTATAACCTATATCTGATTACTTGTCTCGGAGGGAGCAGAAGAAGGAGGAAAGGAGAGAATTTGTAACTCAAAACATTAAAGAAAAATATTTTTAAAAATTAAAAAATAAAGAAAGGAACAAGAAGATAAAAGAATTCAAATGAGAGAGAGGTAGCTAGACAATGGGAGAGAAGCAGAAACAGAAAGAAAGGAGATATACATAATAGAGAAAGAAAGATGTGCAAAAAAAGGGGGAAAGAATGATGATTATATTGCTAGGGGACAGAATCAAGTGTTTAGCATTTGCAAGATAAAAAGTCATCTCTTCACCTGATATGGGAACAAAAGAGGAAAGAATTGGAGGTTGTAGATGCAGAGGAATTCACAATAAATTGCCAGCTAGTCAGCTTTGATTCAGTACTATGATTCTCAAAGATCCTGCATAACTCAACTGCCAGTCTTGGTTTTCCTCTCCTCTTACTTGCTCCTTTACTGAGTCAGGCCTGATCGTCTTAGTTGCTGATTTGCCATGATTTCAAGCCCCTCTCATTAGCTTTTCCACAGTCCATCTGACCTGGGCTGAACAACTCTTTTCATCCCAGTGAGACTGACCTTTCTTGAAGTTTTTTTTCAGTCTGTCTTGACCTGGGGTGTCCTTCCATTTGGTCAGACTCTGTTCACAAGTTTGGTTTCATGTGGTTTTCAAGGCAAACTGGGAGAGTTAGAGCTGCTTCCTGACTTTACCATCTTGGCTCCACCCCCCAGAACTCCCCATTTTCCTCCCAATACAACACTCCAACCATTATATTTTCATCATGATTTTATGCAACGCAGACACTACTCACTATGCTGGGCTTATTCTCCCTACTTGACCTCCAACCAGACTTTCTATTCAATATGGCAACATGATTGCCAGCAGTACAAAGTCAAAAACTAGTTGGATCGACAACTTTGGTTAGACTATGATATATATATGTGTGTGTGTGTGTGTTGTGTGTATGTATGTGTATATATATATGTGTGTATATATATATATATATTATGCCTTTCTGTGTGATACTTCTAATTTTCAGAGTCTATTAGAATACCTTCCTTATAGAAGGAATTCTATTAAAACAGAATGGTACAATGGAAAGAGTACCAGACTGAGTCAGAGAACCCACTTTTAACAATTCTGTGGTTTTGGACACATCTTTTCATATTTATGAACCTCAGTTTCTTTATCTGTTAAAAAAGCATTGGATTACTTGGTCTTTGACAAATCTTCTAGTTCTAGATTTATAATCAAGATAATTATTGATCTAGATTTGGATTGTAGTAAATGTTTCTCATATATTATGAGTTTAGTAGAGGCTCTGTTATTCATGGTCCTATGATTTATGTTCAGTGTATCATAATCCCAAAAGCCAGCATAGATGTTAAGCAAAGTGGCTCATTGCTCATGTCTGGGTTCATTAGCTTATCTTGATGTGTTTTGCTATTAGCCCCATGTGCTACTCCCATCTCCCTCCTTGGTGTCTTTGCAATGGTTATTCCCAAATTCTGGGACTTTCTTTCTTTTCTCTTCATCCTCTTGGCTTTCTTGGATTTCTCAACTTTGCCAGAGAATTTCAGCCTCACACCAGTGCCTTCCCCTCAGATTACCTTCTATCTATGAGAACTTAGTTATTTACACATTTTCCCCCATTCCAATGTAAACTCCTTGAGGAAAAGGACAAGTCTTTGTTGTTGTTTATTTGTTTTTCTTTGAATACAAGTTACTGGCTCTAGTAAATACTTAGTAGGTGTCATTTGGTTATTAATTTTCAAAGAGGAAGTATCCTAAGCTACTATTGGTGATATCTAATTCAGATACTATGCTAATAAGCATTCAATATGCATCTCCCAATGATTTGTTACCCTTTAATGTAAGTCCCTAGGTACAGAAGAGTTATCTGTATTACATCTATTTGTACTGAATAAAATATCTGTGGTTTCTTATTCCAGAGCTGCTCAAGGTTGGTATGATTTCCAAGGCAGAATACACAAAGCTCAATTTTCCAAGTTTCAGGTTAAATTTACTCTAACACATCATCTGAATTGAGGTGAGAAGCAAAACTTAAGATATGCCACTGAAATTGTTTAGGAAGGGAAAAAAATAATGGGGCACAGAAAGACCTGACTCCCTGGCCCTGCCTGATACTAGACTTTCAAGAAAATGTTTTACTTGATCTCTGAAATGAGCTAGTTGACTCTTCAACTCCTAAGGCAGGTATTAAACTGCTGTTATGCTATTAAAACTTTAGCACAATAATTCTTCACAGAGAACATGAAAAAAAAAGAACAAGTTTCAGGCAAGATGGAATGGAGTTTGATGGTTGCAGACATAAACATTTTATGAATTATATGTTCTTCGAGGCTCAAATAACCTGAGAACCTTGAATCAAAAAGGAAAGCAGATTTCCCAGTCACAAACCAGGCGTCTGCTTCTCAAAGGGAAAAATGAAAAGGAAAAAAAAAAAGGTAGTAATAGTTGCTGTCACAAACAGTGAAAATACCAATCCCAGAAAATTAGATCTAATGCAAGCTAAGCAGAAGAATTTTACTGATGAAATCCTTATCAGTGGATGGAGTATTTAAATAATGAATACATAAGGAGAAGCGCAAAGAAATCATAGGGAACTATTATTTACAATAAGAAAAAAATGGGTACATGCTAATGGTTATGGACTTGTGTACAAAATACAAAGCTTGCTATTTGTTTCATTGCCTTTTTGTGGTAGGCGCCCGCTTGATGATTTGGGGAACTCTCCTGGGTGAATGTCTTTGTGTTTGCTCAGCATAGAACAACAGTTGCAATATGTAAATAGGGTGCCTCTTCCCTTCAGAGGCCTTGGGATATGTATAATAGATTAAGTTGGCTTTGTGCAGAGCAAACAGGTCTGTATTACTGAGAATATGAATAATGTCAGTTTCCATAATTGCTAACATCTGGCTTTCCATAAATCTGTTAAATTGCATGGAAGCAGAATTAGATTTCTATGTCATAAGTAAAGCAATTACATGAAAGTCTGTAGGCATTATGGCTCTAGATTTCAATGTGAAATTCTTTCAGTTTTGGACTGTGATGCAGTTCTTTGTGATGGACCCAAAAGTTCTTCTGTGCACTAAGTATGGACCTGGTCAGGGAAAAATTTGACAATTTATTCCTAATTATTCAATGCAAAATTACCCAATAAGAGGAGGGAAATACAGTGGTAACCTTAGTTTAAGCTAAAGACCAGCACTCATAAAGACTACAACTTTCTACAGTTGCTTATAGGCATTTAGTAGAAACTAGTTAGGCTGCAGATTTATGGAACATGGCCAATGGACTGGTCTTTCCTTTCCGGAGACATCTCATGTGGAATGAGCCAAAAGTTTTCTTTTTCTTTTTTACTATGGATTTTTTATTGAAGTATATTTGCCATTGCACCTGTGGTCTTCTCCAAATAAATATCTCAACAGTGAAAAAAGGCATTCTTTATTAGAATGGATGGGATTTTGTTGGGTGATGATGATGATGATGAAAACAGCAACTAACTCTTCATGGTGTTGTCAGGCTTACATAAGCACTTTGTATGTGTTATTACACTTGATGTTTACATTCTTTTGGAAAAGGTGCTATTATCTCCATTTTTACAAATGAGAGAATCAAAGCCTGAGGTTTAAATGACTTGTCAGGGTAACATAAGAATCTGAAACAGGATTAAAATACATCTTACTGACCCCAGTGATTTAGAACAATGTGACATGGGGAATTTAATTACATAAAATCAAGGATTTAGAACTAGAAGAGAGCTCAGCTACTCTGCCTTTACTACACCATACTATCTCAGACTCAAGAGACTTAGATTTGAATTCTGTTTTTAGTGCTTAACAAGTGTATGGCCATTACATAGGAACACCACGTCTGGTCCTCAGTTACCACAAAAGAATAATAATATCACTGATGTCAAAGAAGGGAGTATCCAAACTAAGTATATTTTGTGTATGAGGCAATTGGGGTTAAGTGGCTTGCCCAGAGTAATTCAGGACTTCCTAATTTCAGGGCTAGTGCTCTATCAAACTAATTATTTCATGTCTTCAGTAATATAGGATCTCAATATTCCAAATCAGATCTATATAAGTTACTGGGATAGAGTTAACACACAAGAAATAATCATGTAAAATGATACTAAATCAAATCTAGAATTAAACATTTATTAATAAACAGATCATGCAAAACCTATTCTAGATGATACAGACAAAAATTAAACACTTATCTTTGGCCTCAGTTCACATTTTTCATATGTAGCTTTGACTATTTACAAAAACTATTCCATCCCCAGTGTTACAACTCCCTTGTTACTTCCATTCTCCCTGGCCTCATTTATTTTTCTATTATTTTAATAGATACACACACACACACACGTATATTTATATATTACAGTGAAGGTATTGTGGGTGTTAGAACATCTGGATCTTTCACCTAGAATGTCTTGCACAGATCAGTTTGTTAATAAATGTTTAATTTGGAACTTAATTTAGTATCATTTTATATGTATTTCTCCCTTGCATTGTTTGTATATTCTTATGTTATAACCTAAGGAAAAGAAAGAATATCTACCTCCATCTTTTTCCACTTATTCTATAAAATATCAATATTTATTAAAATTTATAAATATTAAATATCAAAATAGAATAATAATACTATCATTTCTTTTTCTTATTCTTTTGTGACCTTTTACAGTACTAATATTATCGAAATAAGAAAACCACTTGGAAGAGTGGAGCCAAAATGGTTGAAGTAGGGAAAGCATTCCCCTTCAACTTTAAAATAATAGGTCAATTTGAATTCTGGAGTGGTAGAAGCAACAAAAGGTTTGAGTGAATCATTTTTTGAACCCAGGACAACTTAGATCAGTAAGAAAGGTGTGATATATGGGGGTGACCTAGAACCCCTTGGATAAAATACCAGAATGTGACTGGTGATGGTTACAGAAGCAACAATAGTAAGGGAACCCCTGTATTAGCACCAGAAACAGCATCAGACACTGTTATTACCTCTATCCATTTTCTGGGTTATAATTTCAAGAGCAGAGAGAACGACTTAAGAGGGAGTGGGAGCCCTAAGGGTCAGGACAGCTTTTGGTCACAGGGGAGAAGAGACCTTGAGGAACAGTAATACTTCTGCTTCTAAGGGAGCAATATCTATTGAAATAGTTGAGGAGAACGGTGGTTGTACCACCTTAGAAGCATTGAAAATGTCCAAAACTCAGAAATAGCTCTGAAAACCACAGAATAAAAAAGCCTAGAGCTTGATACAGCTCCATTCCACCATCATCCCCATGCTGGGAACAGCACTAAGAATTCTTAGAATAGCTAAGACTAATTTTCAAAATCAAATGAAGAGTGGTAGAGGAAAAAATAGGCAAAGAAATGAGAGCAAAGGAAGAAAATTATGAGAAGATAACACACCTTAGTAAGAAAGAAATACCTTAAAAATAAGAATTGGCCAAGTAAAAGTTAATGTCTCCATGAGAAATCAAAAACAATGAAAAAAGTCAAGAAAAAGAAAAAAAAACAGAAAAAAGTAAGATTTCAACAGAAAACTAGCTTTTAGTCTAATTTACCATGTCAGTTATATTCAAAGAAAGAGACTAGACATCATATTTCAAGAATTATTAAGGAAAACTGCCCCAATATCCTCTAATAAGAGGATAAAATACAAATTGAAAGAATCTACCGATCACCACCTGAAAGATACCCCCAAATGAAAACGCCCAGGGAAATTATATAGCCAAATTTCAGAATTATCAGATGAAAAAGAAAATATATTTCAAGTTGATAGAAATAACAAACCAACATTAAAATAACATAGATCCACAGTCAAGAACATACAAGATTTAGTAATTTCCACATTAAAATAGTTCAGATTTTGAAATATAATATCCCAGAAGGAAAAAGAGCTGGGATTACAACCAACAATAACCTATCCAGAAAACCTGAGTATCATCCTTCAAGGGAAAAGAATGGATTTAATAAATGAAGAACTTTCAAGTGACCATAGATGAATAAAAAAATCTGACTTTGAAATATAAGATTAAAGAGGAGCATAGAAAAGCAAACATGAATAAGAAATCATAAGGGACTCAATAAAATAAAACTGTTTACATTTCCATATGAAAATGATTCATGTAACTTCAAAGAAATTCATCATTATTAGGGCAGTTAGGAGGATTCTATATAGAAAGAGGGCAAGGGAGTTAATTGATTATCTTGGGAAGAATTAAAAACTGAAGAGACAAGGAAGACGGATGTCCTGGGAGAAGAGGGAAGGCAGAGGAAGAAGAGAGAAAATATTTTCAGTTAAGATAGATGTGCAAGGAAGAGCTTTTACAGTGGAGGAGAAAATGCTAGAGATAGGGGGCAGGGCAAGGTTTGACCCTCACTTCTAAGTTGGTTCAAAGAGGAAAAATATAAATATATGCATATATGTGTGTATATTTGTATGTATACACTCAACTAGTATAATCAGGGAACCTACATTTTACTAAATGGTAATGTAGATAAAGAATATAAATATACATACATGTACCACAGATCAATGAATTGTGCAACTAAAAAAAAAAAACCTAGTACAAGAGCAAATTGAAAAATCTACAATTATACACAAAAATGGAAATCCTAAAAAATCAATGGAGATATTGATAAAATTGAAAGTTAAAAAAGTAAAATAATAATTAAAATTAGGATCTGGTTTTGAGGTGAAAATAATAAAATTGATAACTAATTGGTTAATTTGATTAAAAAAAGAAGAAAACCAAATTACCAGTGTCAAAATTAAAAGAGCCAATATATCACAAATACAGATGAAATTAAAGCTATAATTAGAAGTTATTTTGCTCAGTTAAAAACACCAATAAGACTCACCAAATGAAATGGTTAAATATTTACAAAACTTCAAACTATTCAGATTAATAGAAAAGGAAATAGAATACTTAAATAACCCTATCTTAGAAATAAGAAATCTAACAAGCCATCAGTGAGATACCTATTAAAATTCCAGGACCAAATATATTTACAAATGAATTCTACTAAATATTTAAGAAACAATCCCCAAATTATAAGAACTAATTTGAAAACAAAAAAGTAAAGAAGTCCTACCAAATTATTTTTATGACACAAATATGGTTTTGATACCTAAATCAGGGAGAACAAAAAAGGGGGAAAAAACTATAACCTATTTTCTCTAACATATATTCATGCAAATATTTTTAAATACCAAAGAATTTAAAGCAATATGCCTAGGATGTCATACATTATGACTGATGCATTTCATACAAAGAATATAGATATGTTCAATATTAGGAAAATTGTGAGCACAATTTACCATATCAACAACAAAAAATCACATGACTATATCAATGCAAAAAAGCTTTAAAAAATAATTCCTATTAAAAACATTAGAAAGTGTGGGAATAAATTATTATTAAAATGATAAACAGTATCTAAATAAAACCAAGAGTTAAGCATTATCTTTAAGGAGGATAAACTAGAAGTCTTCCTAGTAAAATCTGCCACTAGAAATGGTAGTTATAACAACACAAGAAAAAGAAATGGAAGGATTAAGAACAGGCAAAGAGGAAACAAAATTCACTCCTTGCAGAGTATATGGTATACTTAAAGAATGAATAAGAACAAAACTAATCAAAACAACAATTTTAATGAAGTTGCAGGACATAAAGTAATTCATATTTCTAAATATTACCAACAAAACCAAATAGAAAGAGGAAGGGGAATTTTATTTAAAATAACTGTCAACACCATATAATATTTGGGAGTCTATCTTCCAAGACAAACCTAAAAACTATGAACAATATTACAAAACATTTTTCACACAAATAAAAACAAATCTAAATAATTGGAGAAATAATGATAAAAATAGCAATTCAACTTAAATTAATTTATCCAGTGTCATACTAATCAAATCATCAAGGAATTATTTTAGAGAACTCAAAAAATAAGAACAAACTTCATCTGGAAAAACTAGAGGTCAAAGCAATCAATGAAAAAAAGTGAAAGAAAGCAGTCTAGAAATACCAGATTTCAAACTATATTACAAAGTGAAAATCATCACAACACAGTGGTAAATTTGTAGATTGTACAATTCACATTAGTAAATAGCCACAGTGATTTGGTGCTTAGTAAACCCAAATATTTAAGTTTCAGGGGCAAAAATTCACGGTAAGAAAAATTGAAAAGCAAATGGGCAGGAACTAGGCAAAAACCAACATCTCTACATATAAAAAGAAGGTCAAAAGGGGCATATGATTTAGTCGTAAATGTTGATATCGCAAGTTAATTATGGGATCATGGAAAAATATACTTTCCAGGTCATCTATAGATAAAAGAAGCGACAGAGAAGATTCACAAGTAAAATGGACAATTTTGATGCAGTTTTGCACAAACAAAAATCAATGAAGCCAAAATTAAAAGGAAAGAAGGAAACAAAGGGTAACATTTTTACAGCAATTTTTTTTTCTGATAAAGGTCTCAATTCTCACATCTATAAGCAATTAAACCAACTTCATAACAATAAGAACCATTTCCCAGTTGATAAATGCCCAAAGGATATGAACAGGTAATTTTCTGGGGGAAAACAATCAAAGCTAACAATAGTCACATAAAAATGCTCTAAATCTAATCTAAATGATTAGAGAAGTGCACATTAAAACACTCTTAAGTATCATCTCATACCTATCTGAATGGTCAACATAAAAGAAAAGGTAAAGGACAGAAACTAGAGTTGATATAGAAAAAATAAGAACTCTAATGCACTACTGGTAGGCTTATATATTGGTGAAGCTATTTTGGAGAACAATTTGGAACTATACAAAAAGGATTATAAAACTGCACATAACCTTTAACCCAGCAATACCACTACTAGGTCTGTATCTCAAAGAGACCAAAGAAAAATGAAATGGACCCACAAATACAAAAATATTGGTGACCTAAACTTGGAAATTGAGAGGATGGCTAAATAAATTGTGCTGTATGATTGTGATAGAAAACTATATTGTGTTATAAAAATGCAGAGCATGAAAAGATATCTATGAAGTGATGCAAAGTAAAGTTAGAATTAAGAGAACATGATACATAGTAATAGAAATACTGTAATGAAAATGAAGCATATGTTTTACTTTATTTTTGAGTTTTTCTGCAACATGGCTAATGTAGAAATGCTTGTTTTTATAACTTCACATTTATATTTTAAAGATATTTGGGGGAGTAGCAAGAGGATCTGAGTTCAAATTCAACTTCAGACTCTAGTATTATTCTGGGCATGTTACTTAACCCCTATTTTCTTTTTTTATTATTATTTTTAATTTATATATATATATATTATTTGCATAACATATGTGTGGGTAATTCTTCGACATTAACCCTTACATAGCTTTCTGTTACAAATTTTTCCCCCAACTCCCCACCCCTCCCCTAGACGGTAGGACATCCACTACATGTTAACCACGTTAAAATATTGGCAAATCGAATATATATATATATACATATTTCCAGACTTATCATTGTTGTGCAAGAAAAATCTTATCTACACAAAAGATATATCAGATAAAGGAAACACAATATAAGCAAACATCGATCAAGGAGTATGAGAATGTTATGTTATGGTCCACATTTCACTTCCCTCTCTCTGGGTGTATATGGCTTTCTTCAGTGAACAATTGGAGGTGTTAACCCCTATTTTCTAAAAAAATTAAAACAAAAATACAAACTAACAGTATGGAGATATTATACAACTCTTTTCTGCCTATTACAATTTAGACATGCATTCTTCATTTAGCCCTTTCATATTGCTCAAACTTGTTTCCTTTTCAACATTTTCTTTTGTCCCTTTTGTTTATATTTCAAAGGTTCTTCTCCATTTTGTTCTTTTTTAAAGAATACTTTAAAAGCTTCTCTTTTTCTATGTCTATTTCCCTCCATAGGATTTTATTCAGTTTTGCATCATAAAATCATTCATTTTAAGTTTTATTTTGCCTTTTGCTACATTAAATTCATAGTTCTAGAATAAGCTTGTATAACCTGATTATATTTTCTTAGTACTTAATAACTATCTTTCAGGTTATTTGTGGTATTTTAAGATGGAAGCTCTGTATTTTGGCCCTGATATTTCAAGTCATTTAGAATGATAATCAAGTTATCTTCTAAATTTTTGGATTTGTTAAGATGTCTCACCCAAATTTCCATTTCAGTAATTATTTCCTATTTCTTAAAATTATTCTTTGAATTGCAATTGAAATTAAGATTATCATAATTAACTTTTGATTTACAACATATAATTTTCCTAGCCTCAAAAAAATGTCAGTACCATCAGATTTGCTAAGCTTAAAAAATACTAATAATTGTTGTAGACTAAGAAAATATGAGTGTGTGTACATACACAGAAATATTGAGGTGGCTATGAACTGGATGAACCACTCTAGAAAACAATGTGGAACTATTTTTGAAATCAGATAATTGTTAATAACATTTGACCCAGAAATACCACTACTGATCTTATTTCTCAAGCATATAAAACTATGTGAAAAGATACACATACAAAGAATATGTATGGTTACTTGTAGAAGAATTTTTATGGTATCAAAAACCTGGAAGCTAAGTGAGTGTCCATGAAGTGAGGAATTCTTAGAGAAATTATACAATGTCATTGTAAGAGAATATTATAGCACCATAAGAATGATGAATATGAAGAATTCAGAGAAACTTGGGAAGATTTGTATGAACTGATGCAGATAAAGTAAACACAGGCAAGGAGAAAAACAATTTATATAATGAGTAAAATAATGTAATGAAAGCAACAGTGAGAAACATTAGAGATTTAATTTTTACTTCAGAGGACCAAGACTTAAGTATGCTGCTTTTTGTTAAAACTACAGTTATAGCAGAGGCATTTACTACAAGTTGTGAATGACGATTAGTTAATGTATTTTTCTTAACTATACTTATTTTTACAAAAAATGTTGTATTAATAGAAGAAAGGGTAGTAAAATTATGCCATTCACAGACAACAGTATATTATGTAAATTGACTACCATCCTTAATGATAATGATAAATATATATGAAGTCATTGGTAACAAATGAAATCGTATGTAAATTTTTTTCAAACATTAGTTATATTTTTATTATTATAATAATATTTATATTATTTTGATTATCAGTTATCATTGCCATTATTTCATTCATTCAATGCAGATGCCACTTGTCAAATGGTTCCTATCACTGCTCATCCATACCAGCTCATATTATGTGACTATTGTCTGTGCCCTCCCACATATCCTTGATAGTTCACTTGCTCAATATGTTCAGGGCCTTCCTCTATGTGTTTTAACAATCTATGTGTGGCTTTGCATCATTCAAACTATTCATCCTTCACTTTTAATAAATGACCAACCTTCCTCTTTTTCCACTGATACTCCCCTAGGCCAATAGCTTTTACTCTTTTTTTTTCTATTTAAATCATAATTGGTTATATACTGTAGCCTATTTGGATATGCATAACATATGCTGTTTCTTTGCCTTGGAAATCCCTGCAGTTTGAGAAATTATTTCAGACCTATTTACCAGACTAATTTAAACTTAATTTGAGGTCTTCAGAAGAAAACTAAACCAAAAAAAAAAAGATGGAGGGAAGATTTATTTAGGAATAACATCCAAATTCACCTATGGAAAAACTGCAGTCTTATAATAAAATTTTTTGTGTTTATCTTGTTAGAGTTTATTTAATAATACATGCACCTCTGAGCAATTTCCACTTATGGGTGGTTGGTTCACAGGTATGGGAAAAGGTTACTGGCTATCAGCCTGAGGAAGCTTTCATTAAGCCATGTGCATATGGAACATGATGTTCTCCATTTTCAACCTAATCCTACAAATCACATTAATGGGCTGAGAGTCACTCTAAAGGTCCGCTTCCTTTCTATCCAATGGACAATCCATTATATCCTATCCAAGAGATAAAGCTCTCCTAGTAACATAGCTTCATTTTTTGCATTAATGAGCCAACCATGTGGATTTAAAGGTCAGAATAAACTTAACAATGAATTGTGGAAAACAAGGGAGCTGTCTCAGGTCCTGACTCTCTCCAGATTCCTGTCAGAACCTTAAGGTGCTGTGCAATCTCTTTTCCTTGCAGACATCGATGAATGTGCCTTAAGGACCCACACCTGTTGGAATGATTCTGCCTGCATCAACCTAGCTGGAGGGTTTGACTGCCTTTGTCCTTCTGGGCCATCCTGCTCTGGGGACTGTCCCCATGAAGGTGGCCTAAAGAGAAACGGTCAAGTGTGGACTTTGAAAGAGGACCGGTGCTCCGTGTGTTCCTGCAAGGTGAGAAATGAGGTACACAGCTGCCTGTAATTCTTCCAGTTTATTTTTACTCTATTGCTGGAAAACTAGATGGATCAGTCAGGCCTAGATTCAAGAAAGCTTGAGTTCAAATCTGGCCTCAGACACCGACTATCTGTATGATCCTGGACAAGTTTCTTAACTCTGTTTGCCTCAGTTTCCTTATCTGTAAAATGAGGTGAAGAAGGAAATGGCAAACTATTCCAGTATCTGCCAATAAAACTTCAAAGTTGGGGGAGGGTCTGACATGATTGAAAAAACAATGAACAATATGTTCTTGACCCAGTGGCTCTCCCATAGCTATTCTCAAATCCTTGTCCCATTTTAGACTGTACTGAAGTTAATGATGATGCTCAGATGCAGACAAACCTGCTCTGAATTTGTTCTCTTCCTAGTGAAAGCCGAAGTGCTTTGTTAAGAGAGAAAGTTTGGGTGGAAAAAACAAACGTTTTTCCTGCTGAGTAACTTTAGGTTTAGTTAAATGTGCTTGCATGGGAGCAGTAATGAGCTTCCATTCCACAGACTGATTAAAATATATATATATATATATACACACACACATACACATACACACACACACACACACACACACACACATATATATATATTACTTTAAAAAATTAACTTTAAAAAAAACAGGTTTACCTTAGTAAGAAATATCATCCTGAAATTTAAAGCCCAGAGTTAATGCTATTTGGAAACACGTGGACTTCCATTTTGTTCAAGTGATTAATATTATTGTTTTAGGTAGTCTGGTGACTGATATCTTATTTATTATACTCGGTTCTGGGCTATTTCTTACACTAAATTCTCTGAAATTGAGTTTAATGCTTATGAAAATAAATAGTGTCATCATGTGGTTTTGCTTTATGTTTTGGAAAATGGACCTATTAAAGTGTTTTATTTCTCAGCATTTCTTTTTTTTGTTCATCTTTCCTATTCGTTTCCATTTGGTTTTACATTTTTAGAACTGTGTGTATGTAAGTACACACACACACACACGCGCGCGCGTGAGTGCTACTCTACAGGCATAAAAGCATTAAACATGAGATAGGGGGAAAAGCCACTTGCTTCAAAAAAAAAAAGTGTTGCAGATCTTCCATCTAGAATTCAAATTCTCCTCCAAAAAAGAACATGACTAAAACAGTCAAAAGAGATTGAGAAATCATCAAGCCTTCCCTTCTTCATTTAAGCCACACCTAATCCTATCCAGAGAGATAAGAATTTTTCTGTTTTAAAGATTTTATCAAATATTTAACAGAATTCCAGGGAGGATCTGGAAAAATATTTAGTCAGGAGAAGACTTCTGGAGGACTCATGTCAATTATATTTCTGTTTTGCCGCCAAGCAGAATTAAAAAGGATTAATGAAAGTAACAAAGAGACAAATTAATTTCAGGACAAATTTTAAAACAATTGTAACTCACAAGTCAAATGGATTTCTTCAGGAATAGTAGATTCTATATGATTTAAGGCCTTCAACTAAAATCTAAATTACTAATTGTCAAGTGTGTTCTAGTGAGGATTTCTTATAGAGGGCAAGATGGACTAGATAAACAACTAAGTTCATTTCAACCCTGAAATTTGTATTTAAGGTTATTTATTGCCTTAATATGGGGGAATGATTTTGCAATGTCCAATCCTACTCCAATGTATTGCAACTTGAATTCCTTCTTTCTTGTTTGCCTATCTTTAAAGATGACAGAGAGAGATTGACCATTTATAAAGTGTTTACTATGTGCTAGATAGTACTAAGCACTGTGAGTGCAAAAAAAGAAAACAAGATAGTACCTACTGTCAAGGGGTGTCCATAGTAACAGAAAGGATGACTCAAAAGTGGGGAGGAAAATAGAGGGTACCTTTATACAACTGGTGGAGTGGTAGAACAGACCAGAAACTGAGCAAGAAGTAAAGCAAATAGTGTGATTGGGGTCACTCAAGATATAAAGATCATGGGAAATGTCAGTGATCAAGGAAAGAGAAGGGGAGTCACAATCTTTTAAAGAATATCTGGCTACATTTTAAGTCAGTCATTAAACATCACATGAAACACACCTAGTCCAGAAATAGAGATCTAAAAAGGCATGAGATAAGGTCCATACTCTCAGAGAACATAAGTTGAGATCATACAAATGTATAAAATTACAGTAACTAAATGATAGAGTATTGGCAAAAAAAACTTATGAATTAGCATTAGTAAAATTAAAATTAACTAAATGGCATGGTATTGAGTATCAGTAAAAGACAAGTTCTAAGAACATTTGCCAGTGAGTCATTTCCAAACCATTGTGCCTACGTTGGCCATCCCCTTAATTTCCCTCCCGCAATTTGGTCTCTTGTCTCAGCATCTCTGGCTCATAAGAAGAATGAATACTTCCCCAGGCCATTTTCAAACATATCCCTCTTTTACTGGTTCCCCTTTATATTCTGTTTTGCTTATTTCTATTTGGACCCCAAGTCTGTAGGACAATACCCAGAAGTGATTAAACATATGCTTCTTTTTTTACTTATTTGTTCAGAAATTGAGAGATCAGTATGACTAAGAAATAGCATAGCATAAAGAAAAGAATATTGGCTTTGGAGTCAAATGTTCTGGGGATCCTAGCTATGCTACTGACTAATTATGTGATTGTGGATAAATTATTCCACCCATCCAGATTCAAGGTCTCTTAATTTGAAATCCATAGACCTAGGTCATGGATAAGTTTAGGGAAGTACACAAATTTGGTTTTAAAAATTAGATATTTATTTCAAAATATCATTTATTTGATGACACATTTAAAAGCAATATTCTGAAAAAAGTCTATATGCTTCACCAGACTAACAAAGAGGTGGGCAGTGGAAGGGAAATCATAATACAAAAAATGTAAGAAAATCTGTTGTAGGTCTAGTCTGATTGATTATATATATAAAAGAAGGAGCTATAAAAGAACATTGCTAGATCTCAAATATTTGCTCCTCTGACCTTCTCAGAGTATTCAGAGAAAGTTGCGCTCTAGCTAACCTTCAAATAAAAAGCACAATTAGATTACAAAACCACCAAAAAATGCTGACTATGTTTATCAACACACTTCTAAAAGATCCTAGTTAATAATTGTTTAGCAATATTCACTGCAGGAATCTGGAGACTTCCCCAAGTTGTCCAGATATTTCTAGTTTGTGGAAATCACAAATGAGAAGTTTGCTCTAGTAAACATCTGACTGTTATTAAATAATATTTTCTCCTTTCTAGATTTTATTATTTGAGTCAATGAAAAGGCCAGGGGACTTTTCAATCATTAAGAATTCCCCAAGCTTTATTAATTAACTACATTAATTACCTAAGTAGTCCGAGTTGATATATGCAGCTATAATTTTTAGAGTGTTTCCACAGTCTTAGAAGAATTACTTTAAGGATGCCTGAGGAGATGAATATTCCTGGAAATCTTATTTTGTTGATGGGCTATTTTTCTCATTAATATAAGAGACAAGCAGAATTTTAATAAATAAATCCATCATACTATAAATGCAACTTGTTACCAAGTTTGCAATTTAGTTTTCCAATGGTAGTAGATAATTTAAGTTTAGACAAAGAAAGGAACCTTGTATCCCATTCTTTAGGTCATTCTCCCAGGATAGAAGTAAACTTTTTTTATTTCTTCATTATTCATTTTTATAAGATGCAATTGTAATTTTTTTACCATTTTAATAGTATTTTATTTTTCCAATTACATGTAAAGATAGTTTTCAGTATTCACTTGTATAAAATTCTGAGTTCCACATTTTCACCTTCCTCTCCCCAAATCTGATTGTAATCAGGCAAGTAATCTGATTACAGATTATATATGTACAATAATATTAAATATATTTCCACATTAGTCATCCTGTGAAAGAAGAATCAGAACAAAAGGGGAAAAAATCACAAGAAAAAAAGTGAAAATAGCATGTGTCAATCTGCATTCAGACTCCATAGCTCTTCCTCTGGATATTGATTGCATTTTCCATCATGGATCTTTTGGAATTATCTTTTTATCATGTGCAATTGAAAATTATGTTTCCAATCATGGATAAAAATTTCCTTGGGGTCACTTAGGCATCTAAGCAGGCAATTACAAATCCATCAATTCTGAAACGGAGACATGCCAGCAGGGGTTACAGATAAAATTATTTTCTTTGGAATCATGAGATTCTAAGATGCTCTTGTTATTCAAAGTTGGGAAAATAATTTATCTTGCCAAAAGCATTTCTTATGAGTTATCACAGGGTTAATTCCAAGTATTAATATATGCAAAATGAAAGTTACTTTTCCCTTCCAGAAAAGCTACTTTGCTGTTTTCATTTCCTACACAGAATGATAGGCACCAATGTCATGATTCAGTTGCAAGAGGAGATTTAGGACACAATTACAGCCATACGTTTGCTGGCACTTGAGTTGGAAAGCTAGATTATAAGTAGAAAACTATTATTTGTTCATTAAGGATGGCTTAAACTGCCTTCAGGAAATAGAAGAATGGGGATAATAAAACATTTATTAAACACTTATTATACAACAGGCACTGTGAAGTCTTGAATATACAGATACAAAAGTGAAAAAAGTCTGCTCTAAATGACTTTACACACCAATGAACAAAATAAAATTAATTATAAGAGCATATTGGCCCAGTAAGAAAGTAGTTGTTTCCTCAGGAAGCCATGTAAGGCTTGAATGGATTAATGCACCCAATGCAAAAAGTGGAAAGTGGAGGAATTGGTATTTAGGTGGTGACAGGGTTGATCATAAGATGGCCAGAGTGGAAAATTCAGTGGGACTGGAATCATGTTCTGGTGTTGATTAGACATAAGTGGCTAGGTGAATGTGTACTCAGTCACTGATCTAGACACTTGAGGCTAGAGCAAGAGTTTCAAAGATGGAAACACTAAATTCCAAGGAACTGGAAACTTTGTTTTTGGAAGTTTTCAGATTTATAGGAACGCAGGCACATTTATAGAGTAGATTGAACTAGTAATCTTTGAGATTAACATTCTGGGAATGACGAACTCCAAGGAAAAACCTAGTTTTACTCCATGATTCCAATGTCCATGATTTGGTATAATCTTGCTTATTAAAAAAATCACCTATGGACTTTAAAGGAAAAAAAAAACCAATTTTCTTTGTTTACCAATACACAAGAAACAGCAGAGTTTGGTGACTAGAACTCTGGCCTTAGGGTTAAACAAGCCATAAGCCCTGCCCTTGACTCAGTATGGCCATGTCACTTAACCTTTTACTATCCCAGGCAACTCTAGAAGTCTCTAAATTGTATACAACTTGATGATCTGCATTAGCAAAGCGAGTTTCCATACTGGGTTATACCAATAAAATCAAAGGATAAGATTTTTTTTTAATGGGAAAGAAAAATATATCAAAACATTTCTTGTCCACTCTAGGAAGTTCACAGGGAGACAATAGTTGCGTTCATTTTGATCTTCAAGAACAAGGGTGGTCCAACCCTGTTTGATCAGACCAATATGAGCTTGGAATGCTCTGCCTCAGTCCCTATGAACATTTGGGGCGGACTCTTTAACTTGGTGCATCTTGTGTTCCTTCTGAGCCAATTCAGTTCTGCTTTGCTCAAAGAACCCAGCACTTTCTCTGTTAAGGGCATACCATGCCAAGCAATCCTATGCTAGTGTCTCTTACGGTGCATTTCAACTACTCAGTCCTGAAGCCTCCAAAAGACTTAGTGATAAGGGCATGATCATGGAGAGATGGGATGAACACTTCCATAGTGTTCTCAACAGACTGTTGTCAATCAATGCTGAAGCTACTGACCATTTATCTCAAGCTGAAATCAATTCTTCCCTAGCTGAAGTTCCAACTGAAGAAGAGATTCTGAATGCCACTGAGCTACTTCTTCATATGATAAAGCACTGGCTGCTGTTTCTTTTCCAGTTGAGATTTAGAAGGGGGACTTATACAAAAGCTGACTGAAATTTTCTAGATTATATTGCAAGAGGTTTTGTCCCAGGAATTCAAGGATGCCTTCATTGTCCATCTTTATAGGAGACAAAGGAAACCAATGAAGTAGGTTCAGGAAGACTCAACCCTTCACTGATGACAAGAAGTCTTCTACAAATATTTTAGAATCATAAGCATATGAGAGATCTTATTGTCCAATCCCTTCCTTAACTGGTATCGCAACCTTGTTCTACATTGCAGAATGTATGGTTTCTCTCTTCCATTTTAATCTCTCTTTTTATTCCCTCTCTTTGGCCTCCTTCCTCTATTTCAGTAAAAATCTGTGTCTTTACTTAGTGTGCCAGATGGCAGTTGTAGGTGATAATTGGAGAAGGGTAATTAAAAATATTCTTCTACTTTGGTAAAGGACTCAACACAACTGCCTTAATCTAAAGCAAGGAAGAACAAATAGGTCTGGAGCAGCCAATCCCTAGGTTTTATGGTGGTTCTTATTTTCTCTGTGTAACAATCTTCACTCAAGTTCTCTACATTGATTAAAAACTTTCCAAATTCTTTGGTTTAAAATATGATGTTAAATAGTCTAGACTATGTGTATTATTGTATTGATGATTCAATAATAAAAAGAGCAATTTATAACTAAAGCTCTCTGATTTTTGGCAGTATAGTAAAATACTTTTTTTCTGGGAAGTTCATATTCTCACTTTTAAAAATTCATAAGCAATTTGCTTATTGGGAGTCGGATTAATAGTTTACAGCTGAACTTTCCACAAGAAACTCTTTAGAGACATTTAGGAGTTATAGCAAAAGGGCATCTCCGGTACTTCCTTGGTATATGAAATAGAGTTATGATTACCTAACATTCATTGGCTAGACTAGAGGTCAAGATTCAGGGCAAAGCCAGAAATAAATCAAAATGAGAGAAAAGGTAAGCCAGCATGAGTAAGCGCTTGCAGCTTTTAATAATTTGCTGGTGTGTTAAGCCATTGTAATAGTATTTTCTAGGCCTCTGCATAGTTTTCATGATTAAAAATTGTTTTCTTGACAGTTAACCTATAATTGAAAAGATGATGTGAACACAAATATTATTTTGATGTAGAAGAAAAAGAGGAGGTTGACTTTTTATTTTCACATAATTGATGAAATGTGAAATTGCTTTATTTTAGACTAACTCCAGAGGCTAGCAATTTATTTGTTTATTTTATATCAGGATGATGGGAAGGCAGATACTGCTCTGGACAGGTCTACATTTTTTGCAGTACAGTTAGCATCAACCCTAGTAGGCCATCATTAATGAACTTTACCACTAATATTTTATGTGGCCACTTGAGTTACAGAAACATGCTGTTTTTGTTTTTGTTTTGTTTTGTTTTCCTGCAAAGGATGAGTTATTCAGCCATGAACATGACCTATTTACTTTCCTCTGATTTCCTCCTGTAGAGATAGTTATCCTTATCTCTGATGCTTTAGTGCACCCAATGCTATGGTAACTCTTGACTGGGAAAACTTGGTCCTTCATAACTTGAAGGATTTAGAGTGAATCCCCCATAGTAGTTCTACCCAAAACTGTGAAGGTTCATTCTTGGACTACTCATTCATGGCTAACAGACTATGATTCATACCGGCTTTTCTGACTGCTGAGAAATGGATTGTTTTATTTTTTCAGTTATATTAGCAAAACACTAACATCAAGTAATTCTCTGAAGCCACAAATTGAAGAACAAATTCTTATCAGAGAGAATTATCTCATTGGAAGCTTCCTATAACAATGACATCAGAGATCCAGTCCCCTTCCTGAAAAATTGCTAATTATTTTGATAGAACTTTGAAAACCTTGAAGTAAGGTACCTTACTTCTTTTTATTCTCACAACCATCCTAGACACTTAAGTGCTAATATAACTTTTTTTTAAACTTAAAGATACTGAGGGAAACAAAAATTAACTTTGCCTAGGGTCACGTATTCATAAGCTTCTGAAGCAGGATTTTAACTCAGGCTTAACTAACTCCAATTCTCTATCTACTGCAATAACTTTTACATTACTTCTTGTTTGGAAATCTTCATGGTAATCTGATACAGCCTCTCATTTCCAGAATTTGCTCTTCATTGTTCTTAGAGTCTTAGGGAATTGCCTGAGGATGCTGACACCCTCATGAGATGAGGGAGATGCAAGATTTCAAACCAAATTTTCTTGACTCTAGAGCTAACCCTCTATCAACAGCACCATACTTGTCTTTTCACCAGAGAATAGTTTGTGGATTTATGACCTTATATACGTTGATATTTCCTCAAAGTCAAGTCAATAAATATTTATTGAGCCTACCATATACTAGGCTCTGTGCTAAGTACCGGGGATACAAAGAATAAACAAATGAAGTTCATAGTCTAATACTGTCCTGGTTGACTATTCCATTTCCTCTCAAATATTTAACAAGAAGTAGTAGGGGGAGGTTCTCATGGTTTTTTCTTGACATCTCAAAGACAATAACAGCAACATGGAATTTTCATCACTTATTTTTAATCCTATGACTAGCCCAATCTTTTTCCCCCCTCAAAACGTTCTCTGATGACATCTTGGATTTTTTATACTCATTCTTCCCCATGATTCTATGAATATCACATATTGTCATTTGTTCACTCCAGCTATAGCTATCTAAATTACCCCCTAAGTGGCAACACTTATTTTAGGTGAGAAATAGATGGGCATCTACAACAACAAAAAACTTAGATTTTTTTTAAATGCTGCCCAGTTTTCTAAATTATGTATATACCAGTAGAATAATCCCTCTTGTTATGTACAGATTATCTGACCAGTCAACTGGGCTTGTAATTATGGATCTCAGTACCCTATAGTCCAGTCAGCACAAAAAAAAGTATCTAGAGGACATTACCATCAAGTAGGGAACTTACTTTCCATTTGGCTTTGGCATAAGAATCTTTTATGACACTAGTTTCCTTGTATAAATATTTCCTGTGTTCTCTCTCTCTTAATAGGGATGTGGTTGTTCTGTCATTTTTCAGTTGTGTCCAACTCTTAGTGACTCCATTTGAGGGTTTCTTGGCAGAGATATTGGAGGGGTTTACTATTTCCTTCTCTAGCTGATTTTTACAGATGAGGAAACTGAGACAAAAAAATGAAGTGACTTGCCCAGTTGAGTCACCCAGCTAGTTAGTGTTTGAGATCAGATTTGAACTCATCAGAAAAATGAGTATTCCTGACTCCAGATCCAACACTCTATCCACTGTACTACCTAGATGGATATTGTGGAGCTATTTGAATAAAGTTATTTTCATAGATATGTCTGTTAATGGAATCTTCTGTGATTTTTTGGGGGGAGCAAGGCAACTGGGGTTAAGCAAGTTGCCCAGAGTCACAGAGCTAAATAAGTGTCAAGTAAGAGTCCAAATCTGAACTCGGGTGCTCCTGAGGCTGTTGCTCTACTACACATCTAGTATTCCCATATGACTTGATTGTAACATCTGCATGAGACATTGTTTGTTAGAATAGATTCCGGAAAGCTGTATTTTTTGTCATCCTTGTACCACTTACTGGAAGGTACATAGGAACCTTCCCTTCCCATGAAGCAGACCTTTATGTACCTAAAATTAAGGATGCCCCTTAAGAGATCTTTCTGGTGAGCAAGGCCAGGTGCAATTAAATTCTTGACATCATCTGGCAATTTTCAGAAGCATCTGCCATATCTCCCTAAGTGAGATAACTAAATAATTTTTTAAATTTATTTTTGAAAGTAATACTTTTTAAAAAAAACATGTTTAACATATATTGGATTGCTTGCCATCTAGGGGAGGGGTTGGGGGGAGAAAAGGGGTAAAATTTGGAACACAAGGTTTTGCAAAGGTCAGTGTTGAAAAATTATCCATGCATATGTTTTAAAAATAAAAAACAAAGAAAATAATACTTTTGATGTCAGATAATTATGCATGCATTGAATCCCATCACCATCAATATAGGGATAAAACAAGTATAACAATATAAAATATTTCTTAACAGAATTTAAAAGTAAAAATAGCTTTTTTAAATCTTTTAGAGCTATGACCCCATTTTCTGTTAGATTTCACTCATGTGAAATTTGCTACCTGTATTACTTTAACCACACGTCTCAATCTCCTTAAGGCTCACACAGTCCTCATAAGCAAAATGAATGGAGCAGTTTAAGTGGTCTCTGAATTCCTCCTAGTTATAGGTCAGGTTTTCATCATGCTATAAAGGAAAATGACAAATTTTTCCCCTCAGAGATTCAATGACAATTTCCCAATAGTCACTGTTATTGTGCAACCCTAGCATCTAAAAATTAGAACTAGGCTATATCACCTAGGACTGAAGACAGTAGGTTTTTGCCTCACCTTATATGTAGTTATGCATGAAAGCAGGCAAGATGAACCTTCTTGTAAGTACATGAAAACTCTCCCTAGTATAGTGTGGCCAGTTGATAAGTAAAGCAAAATGGAGGTATTCTTGAAGAGCAGCCTGAGCAAAACTAAAAAAAAAAAGTCTTGGAGGCTGATCATCTCCTAGCCTGGTTCAGAATTTGCAGACATGGAGAAGTAGACGGTACAAACAATGATCATAAAACATTCTATAGACAGTAAAAGGAAGCCCAACATAATGCTTATGGGACTAATGTTCTCCCTTTATAAGCTGGTTTTATGAGTGTAGAACTCCATAAGATTTTCACTCCTAGATATAAGATGCTTTGAGAGGTGCTACCAAGATTTACTTGAGGTTCTGAGCTTGTCTTGAGGTCATTTAAGATATGTTTAAAGAGATTTATTGCTAGAATGTTGGCTACTAAGAAATGATGATTAAGGGCTACATAAACTAATGGAGCATCCAATAATGTGAATAGGAGTTGAGATATGTATTGATAGAGGGACATGAGGAAATAATCCTTCATTACATGATTATGATTTAAGTTACTATGAAGAGGATTGTGGGATTTGTAATATGGATTGCATTGAAAATTCAACTCCTTATGATGTTTGTTGATATTTTTTTCTCTTGGGTAAATAGTTAATGGGGCTATGAGACAACTGGCCTAAGAGTCAACTTTTATGTCAAAGTGCCAGCTCATCAATGATCCAATTAATTCAGAACCAGATCCAATTTTTTTTTACATTCTTTTCACAATTACACAGATCACAAAAGGACTATATTAGGAAACCCTAAATACGCTATTCTTTAAAGTACAGTTGCATTTAGAAACACAGTTCATAATATCAAAGAGTCAGAGGACAACCAAGAGACAAAAATTTGGAGAGAAGCAGGGTTCCTCTGAAGGCCAGATCCTACAAAGTCATATTCTTCATTTTTTTCAGAGCTACCACTTTTATATCAATATGGCATATGATCCAGAGATCCATGAGTGAGAGAGGGGACAGAATAAAGCAGAAATGAGATAGCTTGGGGCAGCTAGGTGGCACAGTGGATAGAGCACCAGCCCTGAAGTCAGGAGGACTTGAGTTCAAATCTGGTCTCAGACACTTAACATTCCCTAGCTGTGTGACCCTGGGCAAGTCACTTAACCTCAATTGCCTCAGCAAAAACAAGCAAAAGAAAAGAAAAGAAATGAGATAGCTAATAGCAATCGATCAACAAGCTTTCATTCAGTGGTACCATGCTAGGCAATAAGCATACAAAGTCAAAAAAGTTAAAAAAAATTCCTGCCCTCAAGAAATTTACATTCTACTGGTGAAGACATCATGTACATATATAAGTATATTCAAAATAAAAGGCAATTTAATAGGGGAGGAAACATTAGTAATCAGGAAAGGCTACACATTGATGATACCATTTAAATTGAGTTAAGGAAATGAGGTATTCCAGAAGACAGAGGTAAAGGAAGGAATAAACAGGGTTATATATGGTTAGCTAAACTGAACCTTAAAGTGTCAGAAGGTTAATAAAAATCTCAAGCAAAAACACAGAGATTGTTTGGGGACAGATTGTGAAAGACTTTTCAGTCAGAGAAGTTTATATTTGACCCCAAATGCAACTGGGAACCATTGGAGTTTATTGAGTAGGGAGTTACAAGGTCAGACTTTTATTTCAGGAAAATTACTTTGGCAACTGTGTGGAGAAGAGTTTGGACTGGAAAGTGATTTGCAGCAGAGAAAAATTAAGAAACTATTACTGCAGTCTAAATGAGAGGTGATGAAAGCATAGTCTAGAACTATGACTCAGTAGAATCCTACACAAAAGGGCTTGTGAGAGCAGAAATAACAGTATTTGGAAATAGGTTGTCTATGTATGGCGAGTTAAAGGTCAAGTTGAGAATGACATTAATGTTGAGAAATAAAAAGAAATATGCTTTTTTTACACTTTTTATAGCACTTTCTTGTAATGTCATAAGATAAATGAAATTCCTAACTTACCTCAATGTCACTAGTTGCAGTACATTCAAGAATAGTTCAAATTCCTGGAACGAATAGGTGCTGAAACACTGAAGACTCGGCTGTCAGCTAGCAGGACTTTAAACTTTAGCTGCTGGCCAAGTTTCATTGGGAAATACAATTGAACTTTCCATTATTGTTATTACTGTGTTTCTGCCACTGCTTTTTTTGGATATGTCATTTCATCAGCATAAGGAACTTTTTCTGCTAAGGTAGAGTAATATCTTATCAGGTCTTAAGAGTTTTAGATAGTTGGCTAAAATTGTGAGAGGCTAATGATATACCAAAATCACATAATGAATGTTTCAGAGGGATGAATTACATGTAAGTTCTCTCTACCCCAAGTCATTCAGTCAGTAAAATTTAAGAAATTAAAAAAAAATTCCTACCACTTAATTACAATTAAATACAAATATTAATTGTAAATATAAAAAATGGAGTTTGAGGAAAACACTTTAAATTTTAAATGCTTCAGCTTTCTATAGGCAAGAGCCACCAAAAGAAGCATGATCAGAATAAAGTAGATGATGGTGAATAATATTAAGACCATTCCCTAAGGGATCTTTAAATCACTTACAAATCTTTGCAAAAATCGTGCTTTTTTGTCATCCTAGCACTAATGTTGGAAATTCCCCAAATTCTCTCTTGAATAGGATGGAAAGATATTCTGCCGACGGACTGCTTGTGATTGTCAGAATCCAAGTGTTGATCTCTTCTGCTGCCCAGAATGTGACACCAGAGTTACCAGTCAGTGTCTAGACCAAAATGGACATAAACTCTATCGAAGTGGAGACAACTGGACATACAGCTGCCAGCAGTGCCGCTGCATGGTATGGAAATTAACACTTCATGTTTCTACACAGCAAGAAAGCCTTTTACAACCAACGTGTATCTAGGCAAATCCCAGAGCAAGGGAAAGATTTCAATGATTCACACAAGGCTCAATGTAATTCAGAGGTAGCAAAAATCATGTTTTTTTCCTGGGATTTACTGTAAGAGGGTTTCATTTTCTATGGTGATGATACAATTCTGAAACTGAGACTGGTTGGTATCAGAATTGATTCTAAGGAGAGTTAGGAGTGGGGAATTCATTCAGAGAAATCAAATGCCTTAAAAATATTACAAATGACATTCATGAACTCATCAGCCAGCAAAATCAGAAGACAAGACAATTTTGGGAGCTTCATGTCTAAATTGTACAAAGAATAATATATATTACATAATACTTTGGGAGATCAGTAAACGATAGAAAAATATGTAAAACAGGTCATATTAATCAATATAATTTCTGGCTATTAGATGAGTCACAACTACCAACCCTTTCCTGAGCACAGAACTTTAATTCCTAGATACTTATGATTTGACAGATGTTGGTTACTCCTTTCAATAAAATAGACTGTATGGTTTAGTCTATCCCAAAGAACATGGCTTTCCAGAGTAACTATAACATACATTTAAGACCAAATACCCATCTGGATGATGAGAATACACATATTTAACTATCTTAATTCTCAGAACACAACTTGGAAAAAACACATTCTCTTTTACTGCCTTTCTTTACCAAGAGGCTCTACCCATTCTTTAAAGGAAGTTTATCATGCAATGTCCACCATACTTCTAAATAAATATTTGATGATAATGATGAAAATATGAGTATCATTTCCTTTACAATAATAAGAAATGAGACTGGAAGTAGAATCAATTTATTTCTTCTGGCCTTAAGTGCAGCCAGTCTTTGAAAGGTCCTGGTAGAGCTTGGTTTCCAGTACTATTTCCAGTACTATAATCTTTGAAAAGTCAAGGTCACCTTTTCACTCTAATAATACATAAAAGGAAGACTTTTGTAAGACCCTTAAAATTCTATTAGTTTTAACCTGAAATTTATTTCATTCAAGTCATATAATTCATTTCATAATATAAAAGATTCTTGAGGTCAGGAGCTATTTTCATTTTGATTGCATGCTTTTATCGCATAGTACAGCATCTTGTCCATAGTAAATTCTTAAAAGATGCTTATTGGATTATACTGAATTTGGGAGATTAAATTAATAAATATTTTTAGGAAATGGATTTTTATAAAGTGTAGAACCTTTAAGATCAGTTGTTTCTCTTATGCTTATATCATAAAATGTCTAAGTAAATAATGAATAATATAAGATAAACATCCCAAGTCATTTATTTTTCTAAATTGTCACATTCTGTGGTCCCCAGTTTCCCTGGATTTATTTTAATAACAATAATATCAAAACTTTACCCTGATGGATCAAGAAAATATTTGTCATTCATAATTTACTGATGAAAGTGAAGACTAATAAGAATCCCAATCTGGACATTTTTCTAATTTCCACAATGAAAAGAACTAATTTCAATCCCCTCCCAACTTTATTTTCCATTACAGAGCAAAAATGTCTTTTTCTAAGAGAAAAAAATCAATCCCATGGTTTTATGTTTATCATAATAACTGATGTCCTTAATAGTTTCATATTCAAAAAATGGCTTATAATTTCTTTTCTAAGAGAAAAAATCAATCCCATGGTTTTATGTGTATAATAAATGATTGTCCTTATAGTTTCACATTCAAAAAGTAGTTTATAATTCTTTCTACCATTATACTGAAAATGGGTTTTTATGTCTTTAGTCACAATCACATAATTAAAATGAGATCATATTTATGAAAGTTCTCTGAAAAATATAAAGCACTATGCACAAAAGGAATTTTTATTTTATGTTGTTTTAGGGAAGCATACTATCATTGGGGAGGGTTTTTTTTAATTGAAACCTTTTTTCATCACTTTCATTTTCAATTACATGAAAGTTTAAAATCTTTAAAACTTAAAACTTCACTAACACTTTTTGGAAGGTCCTGTTTAAAGGAGGAGAAAGAGAAGGAACAGGAAGAGGAGTAAAAGGCAAGAAACAAAAGCAAAAGGAGGAGAACAAGAAGAATGGAAGTACTTTAGAGAATACAAATGCCCAAAAGTCTGAAATTATATACAATATCTTGCACTGGTTTTTCCTCTCGCTCTAAAAGAAGAGAATAAGTTATGATTTCTTATCTTCCCCTCCCCAGGACCAAGCTTAGTCATTTTAATTATGCAGTGTTTACTGATTGCTGTTTTTTTCCTATTTATATTGTTATATTTAATGAGTATTTTCCTACTTCTACCTATACAGCTGTGTATCAATTATTATGAATTTTCCCATGTTTCCTTCTATTCACCTCCTCAAACAAATGTCATACATTTGATTTGCTATTACTAAAATGTTATTATGAATATCTGATGAGACTTTATTGTCTTCGATTTTCTCAAGTAGGATTTCTCAGTTAAGGGGTGTTTGAATTCTTGGGAAAATTCCAATTTGCTTTCTAGAATTGCTGGATGTATCAATGTTCGTGTCTTTCCACAGTCCTTCCAATATTGATTATTCTTGTTTTTGACAATTTATTTTGGTTTGAATTTCTTATTAATATTTTGGTTTTTTAATATGTTTGCAAATAGTTTTTAATTCTTTCTAAAAACTGCGTGTTTATAATATCCTTTGCCCAAATATGCATAGAACAATGGATTTTGGTCAAATTTTCATAATAGTTCACTATGCATCCTCAATATTAAACCTTTTTTAATGACAGTGCAAATACTGAGCTTAAGTTTTATTACATTTATCTCAAACTTTGAACAAATAACTTTTAGATAAACTGACTAGAATTGTCCCTTTATAAAAGTATAGTCACCAGAAACTTGTATATATTGGGTTTCTACAATCAAGCTGTTTTACTGAGGTGATTACATTTTATAAACTTTTATTAAGCACTTTGTGCTAGGCAAAGCAAAGCAGAATAGATACTATTGTTAAATAACTCTATTACTAATTCCAGAAATGGCCTAAAATCTTGACCTTTATTTCTAGCCAGAAAATTTTTAAAAGTCAGGAAATCTTTCTCTTATTTTCATACTCTATCAATCAACTAGACTTTTTTTTTTTGTTTTGTTTTAAAGAAAAGCTCTTTGGTTCTATAAATTGATAAGCCTCCTCCCACATCTTTGAGATCACTGCTGTGAGACTTCAGGTAAAACGTTTAATCCTCTAAGCCCCAGTCTTCTCATCTATACAATGGGGATAACAGCACCTGCCTTACAGCCTTATTACTGAAGAGATGATGCATATACACAAAGGAGGCTCTGAAGGACAGTGTGGGAGAAGAGAGGTGTTAGAATACTAGGCTGAAGGGCTACAGAGTCATTGTACTGATTTTATTGTTGTACACCTGTGAAACCTGGACAATGTACCAGCACCATGCCGGGAAAGTGAATTGCTTCCATTTGAATTGTTTTAGGAAGGTTCTGAAGACCACCTTGCAGGATGAGGTACCAGACAATGGGGTCTGCCCTAGAACTAACTGCCAAGTACTCCAACTCTATTGCAGAGAGCACAACTCCCTTGGGTTGGCCACATTGTCTAAATTGTCCAAAAACTATTATTTAATGAAGAACTCACACAGGGCAGGCACTCACAAGGTGGTCGGAAAAAGCAATACAAGGACACTATCACGATATCTCATAAGAACTTTGGATTTGATTATATGACATGGAGACACTGGCACAGGACTCCCCCCCCCCCATGGTGTGACTTCATCAGGGAAAGTGCTAAACACTATGAGCAAAGCAGAACTGAATTAACCCAAAAGAAAAGCAAAATACAAAAAATTAGAGAATCCACTCCAAATGTTCATAGGGACTCTTTGTGCTCCACCCGTGGCAGAGCGTTCTGAGCTCATGTTGGTCTGATCAGCCACAGTCAGCTACATTGTAACTCCATTCTAACAGAGTGATGTCATTTTGTGGTGTATGAGCAAAGCAGAACTGAATTAGCCTCAAGGCAATGTGAAATACACAAAATTAGAGAATCCACTCCAAATGTTCATAAGGACTCTTTGTGCCTGACCCGTGGCAGTGTTCTGAGCTCATGTAGGTCTGATCAGCCACAGTCAGACACATTGTAACTCCATTCTAACAGAGTGATGTCATTTTGTGGTGTATGAGCAAAGCAGAACTGAATTAGCCCAAAGGCAATGTGAAATACACAAAATTAGAGAATCCACTCCAAATGCTGATAGGGACTCTTTGTGCCGACCCTTGGCAGAGAGTTTTGAGCATCTGATCAGCCACAGTTAAGACATTGTGTTATTCGATTTTAACAGTGATATCATTTTGTTCATCTTCGAAAATGAAGGGCAATAATAAATTTTATTGTCTTCAACGATAGTGGTCAAAACAATGGCATTTCTCTTCCCTATCTAGGTTTTAATGAGAAAAATAAGAAAGACTCACTCTGGGACATTTTCTCTCTCCCTGTCTAGGAAGGAGAAGTAGACTGCTGGCCCCTCACTTGCCCCAGCCTGAGCTGCGAGTACACGGCAATCTCCGAAGGGGAATGTTGCCCCCGCTGCGTCAGTGATCCCTGCCTGGCTGATAACATTGCTTATGACATCAGAAAAACCTGTCTGGACAGCTATGGTGTGACCAGACTTAGCGGTGCCATTTGGACAATGGCTGGATCCCCCTGCACAACCTGCAAATGCAAGGTAACTAGTCTTTGTGGAAATAAGTCTTCATGTCATAGGCAATTTTCTGCGGATCACATTTATGCTGATCCATATCCAGAAGTCCTATGTGTTTGTGAGATATGGTACAGGTTGTATAATAAATGAAATTATGAATAGAATGGTGCTTGGTCCTGCCTGAAGTAGCCTATTATCAGTCCCCTTACGCTGGTGTGTGCTTTTTTGACCTGCATATAGGAAAAAAAAAGGTTGCCTTTGATCGTGGTAAGTTTTAAAAGCACTTTCAAGAAATTTTTGTCAATGTTATATAAAATGCTGTATGATGTGGGCACTTTTTTCACCTTCATTTCACAGTGACTAATGGAGATCTGCAGCTATTGCTCACAGGCTCTAATTCACTGTGATTACTTTTCATACTTCTTTTGCTGATATTCCCTTGAGGTATCCCAATTTTTTTTAATGTTGACTTATTTTTCCATCTTCTGACACAATCCTATGTAGTTTCCTTTCACATACTGGGAAATAAATTAAATCATTTTTGTGAGCTGGTTTTTGAATTTTTGATTGTCATTTTGAACATCAAAATAGTGGCTATATGAGCTAAGAAATAGTCTCAGTTACATGATCTTCCCGCATAGAGCTTGTTTTAGCTTTCCAGGATTAAATCAACATGCTGCCTACTTGGTTATGGAAGATTCTAGTTCCAATTCAAGTCTTGTGAGAAATATCTTCTGCATATTTAACTTTAGATCTAAAAATAATAGAATAAATGAGGGACATGTGTCCAAACTTCAGGTATTGAAGGCATATGTTCTGCAGTCTGTACTAAAATGAATATCCTGAAAGCATCTTTAACCTCAGGAGCCAGAGTTCACTGGATTTCAGATATGAGCACCAAATCCTAATTGAAACTATTGATTAGTTGTGAAGTCATAAATTCGGCATATTGAAGGAGATGGTATAAGGCATAACTGATTTTAAAGAAAGCTAACCAAAAATGATTATTGTCTCTTCCAAAGTAGGTAATCTATATATTCCAGTGCTACTGAAAATGTTCTCAAAAATGTTACCGGGAACTATCTAAAGGCTCTCTCAAGACTCTTCCAGTTTTAAATCCTATGTTTGGAATAAAATCAATGGTATTGGAATAAATTAATTTTAAGGATCAGCACTTGTATTAACTTCCAAAAAATAAATCTGAAATTTTACTTTTTAAAAAAAATCATCCAATTTCCTCATTATTTCTCATGTATCATATCTCATGAAACATACTCCTGGAAATTGCTTCCTCTTATAGTTGGTTTCAAATTTGCCAATTGTCATTTTGGAAATGTATCTCTATGTATTATACAATACACACACATATACATACAGTACATATGTGCATGCACTATATATATACATGTTTACTATGTACTAAATATTGTATATATATATATATGTTGCATACAATGTGTGTATAAACAGAATGTGGTTTTATGTGTATATTTTATATATATGTATAGTTATATAGACAGAATATTGCAAGAGGCTAATCTGTGCTCAATTCTTGCTTTCTCATATTACAGAATGGAAGTGTCTGCTGTTCTGTGGATTTAGAATGTCTTCACAATAACTGAAATATTTAGCATGGACTTATCTGGGTGAGGAAAACAACAGACACAGTGATCACTCAAAATAACAAAGAAGTTGGTGTTTTATATCATAGACAATTACCAAAGGCTCCATCAGATGAAGATATTGGGGAGCTGCCTTTTGGGACCTACCACTATGCTCATTCTTGCTAATCTAGTCTAGATGACTTGCAGTCCAACACATATAAGTCTATGATTGTTTAAAAAAGTCTCCCGTGTTGTAAATCACCTCTCTTCCCTATCAGATCATTTGAAAACACACTGAAATGATTTCATGGTAAACTTGGCTGTGGTTTTTGGTTTATACTTTGTGTATTGACATGAGAGAAATTCGCCTCCCCCCACCCCAATCCCCTTCCTTTTTAATTTCTGGAGCTAGAGTCTAGATTCTACTAATAAAGCTTCCTGTGTGATTTTTGTCCCATGCGATGTATCCTCAGTTCCCATGATCCTGTCACATTTTTAATATAAATATGTATGTTTGTCTAGTTAAGAGTCCTTAGTAGTACCCCTTTGTCAGACATACCAGGCTTCGGAAACAATCCACAACCCACTTAACAAATAGAGGCTCTAGGAAATCAGGATGGAATTGGGTGATGAAAGTGAAGAGGGTAGGATTGGCAGGGGAAAAAACTAGAAACTTTGTAAAGTGATGAAAAAGTACCTTCCCTATCAAGGACAGCTACATTTCAATACTCTTAAGTGATCTATAGTCTCCATAACGTGAATGCTCATTCTAGTAACACACCTTACAATCCATTCCTTAGCTTTGATCCTATGCAATGATTTTTTTTAGCCATGGAAACTGAAGAAATGTGGAAAAATCACAAACCAATCCCAGAACCAAGAAAACAACAAAATACAAATGAGGGCATCAAGGCAAGGTTACACAACACTGGAACTTTTTTTTTCTTTCCCTGAGACTGCAATTTGATTACTGTTGGGAACTCTGGGTTCGAAAATTCTCTTCACTCATTCAGATAAACATCACTCAATAACATATTTAAAAAGCAGGAATTTTTTTTAAACTTTATTTGTGTTATGGCCTCCTTTGGCATTATGGTAAGACTTGTGAACCACTTTACAGAAATATTTAAATTCATAAAATAATTTAAATTGGATTGTAAAGGAAACCAAATATATACTGAAATAGCTATCAAAATAATTTAAAAATCAAAATCACAGATCTTGGGAAATCTATCCACAAACTCATTCAAACAAATTCATATATTTGTGAAATCTAAAAGGCAGCTTAGAATCCAGGTCTTCCTGACTCCAATAGCTTCCTATGTGTATGCCATACTGCCTTTCTTGAAACTATATCTCATTGATAAATAATAAAGAACTTTTACATCTATTATTATTTTATTCAGTCTTCACAATGACCCTATTAGATAAGATGGACACATTATTCTCCTTTTAAAGAAGATGAGAAAGCTGAAATATAGGAAGGAAAGATAAAGTGAACCACCCTCAAGCATAATTAAGATGAAAATGCAATCCATTTGAATTGTTTTCTAGTCTACAGCCCCTGCTTTATGATATATTGTTTCTCAATGAAGCAAGCAGAAGACCCAAGAATAGCCCTACTAGTAATATTTTTTGCTAGAGTCAAGATTTCCATCTAATTTGTGGCACTGGTCGTTATTGAATTTATTCTACAGATTCAACAAAAGGTGCAATTATTTTATGTTTAAGTCAATAAGTCTTATGTTAGAGTTTCAAGTAAATGACATCTCAGAAGTCACCCTTATTTAATGTTTTCATTTCCATTAAGTATAAGTAATTATGAACCAATTGGGTTGATTTTGGTAAAACTCTCTGAACATTAAGAAAGACCTCATTTATTAATGCAGTCATGCACAAAATGTTACCTGAAAACCTAAATCTGGACTGAAGCAGTAATTAAAATTTGTACAGCTCCACTGTAGAAATTTCCTGGGGTGGCTCAATGGAGATGTGATTTCTCAAGTTCTTAAGAATAGCATTGAAACAAGTCCATCCTGGGCTGTAAATCAAATGAAAAGTTTCAGTGCCATATTTAATATCTACTGCTGGGCTCTGGCATAATTAACATGTATCTCCTTTATATTCCTATTTTAAATGAAACAGACTGAGGCAGACAGACTGTTCCTAAAAATAATATAAATGATATATTTGAATAATAGCTAACATTTCCATGATACTTTAAGATTTACAAAGGACTTAATGTATATTATCTCATTTGACAACAACCCTGTGAAGTCAGTGCTTTTATCTCTATTTTACAGATTAGGGAACTGAGGTTTGAAAAGGTTTACTGATTCAGTCAAAGCCATACAATTGCTAAATATCTTAGTCAGAATTTAAACTCAGATCTCCATGACTCTTTAAGTTACATTTTCTATCTACTACTCCACTTAGCTGATATAATCTGGGATAGTTGATAAAGAATAAGATACACATTTTCTACTGAAAAAAGGGAAATTGATGAGGTTGCTATGTGTCTGTGTATGGTGACTAACCCAAGTTAGATCCTGGCTGTTCACATCATTTCCCAAGGATTTGAAAAACCCTAGTTTTATTAGAAATCACTTAGGGATTTTTTTTTTATTTGACACTATCATCACTTACAAACACTGATATAAGGGAAGTCATAAACCCTTACCTAAAAACACCCAGATTTTATAAGGGAAGTCATAAAGCTTGGATTCAAGTCAAATGTAAGCTTGGATTCAAGTCTTTATACTAATATATATTACCTTGGGACTTTGAGCAAGTCCCTGAGTCTCAGTTTCTCTATAGGATGTCTTCTGACTCAAGTTGTGATCATTAGTTTGGAAACTATCAGAATAGTAATGCACTCTAATGATGTAGATTTACTATTCATCTCTAAACTAACCTTACAGTTACAGAGCTGTAAGAGTAATTGATTTGGTAATTGATGGTCACCTATCTAATCTAGTTAATTATATCAAACAACAAGAAGACTTTAAGGGAGACTCCAAAGCATGCACTCTATGCCATGCTGCCACTCAATGAAAATATACAACTTTAATAATACAGCAAAACTTAATAAACAACCAGATCATAAAAATAAGGTAATATTCCATGATAAGATGTAACTGTAATAAAGCAATTACACTTAAAGTTTAGTTAGATCCTACCAACAAGAACAACAACCTGGAAATTTTACTAGTCTTAAGTTCAGGGAAATTATTCTTTAATAAAAGCAACAATTCATAAATACAGGATTTCTACCAAAGTAATTTAAATAAGCATTTTATGATTTTCACAGGAAGAGGAAAAAAATCACTTGGTTCACAGCAGGAACATATTAATTGCTGAAAGGCCAATGCTTATCCGTAGGTATCTAAATGTTACAAGATTGCTAATTACTTACAGTAAAAGGTTTACAAATACAAAGGATGAAGATCAGTGAAAGATCAATTAGAGATCATCTAATCCAATATTCTTATTTTACAAATGAGTCAAAGAGATGGAAAAACCCGCTTAAGAGTACACAGCAATTGAATAGGAAAGCTGGAACTAGAATCCACATCTTCTAATTTTGAATCCAACAATATTTTTGCTATATCACATAACTGATGACCTAGGCAATTTCTATAAATCTAATTTTAAGAGTTAAGCTCATCTTATTCCTACTAAGAGAATGGTGCTAAAAAATTGCTCGTAATCAAACTGTTATCTATAAATAGAAAATGATGGATGTCTATGTAAATATGAGAAAAAGAATAATGGAAGATACAATACATCCCCATTAAAAGCCCTTTATTGTAACAATAATTTATTTTAAAGAAAATCTCATAGCATCAAGGAACAATGTTACTCAACCTCCTATTTTGTAGGCAAATAAAAGCTTTTCAAAACACATTCTTATTTGAACTTTTTGACATTTAAGTAAAGCCTAAATAATAAGAGATCATTCTATATTGGGTACATTGTATTCTTATTCCAGTTTTTTTCCAATCATCCATTTCTTTTTCTTTTAAAGCATTAAAGACCCGTGATTTCATTAGTATAAAGAGCTCCCAGTAAGAATGCCCTCTCTCAGTACAAACAGGTACCTTTCTTTTTGAATTATATACAGTCTTAGGTACTAATACACTGAGAAATCAAGAAATTAATGGTCATGCTAAAGGTCACACAGTCAACATATGATAAAAGTGGGATTTAGATCCAGTCTACTTGAATCTTAGGGCAATTCTTTAAATGCTTTGTTTACTCTTATTTTTACCAGTTTGTAAGTGCCCACAATATGCCAAACATGGTACAATATGAAGTCTGGGAGATGAGAGAAATAAAAAACATTGTCTCTTGTTGAATTTGGAAAATAAAATACAAACTTGAAAACAATGAGAGAATGATGGCATGTTAAACCTGGAAGAAATCCTGGAGGTCCACCTAGTTCAACCCCCACATTAAGTAAAGTAGGGATGAGGAATGTCTAGCCCATAGGCCATATAAGACCCACAAAATCATTTGCTGGGCAACTGCGGGTGGTGATGAGCTGAAAGCTAGGTACGACAACTTCCCACTGCTTGAAATGTATAAGTTGATAATTTTGCATAGCCTGCGAATTATGTTATAAATATCCAAATGGCCCTCGGCAGAAAAAGGCTTCCCATTGCTGAAGTAAAGAAAGAAACTTAATGCAAAATATTGAAGAGACTTGTCAATTTTCAGAATGCTAGCAAACCAATGAGTCAGTTCTTTTGATTACCAATGGACTTAGTGTTTTTCCCCCGAGGTTAGTTCATATAAGAGTAAAGTTAGATTGTGTGACCCATCCGTCTGCAAGATGACTGAATATGAAGTGAGCCTTTGAAACTCTTCACAATCCTTACATGAAGTCCTAGGTCTGTTCCTTTGGAATCTGGATCATATCTTTGTTAACCCCAGTGCTTGGTCCGAGTTCTCCAGCCAGAGGTGTAGAGCTTAACCTCTTTGGAATTTCATAGATGAATTCTGAGAGATGTTGAGTCCTGTGACCAACATGATGATGAGCTAGACTATCCCCCAGATCACAGATATGAACCCTTTCTCTGGACCAAACTGGGCTTTTGCAGCTAAATAGGCCCTCCCAGAGAAAATGCTTTCCTGGGCATATCCAGCAAGAACCCATGGCTGGCTCTATGCTATGACAATTCAAACAATCAAGCATTCAATAGGCAATTGTTAGTCACCTACTAGGTTCCAGGCTGTGCTAGATGCTAGGGATACAAAGAGAATTATGAAATATTCCTTTCCCTCAAAAAGCTTATCTTCTGTATATGTATATATACAAAATAAATAAAACAATTTTTTGTGGCCAAAAGCTTTATAGAGAAGGTGATTATTGCACTGAGCTCTGAGAACAGGACAGAATTTAAGATGCAGACTTGAAGCAGGAAGGCATTCAAGGGCTAAGGGACAACCAGTCAAAGGTATAGAAATGAGAATTGGAGTATCTTTTCTTCTGGGAGAAATAGCAAGGTTAATTTGGCTGGAGAAGAGAGTGCATTCATTCATTCTTACATTTATTTATGAGATCAAAATTTCACAAATGTTTAAGTTCATAAAAAATTAATTTTAAAAAACAGCCACAAAGTAGGGAGACTTCAAATAGATAGCAAACTGGAGGAATGGCCAACATCTAAAGTAAAATTAAGATTTGTTTTTTAACTTAATTGTCAAGTAGATTTCAGCCTGTTGGAGGTGGATCCCCACAGTGGTGTGGATCATAATTGATGTGTCTCTTCTAAGGAGAATTTCTTGACATAAAGTGTTTAACTTAATTAGCAGTCGTTTTCCAATCTCATTATCATTTCTTAAAATAAGAATAACTTGCTGCAGGAAGCTCAGTCGTATTTCAAGAGCGGAGTAGGAGAATGCCAAACAGATATATTTCAACTGTGATGAGTCAGGAGTTGGAAATCTCACCCAGTAAAAGCATTTATTGTTGATGAGGATAGTTAGCCAGTGACAATTATATACTTTTGTGATATCTAAACTTGTTATTGGGATGAAGAATTATTGAGAGTGGGCTGCTGTTAGAAGGAAGGTCATTTCTTTTGAAGGCTGTGGCCTTAAACCTAGTAAATATTCTTTAAATGTATGTTAAATTAAGCTGCTATGAATTAATTGAAATTAATCATTATAATTCTTATTACAAAAACAGTGTTTATATTTAGCTTTGAGGTTTTCAAGCATATCACGAACACAGTGATATGTGACAAACACAAACCCAGTGAGGTAAGTGCTCCTAATATTCTTGTCCCCATTTGACAGATTAGGCAATTGGGAGTCAAAGAAGCTATGCAACTTCCCTGGATGACAAAGTCAATAAGTATCTGAGGTACAATTTGAACCTAAATCTTAACAATTAAGTTCACTTCTCCAGCTGTTATCAGGACAGCAATCTTCAAAAGAAGGGCTATCCAAATCTTACAGAGGCCAAATGGAAAACAAAACAAAACAAAAAACCTGAAGGAATTTAGAAAGAGCAACAAAAAAACTGGAACATCTCTCACCCTCTCCCCTTCTCTCTCTTGCTCTCTCCCTTCCTTCTCTGTCTCTCCTCTCTTTTTCTCTCTCCCTGTCTCTGGCTTGCTATTTTTGACTCTCAGAGTTCTGGAGCAGTCTTGAGGGATTTTAGGGAGTTTGGGAACAATTTCTGTCTAACTGTTAAGGTACCGGTGACTAATATATCCTAAGCACATTTGCCTACTCAATATAAAGTTCTTTTTTTCTTCAGAGATATAGCAAGAACAAATGTATTAGCACTTCCTTCAGTACTTCCAGGATATATTCTGGCATATGTCTCTTTACCAGCTCCATCTCTGGAGGAATAGGCTTAAGGTTTAGCTACCTTCCTACACAGCACTGGCCCCATCAAATGCGGGTCTAGAGGTAATACTGGCCTGCAAGTGATAATAGACTGATAAAATGCCCATTGTAGAATGATAATCCCAAATTATACTTGCAATCCCAGCACTGAGCTGGGATGCAGGGAGTCAGTCCCAATCCTTGCTCCTTAGGGCTACCTTGGCTTCAAAGTCAACTCCTAGATGTTGCTCATCCTGCCATTGTTGGCAACTCCACTCCCTGGGCATCAAATTAGAAAGAAAAGCCCATCTCTTAAAAGCCATATGCCTTCAGAAGAGGGAAGAGAGAACCATAAAGTCCTTCTCCTTTACCAGATGTTGAGTTTCACCAGATAAGGGCCCTTTGGAAGATCCTGGCAGTACCACCTGTACAGCCAAGTCTCTTAGCAAGCCGGAAGCAACTGTGGAATATCTTCACATGCTTCACAGTATCTCCAAGGTCCTTCCTTTATACATCATCTTAGTTCTTCTGGTAAGCCTCTCTTTAGCTTCTCCATGGGGAGATCAGAGACTATCATCACACTATGGTGCTTATCTGACTTGGGATTATCTTTTCACTTTGTTACAAAAGTTATATATTAATTATATGCTGTTCTTTGGACCATTAAAAGAATCTTTTGGGGATAAAACAGAAATGGGGGGATTCCTACTATAAAAATGCTTTTTTATTTACACCCTGCCCAATTGATTGGCATCTTGAAAAGACTTAAAATATATAGACTCTAGTACATTAGGTTTTATCAGTCTTGAGATACAGAATGCTTTCTTTAATGTCCATCTCTAATAGAGAATATAAATTATGAAAAGTCTATTGATCATTGGTTTTATTGAAATTCAACACTTGCAACTAGGATAAATGTAAAATTATCCTAGCTTCTGAGATGCAGTGCTAAATCATCATTAAAAATAAAACCCAAGTTTGGGGGTGGTTAACTTGTAATCCTGTGATTTGTATGGAGAATTCCCAGTGTGAAATGTCCTTCCTCCCATGGAGAGTACTAATATACATGGGACTTGAAATCTTTTAAGAGTTGTCTTCAAAGGGCCTAAGGGGACACATCTGCTATTCAAGGTGACAAGGAGTAGAATTCAGGAGTTTGGAGACTCAAAGTTAAGGACTGAACCTGACTTGGTGAATATACTAAGTCTGACACTCACTAACAATAGGAGCAGAGGAGCACCAAGCTGCCAAAGGTAGAAGGAACTAGAGCTCAGCCCAGAAAAAATCAGGAAGTTAAAGCTTCCACGCCAATCAGCATTGGGATCTGGCCCATGAGTTGCCATATCCTTTCCAGCCTTTGAAAGATAAAGAAACCATCTCCATGGATTAGGTTTGGGCATTCTAAAGAGTCCACACCTGCTGTTTAGATCATTCTATTCTCAATTCCTTAGTTCTGAACCCAGTCCATCTGGGCTCTTCTCACATCGAGACACCATCTATCTCTGCTCAGGTCTTAGTCTTCATCCCCACCGTCGCTCTGTTCGTGTCCATCCTGTAAATGATGGCTGCTGCAAGCTATTCCTGCAGTCCGCTCCGCTCTTCAATGATTCTGACTGGAGCTGAATTCTCAGTTTCTTCTCATCATTTCAGTTCACTTAGGCAAATCCCTTTCAAATCCACTGGACAGAGCACAAAAACACTTAGAATATTATCTAGGGTAACTGTTTCCTCTCTAGTGTTTCAGTCCTTTATCTCACAATCATGTCTTTGGGACAGTTATATAAGCAAAAAAACTGGATGGCTGTTAGTTTGTAAAGTTTTAATGGAAAACTTTTCTTAAATACAAATTGGACTAGATGGCCTCTAAGGTCCTTTCCAACACAAGAGATTTAGCAAATGTAGAATGATAGCAGAAATAATAGCAACTAGCATTTAGATAGCACTTTAGGGTTGGCTTCACAAATATTAGCTTGTTTTATCTTCACAAAAGCCTTATGAAGTACATGCTATTATTTCCCAATTTTACAGATAAGGAAACAAAAGCAGGAAAAGCTCTTATGTGAAGGTACCTAGTAAGCATTTTTAACTCGGGTCTAACTGATTATAGGCCCATCACTACCCACTAGGCAACCAAACTGCCTATTAAATTCACTCTGCTCAGTTTCTATAAGTTACTATTCATTTGGCTATATATTGAATATTCAGAGATAGTTCAATGACAATGTGGTTGATTGAAGATTTCTCTTTCTAGATCCTTTGCATAGATATCAAGAAATTGGCATAAACCATATTTCCTCCCCTTATGGGAGTTGGAATAGAAGAAAACAGAAAATAGAAAACTACTGACAAATGTCTACAGTTTGAGGATATAATAAGGATTTAAAGGAATAAGAATGTAGCTGGAGAACTACAGGCCAAAGAAACCTCAGTGAAAAGATTTTGCTTTCTGGTGGTATTGAAAATAACTGGTAATAGGGCCCTAGAAGGTATAAATGACCAGTCCCAGTGAATACATAGGGTCTTTTCTTCTCCCCCCATACTACTCCACATGACAATTTCATCAGCACTTGGGAATTTAATTACCCTCATGAATTTTGAATCTATTTATCCTGCCCCAGCCTCTCTTCTGACCTCCAAATTTCACATCTCTACCTGCCTTTCTGATATTTTGATCCGAATGTCTAGCACATATCAAAGTCATCATGTCCAAAATAGAAGTCATTATGTATCCCCCTAAACACTCCCCCTCCTCCCAGCTTCCCAATCACTGCACAGGTCAGATCAGGGTCTAAACCTAGATGTCTTCCTCAACTCCTCATCCTCTCTCATCACCTACATGCAATCTATGGCCCAGGCTTTTTACTGTCACATTTGTGACATCTCTCCAATACGCCCCTTTCTCTCTTCTGACTGCCATCAGTCTAGTGTAGACCATCACCACCTCATGCCCAGAATGCTGCCATAGCCTACTAGTGTATCTACAACCTCATCTACTGCATCCATTCCATATTACAGCATTCAAAGTGATGATCCTAAAATTCAGGGCCAGTCATCAACTCAATAAAATCCAATGGCTCCATGTGGCCTCTAGAATCAAATACAAAATCCTTTGTTTATCGTTCAATGCCCTTCATAAGGTAGCTCCCTCCTAACTTGCCATTTTTCTCTTTCAATCTTTCTTACTTCTAGTGCCTTCCCTCTATTATTTCCTTTTCTCATATTTGTTTGCTTGTGAGCTTCTTGAGACAGGGACTGTGGGTTTGCCTCTTTTTATATCCCCAGCACATAGCACTGTGCCTGCACCCAGTTTTCTGACACATAGGATCTAAATTCTATCTTCCAAGTTTGGAAATTTGGACATAAAGTTTTGTGACAAAGCTACATTAGCATGCAAATTCCTTGAGGGCAAGGGATATCTTACTTTTTTAAAAAACAATTCTAATACTTAGCATTGTATTTGTATTTCTAGAGGCAGGTAAGTCATATGGTGGACAGAACAATTCAGGGAAACTGAGACAGGGGAAGAGTAAGAATAATTAGTTAAGTCAGGAAGCTCTAAGCCATTCTGTAAGTATCTCCCCTCACCCATCCCTACCCTCTTCTACCTGGCTCTCTGGCATCAATTATGTCCTGTAGCCTTTCTTTCTTCACCTTCCATCAAAGTTCTGGGTTCACATTTTCAACCTGAGGGAGTAACACTATTGAGCAATTTGCCCTGGGTCTGGTTTCTGCTACTTGTCTCAGGGTACAAAAAACCCCGATTGTTGATTTGAATACAATAAAATACAGTGACATCACAGCTCTCCCGATTGGGTTTACTTGACAACTGTGGTGTACTTGACCTTAATAATAACCATACTTAATCAATTTCCATTTTCTACAAAAGAAGCCTCCATGTTGAATGTGCCAATACTCAAAGGAAAGGATAAAAAGGTTCCATTGAGCCTTATAAGACCATTGCAATGGAATCGGCCATGGCAAGCATGGAATCATCCAAGGCAAGCTGAATTAAGCTGCTATTATTATTGCTGTTATTACTATCATAGTATATAGGACTATATATATAGTCTCATAGTATATAATACTACCATAGTATATAGTGTTGGGGATGACTTCAGAGGTTGCTTCATTTTGCAGATTAGGAAAATACTCTCCTTGAAAATAGCTTGGATATGAATCCAGATCCTTTAAGTCCAAACCCACAGTCTACCATGCTACCTCCCTGGGAAGAATGAGACATTTTAATCATAAATGAGAATGCTCCAGTGTGGATAAGTTTGACGTTCACCAGGAAAGACAAAAGTCTTACTTAATAGAAAGTTATGGAGGAGTTAGAGAAGATAGATATATTTAAACAAATGTGGAGATAAAAAAAAGTACATAACTTAGATGAGTTTGGTCTATGAAGGAGATTAAAGGTTGGATTTAGCAAGGAAAAATTGGCAAAACTGGAGGAAATTTGAAGAATTATCTTCCAACCCAGTTCCTATTTCCAAGTGACAAAGGGAACAGATCAAGGACAATTAGGGGCAATTTTAAAGGATTAATGTAGATAAAGGAAGATCAAAGGAGGATTAGGAAATAGATCCTCAAGATGTAAGCTCAAGCACTAAAAGAAGTGCTAAAAGCACCATTTAATGAGTTCACAAATTGATTTAAGTGCATTAGTGGATGGAACTAATTGGTGAAGGGACAGGAGATTGGTATAAGGTTGATAACAGGGTGAATGCAGCTGCTGATGTAGCTCTGCTGAGATAAAAGGAGGAATCTGAATGTGGCAAGTTAGTAGGAAGTGATAATTGTTCATTTAAAAATGACCAGAGACTTAGGGTTAAAGTATAGACAACTAACGGTAGTTTCAAGAAATAAGATTGGAAATCTGAATCATGATGAATAGGTAAATCTGCACAATAACTGTCTTATTTTAATGATTTTATGCTTTTGCCATAGCTAAGTGAAAGCAATCTGTGTTCCAAATGTAAACTGATCTCACTCCTGCAGAAAGTAAAGACACTCAAAGAATGCTGCTCTATTCTCCAGATTGCTGAGGAAAATGGAAGGGTCATAAAATAGATGCAAGTCTTCAATGGGGAAAGAGGGATCTATAATGGAAGAGGGGCTACTTGAATCTTATCAAGATAATGGAGCATGGCAGATTATACAGAGTAAAGGGAAGGAAAAGGGCACATACAGTTAGAGCTAAATCAAAGCTTTTGTTCTTCCTTAAGAAAAAAAGAGAATGAGATTTTTCTAAGGAGAACAAATCTGCTCTCATCCAGAGAAAAAGAAGAGAGCCACAAGACCTTTCAAGAAAGAAATTACTTACTAAAGGAGAGAGGAAGGAGATAATACTAACATAGTAGTGATTCTGTGGTACTATGGTAGAGATTGGTCAAACTGACAACAACAGAGTTCAGCTGAATTTCTGGGGTATGTGTGCAAGAATAAAAGAATACAGGTCATTCAGAGGATACAGCATGGACCCTGGAGTCAGGTTCTCCAGCCTCAGACACTTACTAGCTGTGTGAACCTGGGCAGGGTACTTAACCCTGGTTGCCTCAAAAAAAATTAAAATTTAAGAAAAGTAAATAATTTTTCAAAGAATAATATAATAGAGCAACTGAAACAACCGAACAACAATGAATTATTGTAGTTGTGGTGGATCAGTGTTATAGATGGGCCTGTATTCTCTCCTCCATATACCTTTTATATTGAAGCCCAATCTTATCCTATAGCACAATTTGGGTATCTTCTGCCTGTCCCTCTTTTGATCAAAAGCATGAATTTAAACAGACAATTCCAAAGTTATGCACAGTCTTTTTTCTCCTCTGATCAGTCATGGTCTCATTAACATCATGTCTAACCAACTGGATTTCTACTCCCTTCCTTTCATCATTCTATTTCTTTCATAAACTTGAGATGTCATTATAATTTTTTTTAAAAATGTTTTATTCATTTTTCTTATATCACCTCCTTTTCTGCTACCACCACCCCTATCCCTTGTAACAAATTATAAAAAGAGAAAAAAAGCAATTTGGCAAAACTAATCAACCCATTGACTTAGTCTGACAATACACGACTTGGTCTATATTCATAGTCTCCCTACTCTACAAAGGGAAGGATGTTTATTTCTCATCATAGTAATGATAATTATTAGGGAAAGGAAAGCCAATGTTTAGACCCTTAGAGAGTTAAGTTGCCCAGAAAAAGAATATTTTTTTCTCATTTTTGTCACTATATTTTCAATATGCTAGCACATTGTGAGGCACTTAGTAGGTTCTTAATAAACACTTATTTACTGTATGACTGAATGAGGTAGATGAAATCCTAGTCATTATGTAACTGATAGCAAGCTGGGTAAAAATCAGTGCAATTTTACTCAGAATAGAATACTCTGTTGGGCTGCTGTGGGAAGTATGACTCTGATAAAGAGGAATATTATAGATTTGCAATTACAAGCAAGTGGGTAGTGATTGGAAATGATTACCCACTGGCAGAAAGACTGCAAATCCAATGGTAAAGAGTAGTTATATATTTTAAGTCATTTGATATGATGCTTGGGTTGTTGAAAGGACTTGATATTGTTGAGTCTGAAAGACCCATAAGAGGAAAAAAAAACATTTTAGAGGGCAATGCAAATGCTACCTTGTCATCTGAATGATGTGACAATGAGAAATGATCATCTAGTTGCTATTTCCAGTTAACAGATAAAGTTTTTCAAACAGCAGCATTTTAAACAGATTTTCCTGATTCTTCCATGTAGTATATTTTCCCCTCATTCATGCATTCCACTTTAAACTCCTATTCACCTAAAAATACAGGAACAATGCCTGCTCAAGTGGCCTCTTACAACCAACTAAAAAAGTCTTTTTTTTTTTTGAGCACCTTCTCTGTGCCTGAGACTTTTAGATTCATGCAATAGGAAAATAAAATAGAAGGCAATGTTTCTTCTTCTAAATAATCTAAACATTTCTTTTCTCTAATCAAACCCAATCTCCCTAGCATTTACTAAATGCCTACTAAGCAGAAGGCACTGTGCTAGCATCAGAATGGGGCTTCGTGAAATACCTCACCTCAATTAAAAGTAAATATATTTGTCATTAAAGAGAGCACCACGTCTGAAGTCAAGAAGACTCATTTTCATGAATTCAAATATCGTCACAGGCACTAACTGGATATGTAACTCTAGGCAAGTCTGTTTGCCTCAGTTTTCTCAGCTGCAAAATGAACTGGAGAAGGAAACAGCAAATTACTCTGCAAGGAGAATTCCAAATAAAGTCAAAAAAAGTCACATGTGACTGAAAAAAAAATACTGAATGCCTCAGTTAAAGAAGAATCTTTCCTTTTCTTGCATCCATCAAAGGTGCTGAATGAGTAACTGAGTGTATCTTGCAAATTCATATAAAACTGGGAAGATACCAATGTTCTAGCAGCAAATACTGTGTGAGGACCTTGTACAGTCAATAAAAGGAGAAAAAGAAGGTAAGGTTGGCAAATCCCAGGGGACCATTGGAAATACAGATATCTCAGATGAAAAGACATGAGCAGATGATCCAAGGTGTACCCACCTCCTCAAGAACTGAGAGAAGTTCAAATAAAAAAAAAAGAGTACAAGAGTACTCTTTCATCAACTTCCTTTCCTATTGCTTATTTGTCATTAGATTAGGTAATATAATTTTGCTTAAGTAAAAAAAAAAAGTTTATGATGATCCAAATTGCCTCAACCAGAGATTCCAGGGATTATCTAAAGAAAAAAAAAGTTTACAAAGAATTAAAATGTAAGGTTTTTTCCTTACTAGGAGCTTAGATTGAAATCTTAACTTTTTGTGTAAAATAAACTCCTGAAAGCAGAAAGGATTGGGCGAGGGGGGTGGGTTAAGGATGACATATGAAATTGACATTGTTCCTAGGCTTAAAATGAGCTAATGATTGTAAAAGTGATAGAATGGTTGCCAGAAGGGTCTCTGTTTATATCAGGGGCAGGGGAAGAAAAACAAGTTGCTGTTGACTACAAGGACAGGGGCAAGAGGTCTGGCTTATAGTAAACAGGACATGCTTAATCACATAACCCAGGTGGCAAGGAGCACAGGAACTAGGGGGCAGGATGCCTGTGAGCTTGGGCCCTAATAGAGAAGTACTACAGGGGAACTCTCCCAATATTCTCCTCCAAACAACTTTAAAATAACACCTAATATCGGATTATATCAGGACTAACAAAAGTCGGAGTGAGACATTTTTCCAACCCAAGACAACATAGGGGATCAGAAGGAGAGGTGTGACCATGGGTGAAAAGCTGGCCCAGATCATACAATTACAACTGTGAGCTTTGGTGATGGGGACAGCAGCAGCTTTCAGACCTCTCAGGCCAGAGAAAGTAAGGAGATATTGGGTCCCAAAGAATTATGGGGTATCCCTGTGCTAGCACTAGTTCCACAACATGATGTTTTTAATACCTCCATAGTTACTACCACTTCTGACTTACAGTTCCATGGTAGAGAGGAGGGCTTTTAGGTTGCAAGGGAGAGGAGGCTCTGAAGTGCAATAACATCTGGTGAGAAAGAAATTATAGGGTACCCTTATGCTGACACTAATTTCAAGACAGGATGCTGTTTGATACCTCCATTGTTCCAGGGTAGAGAAGACAGCTTTTGGTTGCAAGAAAAAAAGGAGCTTTGAGATGCAGAGCATTTAGAGCAAGATTCCTTCCTGGGTAAGGACCAGAGGACAGGAGAGCAATAAAGATACCTTTTCTCAGATCACGCCACCATAAAAGCATCAAACACTTCCAAACTCACAGACCCAGCTGTGAAACAGCAGAAGGAAAATGCCTAAGGCCCTTCTTTTCCCCCATCAAGGGAGTAGAGCCCCAAAACAAGAAGTAGTCTGGAAAAAAATGAAAAAAAAAGCAATGACAATAATAACAATTTTAAAAACTAGCCATAAAAAGCTATTATAGTGACAAGAAAGAACGAGACATCAACTCAGAAGACACTGATATCAAAATAGCTACAGCAAAGCATGAAAGAAAAACACATGTTAGACATAAAAAAATCAACAAATATTCCTAAAAAAGCTAAAATGATTTAAAAATTAAAATAATCTTTTTTTAAAATAAGATTACTAGAGGGAAAATTGGGAAAATAAATAAAGCAAGAAAGCTAAAAAATGACAATTAACAGCCTCGTAAAAGAAACAGAAAAAAATAGTGAAGAGAATGATGCCTTAAAAAACATAAGTAGCCAAATAGTAAAAAGGGAAAATAATTCCTTAAAAATCAGAATTGGAAAAAATGGAATGTAGACTCCAAGCAACATTAACAAACAATAAAACAAAGTGAAAAGAATGGAAAAGAAGAAGAAATATCTCATAGTGGGGAAAATGACCAAGGAAATTGATTTAGCAGAGATAATTTAAAGATTTATTGGACTACATAAAAGTCATGATTAAAAAAAAGAGGCATATTTCAAGAAATTATAAAGGAAAACTGTCTCAATGTCTTAGAAGCAGAGGGAAATAGAAATTGCTAATCATCTTATGAGATTCCAAAATGAAAACAAGTAGGAATAATATAGCCAAATTTCAGATTTTCACAAGTGAAAGAGAAAATATTGCCAAGTAGACAGAAATCACTCAAATACCTTAAAGCCACAGTGACAAGATTTAGCAGCCAACATAGTAAAGGAGGAGAGGATTAGGAATATGACATTCCAGAAGACAAAGGAGCTAAGATTTTAACTAAGAATAAACTTTCAAGGGGGAAAATGAATATTTAATAAAATAGAGGACTTTCAAGGATTCCCTTATGGGGAAAAAAAAAAGATGAACAAAAAAAAAATCTGACTTTCAAGAAAAGCATAAAAAGGTAAACATAAAAAAAAACATAAGGACTAAATAAAGTTAAACTATTTACATTCCAATATGAGGAGATGATACAGAACTCCTAAGACCTTTATCATTATCATTATACATTAGAAGGAATGTGTCTAGAGAACAAATGTGTTTATTATGTCAGGATGATCTTTAAAAAAATGGAGGAGAGAGATGCACTGCAAGAAGGGGGAAAGTGTGAGGAAGAACAGGGAAAATGATTTCATATAAAAGAATTTTTAGAATAGATAGGAACATTGCAGAGGGTGGATGAAATAAGCAATACTTAAAACTTTACTCTCACCTGAATTGGTTTAATGACAAATTGAATACACACATACATACATGTACATACATACATGGGTATAGAAATCTATCTTATATAATAAGGAAGAGCATAAAACGGAGGGCAGATTAACAGAGGCAGAAACAAGAAGCAAAATAGACTTCTGAAGAGGGGCAGGGAAAAAAGAGAGAACAGACAAGAAAACAGTTTGGAGGGAAAACTAGTAATCATAACTGTGAATGAGAAACTCACCTGTAAAACAGAAGCAGGTAGCAGAACTGATTAAAAACCAGATTTCAACAATATGCTGTTTACAAACAAATCCTTGAAACAGAGACATAAGCAGAGTTAGAATAAGGAGTTGGAGCAGAATTTATTACATTTCAGTTGAAGTTGAAAATTAAAAGAAAGGTAAGAGTAGTCATCACTGCCTGTGACAAAACAAAAACAAAACCAGCCCTAATTAAAAGAGAAAATCAGGAAAACCACCTTTTGCTTAAAAGTACACTGAACCCCTAGCTTCTTTAAATGTGGGTTGAGATCCCACACTGGGGGTTTCATAACAATGTGGGGGGTCACAAGATTATGACTTAATATCACTAAATATTTGATTTATATACCTGGGGTCATGTCAAAATTTCTCAAATAAAAAAGGGTTCGTGAGTGGAAAAAGTTCAAGAAGCCCTGCTCCAGACAACACAGTAACATTAATACTAATCATTCATGAAATGCCATAGCATCCAAATTCTTAAAGGAAATGACAAATGTTACAAGAGAATAGAAAAAGAATACCAGCTGAAGACCTGGCCCTTTTCCTCTTAGAACTGGATAAATATAATTAGGGGGAAAAATTTAAGAAAGAATTAAGGAGATGAACAGGATCTTGGAAAAGTTACACAGGATAGACCTCTGGAAAAGAATGAATGGGACTACAAAGGAATGTACCTTTTTTCTCAGGTGTATATGCCACCATCCCACATGGAATAGAGCCCTCTGCAGCCTGGGTGGAATAAGAGACATTCTGGCCTCCTCCAAACCTAGGCTCCTACTGGGGATGGGTGGGGAGCAAGACATTGCAGGAGGATACAAGTGACTCACAATGGCCCTCTGTGGGAAGGAAGCGCCCACTGACTGACCGGCAGAGGACCACTCCTCATCTTGCTGGGCTGCCCTTCTCTTCCCTAGTGTCCCTTTGCCCCACCCTCTTTCCCCTCCCCCACCTTTTTTTCCCCTTTCCCCTACCCCCCACACCTCCCCATTCTCCCAGAGCCCTGCCCCTCCCTTGGTGCAAGCCCAACTGTGCAGGTGGGTCAGTGGTCCCTCCAGGCACAGAAGGGTCACCTGACTTGAGATGAAGAGCTGATTTGCTAAGTCCTCCTGTTTCCCTGCCTCCTTCCCCTCTTTTTTTTTTTTTTCTTTTTTTTCTTGTCAGCCTTTCGGTATCAATCTTGTTTTTGGAAAAAAAATCTTTGATAACTATGTCTGAGTTGTGGCTTATATCAGTTCCTGGGGATAAAACCTGCCAACAAGCATGGGAGAAACTACAGGCAGCAACAAACAAAACTAATCTCTCTACTAATTCAAAGTTCAGCATTCCTGAATTAAAGATCGGCACGCTGGATGTTTTAATTGGATTATCAGATGAACTGGACAAACTGGATTCCTTTGCGGAAATAAATGTTAAGGAAATGTCTAGATATATGCTTGAAATTCTAGAGGATAGCGAAGATAAAGCTGGAGAAATACTATTGGTTGATGGACTCGACTTAGTTACGTATCTAACAAGGTTCCAATGGAATATGGCCAAATATCCAATCACAGAGTCCCTGAAAAGTCTTGCCGAGACGATGGCCAAGGCAGCAAAACAAATTAACAATGATTTCAGAATGCGATCATCTTCATACAACGAACTAAAAGTAAATATTCAGAATTGGGAAAAAAAGAATGCAGGAAGTTTATTAACTAGAAGCCTAGTAGAAATTGTAAAGAAAGAGGACTTTGTCCTTGACTCAGAATATCTCATCACATTATTGGTGGTCGTTCCAAAGTCATATCATAATGACTGGGTTAAGCAATATGAAACACTAGTCGACATGGTAGTCCCAAGGTCTAGCCAGGTTATTTCAGAGGACCAAGATAATTACCTGTGCAATGTCACTTTGTTTAGAAAGGTAGTGACAGACTTCATTTTAAAAGCCCGAGAAAAGAAATTCGTTGTTCGCGATTTTCAGTATGATGAGGAACAGATAAAAGCAGACAAAGAAGAGGTGGCAAGTATCTCCAATGATAAGAAGAATAAGCTTGGGCCATTAATTAGATGGCTGAAAGTGAATTTCAGCGAAGCTTTCGTATTATGGATTCACGTGAAAGCATTAAGACTTTTTGTTGAGTCTATTTTAAGATATGGATTGCCAGTAAACTTCCAGGCAATACTACTTCAACCCAATAAGAAAAACATAAAGAAACTGAGAGAGGTACTGTATGATTTATACAAACATCTGGATGATAGTTCAGCAGCTATTATTGATTTTGCTACGGATGTTCAAGCCTATAAGCTCAATGATCAGGAATATTATCCCTATGTATACTTCAAGATTGATTGCAGTCTAATTCAATTAAAGTAAAAATGGTCCCCAGTACTGACAATTCTATCTTAGTGTTGGTGTATGTGAACAGAAATGAGATTGAAGTATGCTTGTATTTGTAAAACTATTAATTCAACCCTTCCTTTTTACTCACTTTCTATAGGTGAATTTTCCCTTAGTGGTCCATCTCTTGTCATTTTCTTTTTCTTTTCTTTTTTTTTAAAGTATATATGTATTGTTGCTTTTTATTGTTTAGATGTATACTGGAAAAATTCAGTATATAAACAGAATTTATACATATATATGTATGTGCATATATATGTATATAAAGTTTTCTTCATTAATATGGTGGTATGCATTCAGTAAATTAATTACTATTATTCACAAAGACCTTATTTAAAGGGAAAAGTATACTATCTACCATTTTGTTCCTTGTAAGTAGTAATTATCAGTTAAGTTGTCATTGAATTGTGATCTAAAAATAATGATAATATTCAGGTATATTTTTTTCTGATTGTTTCTAACCATAACCTGTGAGAGTTAACATCCACAGATGAAAATAAAATTCCTGTGCAAAAGTATGTTGGGGTGGACATGACTTCTCCAAACTTTAGTCAGAGTTCGGGAACTAAGTTCACTACTACCTACCTATTGCTGTACCACATTGCAGTCTTTGTTTACATGCATCAAGGGGCAGTCTGCCTTTTATTCAGTTGGTGTTTGCTCTCCACAAATGATCTTACTGTGTCAAATTGGCCTCATGATACAAATATGATGATGGAATTCACTTTTCAAAACATATTGGTGTTTATATCTGGTCAACAAACTTCTGGTATTCTTGAATGAGAACTAACTTTAATTATTAATAAAAATCCAACACAAGCAAAAAAAATAATACCTCACAAATGCAGAAAAGCAGAAATATTAAATATAGCCTTTCTAGACTAGAATGCATATGCTAAAAATCAATTAGAAACTAAATAATTTAATCCTAAAAAATGAATGGGTCAAAGAACAAATCATAGAAACTAATTTCACTAAAGAGAATCATAATAATAGGACAACATAAAATTTGTGGGATGTAGCCAAAGCAGTTGTTAGAGGAAAATCTGTGTGTGTCTATGTATATATACACATATATACAAATATATGTATATACTCACATATATATGTATATATACACATATATACATATATATGTATATACACAGAGAAGGGGAAGAGAAAGAAAGAGGGGGGAGAACGAGGTGAAGAAAGGGAGGGAGAGAAGGGAGGGAGAGAAAGATGACTGAGAGAGAGAAAGATTGAGGGAGAAGAGGAAAGTGAGAAGGGAAAAGGGAAAGAGGTGAGAAGAGAAGTGTAGTGAAAAGAAGATAAAGACAAGGTTAATGAATTGGGCTTGCAAATTTAAAAAAATATATATGTATAAATAAATTTTTCCAATTAAACACCAAAATAAAAATCCTGAAAATCAAAGGGGAGAGATCAATAAAATTTAAAGTAAAAAAAAAAGTCATTAAGAGCAGTTTTCAAATTTCTTTTGGTTTTTGCTACTTGAACTAGAGAGAGCAAAGCAGAGAAAGAAAACTGGACCAATTTCCCTACTGACAACCTAAAAAAGTTTACATGTACTGATAAAGAGATTATAGCTATATATCACAAAGTACAAACGGTATAACAGCAGGATTTTTACAAATCAAGGAGTGCTGCTTCAGTGCTAGGAAAAGTGTAAGAAAATTGACCATATCATGATTATAACAATTGAAGCAGAAAAATCTTTTGACAAAATTAAGCATGCAATCCTATTAAAATATTTAAAAGTTTAAAGATAAATGGAGCTTTTCCTAAAATAAGTAGTAGTTATCTAAATGAAGAACAAGTATTATTTCTAATGGGAATAAATTAGAAGCCTTCCCAACAAGATCAGGGTTGAAGCAAGGATGTCCATTATCATCACTCTTATTCATAATAGAAATGCTAGCAAGTGTAACAAAACAAGAAAAAAAATGAAGGAATAAGAATAAGCAATAAGAAAATACAACTATCACTTTCCAGATAACATTAAAGTATACTTAGAATATCCTGGAGAATCAATTAAACTAATTGAAACAAGTAACAACTTTAGAAAAGCTGCAGAAGATAAAATAAAACCCATATAATCAGCATTTCTATCTATTACCAACAAAATCCAACAGGAAGAGAGAGAGAAATTCCACTTAAAATAGCAGCGGACAATTTAATATCCTTGAGAGTATATCTGCCAACACTAATTGAGGAACTATATGAAGACAATTACAAAACACTTTTCATACAATGATCTAAAACAATTGGAGAGATATTGATTCTTCATACATAGGCTGAGTCATCATAATAAAAATAACAATTCTGCCTAAATTAATTGACTTATTCAGTCCCATAACGAGCTATTCAAGAATATTTTTATTGAGACAGACACAAATTAGCAAAATACAAAAGGAACTAGGCAAGGTCTTTCTTTTCTAGAGAATTGAGTCAAATTTGTAAAAAAAAAAAAAAAAAAAAACATTTCCCAATTGACAAATAGTCAAAGAATGCAAATAGTTTTCAAAAGAAGAAACCAAAGCTATCAAAACTCACATGGAAAATGTTTTAAATAATTGGTTAGAGAAATATATATTAAAACAGCTCTTAATGATAAGTTTGGAAATATGTATACATATATTCAATTTGCCAATATTTTAACATAATTAACATGTAGTGGATATCCTGCCATCTAGGGGAGGGGCGGGGAGTTGGGGGGGGAAAATGTGTAACAGAAAGCTATGTAAGGGTTATTATTGAAGAATTACCCACACATATGTTATGCAAATAAAATTTAAAAAAAAACAGCTCTCGAGATACCAACATGACAGAAAAGGGCAGGTGCTGGAAGGAATGTGAAAAAATGAGAAAATTAATATACTCTTGATGGAATTGTGAACATGTCCAATAATTCTTAAAGAATTTGGAACTATACTCAAAAGATTATAAAACTCTACATACCTATTGACCCTGCAAAATCACTATATCCCAAAGATATCAAGGAAAAAGAAAAGGTCATATATGTACAAAAATGTTTATTATATTACCTCTTTTCATGGTGGACAAGAATTGAAAATTAGAAGGAATGCCCATAAACTGGGAAACTGTGATATATGATTGTGCTGAAATATTATTGTGCTATAAGAAATGATGTTCAAGATGTTTTAAAAAAATTGGAAGGACTTATATGAACTGGTGTGAATTGAAGGGAGCAGAATCAGCAGAACATTGTACACTGTAACAACAATATTGTAATAATGATTAATTGTGAAAGAATTAGCTTCTCTGATCACTATAACAATCCAAGATGTTTCCAAAGGACTTATGGTGAAAACTGCTATCTGCCTTCAGAAAGAGAACTGATGAATTCAGAGTGTAAATTAAAACATGTGTTTTTACTTCATGTTTCTTCCTTTTTTGCAACATGGCTAATAAGCAAATAGGTCTTTCATATCTTATATTCATAATTGCTATCATATGTTTACTTTCTCAATGTGTAGAGGAATAGATAGAAGAAGGCAAAGAATTTGAAACTTAAAATGTAAAAAAAACATGTGAAGAGAGTTCATGGTGTGGAACCAAGATAGTTGAATGAAATCAGTAAGCTGCTCAACTTCTCCCACTTTTCCTCAAAACCCACATGAAACCAAGCCTCAGAGTCTGATGGAATGAAGGTCTGTCTCCCTGCAATGAAACCGGTGTTCAACCCAGCTCAGAGTCTGGGAAAACCAATGAGAGGGTCTTAAATACAGTAGATTAGCAATTGAAACCTTCAGTCCTGGCTCAGTCACGGGGAAGACCAGTAGAGCAGCCTCCTGTGGCAACTCATAAGGCAAATTCTGGAAAACCAGGTTATTTCCTTGAAAGAACAAGTAAAGCTACTCCCTGTTATGAGCAAAACACCAAACACAAGGGGCCCTTGTGCTCAAAGCCAAGGCTCAAAAGCTTGGAATAGCATCTCTCTTAGTCCAAGAATAGAGTTCACCCAACCAGAAACAGAAAAGGACCTTAACCACAGAAAGCTACTATGGTCACAGAGAAGATCAAAACACCAACTCATAGAAGGACAAAAGGTCCATAGAGAAAACCTCAAAGTGTGATGTGAATTGGTCTCAAGCCCCAAAGAAGCTTCTTGGAAATTCTCATGAAGGACATAAAAGGCAGATAAGAGAGGTAGAAGAAAAATGATCAAAGAAATGAGAAGTATGCAGGAGAGAGTAAACAGCTTGGAAAAGGAAGGCATTTCTTAAAAAAATGCAAGTGGCCAAATGAAAAAAAAAAACTACTGAAGAAAAGAACATTTTGAAAAGTAGAAGTAATCAAATGGAAAAAAGATACACAAGCTAACTGAAGAAAATCACATGTTAAAAACTAGAACAGTTCACATGGAAGCTAATGATTATGAGATATTAAGAATCAGTGAAGCAAACTAAAAAGAATGAAAAAATGGATGAAAATGTAAAATACCTCACTAGAAAAACATGTGACGTCTGAAAATAGATCAAGAAGAAACAATTTTAAAATTATTGTTCTACTTGAAGGCTATGACCAAAAAAAAAAAAAAAACCTGGATAGCATTCTTCAAGATATCAAAGAAAACTGCCCTGATACATTGGAACCCAAGGGGGAAATAGTCATTGAAAGAATCCATCAATCACCTTCAGAAAGAGATATCACATGGAAAACTCCAAAGAATATTGTCACAAAACTCTAGAACTACAAGGAGAAAATACTGCAAGTTGCCATACAAATACAATTCAAATATCAAGGAGCAACAGTCAGGATTACCCAGGACCTGGCAGCTTCTACAATAAAGGTCAGAGGGCCTGGAATACATTATTCTCGAAGATGAAGGACCTGGGGTTATAACAAAGAATTAACTACCCAGAGAAATTCAATATCTTCTTTCAGGAGAGGAGATGGAGCTTCAATAAAATAAGAGATTTTCAATCATTTCTATTGAAAAAAAAAGAACCAAACAGAAAATTTAATCTACAACACAGGATTCAAGAGAAGCATAGAAAGGTAAACAAAGAGAAAATATATATTATTTAAAGGTTAAACTGTTTACATCTCTAGATGGGAAAACAATATCTGTAATTCTTGAGAACTTCATCTGTCATGGGGCAGACAGAGGGGGCATCACATGGACTGAGGATGTGATTGTGAATGGTCCTTGATGTCATGGCATCAAAGAAAAGTCTTTAAGGGGTGGAAAAAGGTCTGCATTGGAAAAGCATGAAAGGAGAGGTATAATGGGACAATTAGTTTATATGAAGGGAAGGGGATGAGCCTGGTCTGAAGATTGGTCTCATCAGTTTTAGCTCTAAGAGGAAATAATTTAATCATTCTGTTGGTATGGAAATTTATCTAATCCTATAAAGTAGGAGAAGAAAAAGGAAACAAAAAGGAAGATACAACAAAGTTCATCTGGAAGAACAAAAGGTCAAGAATTTCAAGGAAAGTAATGAAAAAAAATGCAAATGAAGGTGGCCTAGCTGTATCACATTTAATGATTTGGTACTGCCTAAGAAATAGAGTAGTCAATCAGTGGAACAGCTTAGGTTCATAAGACACAATAGTTAATGATTATAATAATATAGTGTTTGATAAACACAAAGACCCCCAGCTTCTGGGATAAGAGCTCACTATTTGACAAAAATTGTTGGGAAAATTGAAAATTAGTATGGCAGAAACTAGGCATGGCCCTATACCTAACACCCTATACCAAGATAAAGTTGAACTGGGTTCATGATTTAGATATCAAGTGATATTATAAGCATAATTAGAAGAAAAAAGGATAGTTTCTCAGATCTGTGTAGAAGGAAGGAATCTGTGAGTAAAGAAAGAACTGGAATACATTATATAATGCAAAATGAATAACTTTGATTATGTTAATTAAAAGATAAGGAAGAAAAGTATATCTTGATAAAGCATACCATAAAAAATGAAATAGTACCATATTAAATGTGTATGTACCAAGTAGTAGAGCATATGAATTCCTAGAGAACATATTAAGCTACTTACAGGAAGAAATAATAAAACTATATTAGCGGGGGACTTCAAACTTCCTCTCTCAGAATCAGACAAATCTAACCACAAAATAAACAAGAAAGAAACTAGGGAGGAAATAATAATATGATAGACCTTTGGAGAAAATTGAATAGAGACAAAAAGGTATATACCTTTTTCTCAGCAGTTCATGGCACCTACACAAAAAAAATGACCATGTATTAAGCCACAAAACCCTGACAATCAAATGTAGAAAGGAAGAAATAGCAAATGCTTCCTTTTTAGACCACGGGGAGGGAAACGTAGACCAAAAAACCAATCAGAAATGAAATAATCTAATTCTAAAAAATGAACGGATCAAACAACAAATCATAACAATCCATAATTTCATCTAAGAGAAGAACAATAATAAGACAACATACCAAAACCTATGGGATGCAGCCAAAGCAGTTCTTAGGGAAAATTTTTATATCTTTAAATAGCTACATGAATAAAATAGAGAAACAGGAGATCAATGAATTGGACATGCAACTAAAAAAAAAACTAGAAAAAGCATAAAGTAAAACCTTCAATTAAATATCAAATTAGAAATTCTGAAACTCAAAGGAAAAATTAATAAAACTGAAACTAAGAAAATTATTGAACTAATTATTAAAATTAAGAGTTGGTTTTATGGGGAAAACCAACAAAATTTGTAAACCTTTGGTTAATTTGATTAGAAAAAGGAAAGAAAAAAAGTCACCATTATCAAAAACAAAGAGTGAACTTACCACCAATGAAAAAAGAATTTAAAATAATAATTAGGAGCTATTTTGCCCAACTGTATGGCAACAAATCTGACAATCTAACCAAAATGGATGAATATTTACAAAAATATAAATTGCTTAGAATAAACAGAAGAGGAAATAAATTACTTAAATAGTCCCACTTCAGAAAAAGAAATTGAACAAGCCATTAATGAACTGCCTAAGGAAAAAATCTCCAGGGCCAGATGGATTCACAAGTGAATTCTACCAGATATTTAAAGAACAATTAATTTTTATACTATGTAAACTATTTGGAAAAATATGTAAAGAAAGAATACTGCCAAATTCTGACACAAATATAGTAGCCAAAAAACAGAGAAAATTACAGACCAAACTCCCTAATGAATATTCATGCAAAAATTTTTAATAAAATATTAGCAAAGAGATTACAAAAACTTATCAGCAGGATAATACAGTATTAACAGATGGGATTTATACCAGGAATACAGGATTGGTTCAATATCAGGAAAACTTATCAACATAATCAACCACATCAATAACAAAACCAACGGAAATCATATGATAATCTCAATAGACACATAAAAAAGCATTTGACAAAATACAGCACCCAATCCCACTAAAAACACTAGAGAGAATGGAGATAAAGGGAGCTTTCCTTAAAATAATAATATCTTCTTAAAACCAATCACAATCATTAACTGTAATAAAGAGAAGCTGTACACAATCCCAATAAAATCAGGGGTGAAACAAGGCTGCTCATTATCACTATTACTCAACACTGTATTAGAAATGTTGACTTTAGCAATAAGAAAAGGAAAAGAAATTAAAGGAATTTGAATAGGCAATGAAGAAATAAAACTATCACTCTTTTCAGATGATATGATGATATACTTAGAGAATCCTAGAAAAATCATCCAAAAACCTACTGAAAATGATTCACAGCTTTAGCAAAGTTGCAGGATATAAAATAAACCCACACAGAACATCAGCATTTCTATATATTACTGACTAAGTCTATCAGCAAGAAAAAGAAATTCCATTTAAAATAATTACAGACAAAATAAAATACTGGGGGTTCTACCTGCTAAGACAAACCCCCAAACTATATGAACACAATTACAAAACACTTCTCACACAAATAAAATCAGATCTAAACAACTGGAAAAATATCAAGTGTTCTTGCATAAGCCAAGCTAATATATTAAAAAGGACAACTCTTCCTAAATTGGTCTACTTGTTCAGTGCCATACCGATCAAACTATCAATAATTATTTTATAGAACTAGGAAAAAAACAACAAAATTCAACTGTAAGAACAAAAGATCCATGGAATCAGTGAAAAAAATAAAAAGGATGGTGGCTTAGCAGTACGAAACCTAAATCTGTATTATAAAGCAGCAGTCCTCAATCATTTGGCACTAAGAACAAGATTGGAAGATCAGTGGAATAGGTTTTTTATATATATATATGTACACACACATATATACACATATATACATATATATAAAACATATATATATATATAAAACCTATATATATATGTATGTATATATATATATATATACATACATATATATATATATATATATATATAAAACCTATTCCACTGATCTTCCAATCTTGGTCTTAGTATGTGTGTATATATATATATATATATATATATGATAAATAATTAATTACTATAGTAATCAAGTATTTGATAAACCTCCAAATTCTAGCTTTTGGCATAAGAACTCAGTTTCATAAAAATTTCTGGGAAATAATGCCAGAAATTTGGCATAAACCTATATTATACCTCATAAAAAATAAGGCCAAAATGGGTACATGGTTTACCCATGTATATGAGTAATGATTTAGGCATAAAGGGTGATGCCAAAAGTAAATTAGGAGAGCAAGGGATAATTAATTTATCACATCTTTGGAGAAGGAAGGAATTTATGGCCAAAGAAGAACTAGAGAACAACTTTGATTAAATGAAATTAAAATTTTTGCACAAACCCAATACAAACAATATTAAAAGGGAATTTCAAAGCTGGGGAAAAATTTTACTGCCAATGTTTCTGATAAAGGTCTCATTTCTAAAATATATGAAGAACTATGTCAAATTTATAAGAATTCAAGTCATTCCCCAATTGATAAATGGTCAAAGGATATGAATAAATTTCAAATGATGAAATTAGTCATCTATAGTCATGAAAAAATGCTCTGTATGTAGTTGTTGCCAATTTCAAAATGGTTAATGCTCACAAAAAAAATTTAATATTATATATAATTAGGATAAGCCAAAAACTTTCCCAAAAATATTAGGAGTGAAACAGGGATGCCCATTATCACTACTATTATTCAACTCAATGCAATTAACAAAGAGAAATTATTCAATATTGCATTAGAAATATTAGGTTTAGCAATAAGAGAATAGAAATTGAATAGGATATGAAGAGAATTAACATAGAGAAATTTCATTTAAGATAATTGTAGAGAACATAAAATGTTTGGAAGTTTGGGAGTCTACCTGTCAAAACAAACTCAGGAATTATATAAATACAATTCCAAAACACTTTATACGCAAATAAAGTGAGATCTAAACCACTGAAAAATATCAATTGCTCATGGGTAAGTTGAGCCAATATAACAAAAATGAGAATTCTACCTAAATTAATTTGTTTATTCAGTGCCATACTAGTCAAACTACCAAAATTATTTTATAGGAGTAGAAAAAGTAATGATTCATCTGGGACAACAAAAGGTCAAAAATATTAAGGGAATTAATGAAAAATAGTGCGAAGGAAAGTGATCTAGCCATACCAGATCCAAAATTATAGTATTATAAAATGGTAATCATTAGAACTATTTGATACTGGCTAGGAAATCAAATGATAGATAAGTGACATAAATTAGGTATATAAGACAAAATGCTAAATGACTATGGTAATTTACTATTTGGCAAATCCTCACATTCTAGTTTCTGGAATAAAAATTGACTATTTGACAAAACTCCTGGGAAAACTAGAAAACAGTATGGCAGAAACAAGGCAAAAATCAACATCTCACATCCTACACTAAAATTATGTTTAAATAGGCACATAATTTAGACATAAAGGGTGACACCATAAGCAAATTAGGAGAGCAAGAAATAGTTAACTTGTTAATTTTATCAAAAAGGGAAGAATTTATGACCAAAAAAGAAATGGAGAGCATTATGAAATGCAAAATATATAATTTTGATTATATTGATTTGAAAAGGTTTTGCACAAACAAAACTGATAGCACCAAGATTAGAAGGTAGGAAGAATACTGGGAAACAATTTTTACAATCAATGTTTCTTATAAAGGCCTCATTTCCAAAAAATAAAGAAAACTGAGTCAAGTTTACTAGAATAAAAGCCATTCCCCAATTGATAAATGGTTAAAGATATGAACAGGCAGTCTTCAGATAAAGAAATCAAAGCTATAATTATTGATTAGAGAAATGCAAATGAAAACAACTCTGAGATACCTCATACTTATGAGATTGGCTAATATGACAGAAAAGGAAAATAATAGATGTTGGAGAAGATGTAAGAAAATTGAAACAGTAACATATTGTATTTAGAATTGTAAACTAATCCAACCACCCTGGAGAACAATTTGGAATTATGCCCAAAGAGTTACAAAATTGTCCTTACCCTTTGATCTAGCATTTCCACTTCTAAGGCTTATTTCAGAGAAATCATAAGAAAGGGAAAAGGACCTGTATGTATAAAAATATTTATAGCAGGATGGTTTTTGTTGTTGTTCCATTGCTTTTTGTTTTTTTGCTTCTGTGTATGATTGCAAAGAATTGGAAATTGAGGGAAATTTTATCAACTGGGATACAGCTGAGCAAGTTGTGGTATAAGAATGTAATGAAATTCTACTGTATTATTAGAAATAGCAAGCAAATTACAGAAAAACCTGAAAAGAGCAAAGTGAGCAGAACCAGGAGAACATTGTACATTGGAATGGCAAGACTGTGCAATTATCAGCTATGATTGATTTACTTTTTCTCAGCAATACAACGAACCAAGAGGATGCAAAGGACTTGAAGAAAAAATGCTATCCACATCCAGATAAAGAACTGATGAAGTCTATATGCAGATAGAAACATACTATTTTCATTGCTTTTGATTTTTTTATTTCTCAAGGTTTTTTTCCTTTCCGATCTCCTCCTCCCTTTTACAATGTAACTAATGTGGAAATATGTTTATCATGATTGTACATGGATAACCCATATCATATCATTTGCTGTCTTGGGAAGGAGAAAGGGGAGGGAAGGAGGGAGAAAAATTATGAACTCAAAATCCTACAAAAATGAATGTTGACAATTATTTTTACACACAATTTAAAAAATATATATTGTTAAATTGAGGGGGGGAGAGATTTAACAATCAGCTCTCTGAAAGGTTCCAGGATTAGCTATCATTTCTGTATGACATGCCACCTTATTTAGATTAGAACATTTAGCATTTAATGTCTCTTGCGAACATTTTTCTCTGTATATCAATATATCCTTAGTCAGTTGATAGCATGGCACCTGGCACATAAAAAATGAGCCCGTGATTTCATTGACATGAGAAACTCCCATGCAAAAAAAAATCCCCCTACCAATGTATGCTGGCACTTTCTCAAAGTAATCGTCATAGAAAATCACTTCTTACAATGATAGATTGATTTACCCAGGGCTGTACAACCAACATGTGCCAGAGCCAGGTTTTCCTGCCTTCAAGAGAAGCTTTCTCCAGGCTAGTACATTATGTTGATTCCACATATGGGTGTCATAATAAATTTTTGTTGAATAATTAATCAATCCACTACTGGACTTTCTAAGGCAATCACTATGCTTATTCCTCTATTTTTTTTTTCCCAAAAGTTCATTTGGCTCCCATTTAGCTCAGCTGAACAGGACCAGTGAGGAATGGCACTTTTCTGAGCTCATCTGAGCCCCTAGAGATATGATCAAATTTACCAATTATTATATCTCTCTGAGAAATAATGAGCTTATTTCCCAATTACAGTTACAGTTGCCATTGTGCTCTCCTCATGTGAATACTTCTTGCCAGCAATGACTTAGGCTTCAGCAAGGTCCTTTCCAGATACACATAGTGGTCACTCAAAGCTTTATAGTCAGAACCTTCTCAGTGACATACTGACACCATTTCAGATCATGATCTCCATCAGGAAGGATCTCTGGCTCCACAACAGGTACCATTCTGCTGGCAAATGCTGGCATACTGAGCCAACACACTGCCATTCTCCAAGATGGCAAGTATCATATCTAATTGTTCAACACATAACAGCACTTGGCAAAATGAGCCCCATCCTTTTTATACCAGGCACAGGGCTCCCTCAGCACATCCAGACCTTGAATAGCAGTCTTGCCATGGGTCCCTGTCAGGGGCAGTACACCTTTTGTCCACCTTGATGTCCACAACAACCCTCTTCGTCTTTATGACTTTGGGGAAGGAAGACCATCATCAGCTTTCTGGTAGAATGTCTCCTGGAAAGGGATAACACCTCCAACACAGGAGTTCACTGGATCATTGGCAGTCAGAAGTAACTGCTCATAGAAGTGCCGATTTTCTTCTGGGTTCTCAGTTCCAATGGACTACAGTCGCTTTGCAACACTACCAGAGGACTCACCTACTGCTCAGATTCCCTTGCCCAGAGCAACAATTCACTAAGCTACATCAAACAGTTCTTTATTTTGCTCTGGTGTTAACCCTGGGTACTGGCAAGACATGTTTTCCTTGACTTTGTTGGTAGTTTCCTGCAGGAAGAAGACCTCTTATGGTCAGGAGTCAATCTTCTGAGCTTTCCAAATCTGAGCATTACCTATTATACTCAGGAGGGGCTGTGGTCATTATTCTTGATGGCTTTTCTACCTCTTATTTTAGTTTTTTTTTTCTTTTCTTTTTTCTGTGCTTTTTAAAATTTTTTTCCTCTTACTTTTTTTTTAAGCTATTTAAAACTAAAGAGATCATGTAGCTAAAACACCCTGCCTAAATTCTGTCAGTCTCAGTTTCCTTATCTTTTAAAGCAGAAAAAAATAACAGCTACTAAATCACAAGGTCATTTTGAGAATCAAATGAGCTAACGTGTAAGGAAGGCATTTTGCAAATCTTAAAGTGGTATAAAAATGCTAGCTATTATTGTTAATATTACCTTTCAGTACAAAATACAGACGATGCTATTACTACAAAATCCAAAGAAGTGTTCAGAGTTTTATTACATTGACATTTGGCATCTGAAATAAATGGGAATTGTAAAACTTTTCTTCATTTTTTAGATGCTTTATGGTATAATGAAAAGGGTCCTAGATTTGGAGTAAGGAATTTCAAATCCTGTTTCTGAGATTTACTAGCTGTGGAAGTGACTTCAGCCAAACCAATAAATCCTCTGAGCCTCAGTTATTTCATTGGGAAGATGGAAATAATAATTGGACTATTTATTATGCAGAGGTCATCTAACAAAAGTGCCTTGTTAGGCACTGAAATGCTATACAGTGATAAGCTATTTTATTATTTGGTATACTGGCATCTAAGCCTTAGTATTCTATGGCATGAGGAAAGATTCGATTCAATTTAATTTGATAAATATTTTAAAATTGTCTAGTATGATTAAAACATTATGTTACCAAGTCAAAAATGAAACAGTCCCTGCTTTCAAGATTACATCCTACTGGAAATGGAAAGAAAGCAACAATTCCTTCCCAAATTCAGTTACCAAAAGAGTCTTTCTCCTTTCTTAATGACAGGGAAATACTACTTTTTCCTAGTCACTATAACATATGTTTTTACCTACTTATTTTTTACATATTTTTCTAGTTACATTCACATGCTGTGGTAAAAGATATTTTGAAAATAAGTTATTATGAAGTGAAATGTTAATGGATTTATCCAAATAAATGCACTCAATGAAGCCCACTATTCTTTAAAAAAAAAAAAAAAAACAAAAGGAGGAGAAGGAAAGAATGAGTTCTATTTAGTATAAAATGATCTTGGATAGCCATTACTAAGTAGCAATTGCATGCATTACCACATTTATCAAATAGAAACCCAAATGGAAAATTCAGTCATTCTAAAGAAGGCATCTCTTTTTTAAGATGATGACTTCTTTATCACTTAGGACATTCGGATACAGTCTTAGAGGTTAGACCCAATAAAGAAAGTAAAAGATTGGCTGAAATTCAAAGGATTAATGCTGAGTCACTGAAAAAATAATCTATAATCCTTTTGTATAGCTTTCAGGCCCACTCAATCTAAGTGTACTCAAAAATGGATAGCTTCCTTTAGCTCAGTGCTTTGTAAACTGGCCTTCACAAAATCATGAAAGAAGGATGAATAGCCCAGATTGTGAGTTGCTTTTGCATGTGCAGGCAGTGTTAAGTTAGAAAATTCCTCCATCCCAGGATAGACAAACTGAGTAGATTATTGGTTTAAAAAAATTAAACAAAACCTTTACCCATTTAATTTTCAAGGAGAGGAGGATGAAGAATATTTTTCCTATGGTGATGACTGTGTATTTATGAAAACAATCAGTTGTACTCATGGCAGTCAAGGTAGCATCCAAGCCATGTGTGGTCTTACAAGGATAAAAGCAAATGGCTTACCATGTAAGGGAGGCATGGGAACTTATTATTGATTTGCTCTCCCCTTAATGACAACGGTGGAGAGTGATAATGGATTGTACACTTGTAAAAGAAGTAAATAGCCATTTTTATATTACTTTCTTTCTTGCAAATTGGATCCTAGCATTGAGAGTAAAATATACAACTGTCTAATACCTTGAAGCGCTAAACAAATTGCACCAAGGGAATGCAGTGAAGCACAGCAGAACATTTGCTGATATTTATAACTTCAGCTCAGCCAGAAAATTTTTTTCTAAAGGACAGCATCTCTCCCCCTCCCATTTGCCTCCAATATTTTGCTTCCCCCCCCCCCAGTTTGTGGCAATTCCAGTGAGTTTGGAAATGTATTTGATTTTCTTTTTAAGTTCCTGAATCTGCTACCCATTACTCATTTCTGAGCCTATATATTATGCTATTTCACCTAAATAGATGTTTGTTGATTTCTTCTCTCAAGGTGAAAAAAATAAAAGGATAAATCTTATGAAAGGGAATTTTAATCATTTCAACTGAAAAAGGTGTCTGAACCTTAGAATGTCAACTGAAAAAGGATGTTGTCATATTTCTTTATATTTTCTGTTTTGAAAAGAATAAGCATTTTATTTAGCATCTTTATCTATTTTGTTTATACTCTCACACACGCTGCTTTACCAAACTAGGAGCCTGTGATATAATCCTTTCGGATTATATCAAATCCTGCTCTGTTGTGAAGTTCCCAGTCACATCCTTCCCAAGATCTTGACCACTATCCTGTGTTCAATACTGATGGCCTAGAATTATAGAAATCCTGTAGTGAATATTCTACTTGTGAGTCAGATGATTTAAGAAACTAGACTAGTTAGTTGCTGTATAGCAGATTCTCACCAATACAAATAAGTTTTCAAGAATTATGGTCACAATTAAAATAACCAAAAGAGTTATTTAGAATTTTCAAGTTATTCCCTCGCTGAACAAGAAAACTGCTTCCTGGTCCAGATCAAAACTTATTCCACCTATGATAGTTGGATAGTCTATATGAATACTAATTATTAGAATTCATTGTGCAGTCTACTCATCTATTCCTACTTTACCATTCTGGGAGAGTGGAGAGGGAGATAGAGAGGAAAGAAAAGGAAGAAGGGCAAGAGAAAGAAGGAGGGGTGAGGCAATGAAAAGCAAGAGAAAAGTTTATCAGAAAGGCAAAAAGGACAGGCAGGAGAAAGGATCAGAAAGGAAAAATGGTATCCAGAAAAAAGAAAGAGCCAGCAAGTAAGAAAGATGAGGATGGAAAGGAGAAAACAGAACAGAAAAGAAAGAAAGAGAAAGCCATAAAGAAGAAAGTAAGACAGGGAGGAGCAACGGGGAGAAGGAAGAGAAGGGGGGAAAAGAATATTAGAATTATTTTTCTTCTTGTTTACACAGGGGAAAAAGGGAAACCAATATGGGACAGTGGAAAGACAAAAATACTGAAAAGTAAGAAAAGAAAAAAAAAAACATACTACCATTTTATATTCCTAGTTGTGGCAAGGAGAAAAGTGTTCAGACAGAAATAAGCTATTTCTGCATTCTGATTTTACCCATCTAATTCATGTGGGCTTTAATGTCTATCACTAAGGAAAGAAGTGGTGCAGTGGAAAGAACTCAAGTGTGGAGTGGAAGGAGAGGCAAAGAGTTGAGTTCTGATTCTAGTTCTGCCATTGACTAAATTTTATGAAGGAAGTGGGACTTTAATTGACTCACATTGTTGTCAAGTTGTTTCTATTGTGAATTATTCTTCATGAGAGTGATTTGTCATTTCCTTCTGCAGCTCATTTTACAAATGAGGAAACTGAAGCAAAGAGAGTGAAATGACATGCCCAGAGTCACATAGCTAGAAATGTCTGAAGTCAGATTTGAACTCAAGAAGATGAGATGTCCTGATTTTAGGCCTGGCTCTTTACCCACTGTAGCTCTCCTAAATACTCAAGTGTCTAAAGACAATAGGTTGGGAAGTATGTGGTAGGGGGAGGGAGGGATATCCATTTAGTCATCAGGGAGATTATTCTAGGTTAGGATAAAAGGAAGGAATCAAGGCTATCAGTGTGTAAGGTAAATTTGGAGGCAATGAGTTGACCTGCCTGACCAGACAGCAGGATCTTTTAATGGCTAAGCCCTAAAGACACTTGGTGGATCAATGGCACAGACTGAGGTCTTACTTGTACACCTGCTTTCTTAAAGTTAACTCTCTGAGGTATTTTCTTTCTTTAAAAATTCTAGAGAACAGAAAAAGCCATTCATCTTTGGCACAAGAGGTCCCTGACTAATGTGTAAGAGGGCATCTAGCCCTGAGGCTTCCATGATTTCTGTGTCTTCAATGAATGTTTGTCTCTTTGCCCCAGGATGCCTTCTGTCCGACTGAAACTCAATATCTTGATTTGTAACTTGGGCTTTGCTTGCCCAGGGAAGAGGGGGAAAAAAAGCAAAGTCAAGTTTCTCACAGGAAAACCAGCTGCGCAAGAGACTTGCTGCTCCAGTTCATTTTCAAATTCTCATTTTTGTCTTCTTGCTCCCAAATCTCAACAGCAAAAGCGAGTACAAGAGTTTAATGCTCATGCTACATACTATATTACTATATATTTAACCACTAAAGAGAGATACTGCCCAAATGCTTGATGAATTGATAACGGCTAATTACAATTATAACTACAGTAGTACTCTACTCCAAAACAGAGTGATTTTCTAGGGAGAAATTCCAAGTTCTCTATGATTCTCAAAGAGCTGACCACCTCTCTCTTAACTCTATGTTTTTATGTGTGGCAATGCTCATTTCATTAGACATTCATAATTAATCTAGCTGTGACCTAAGCCCAGTTGCAATGAAAACTACTCCGAGTTCCTGCTGCATCTCAGTGTATGTGTATGCCATATGCACATTCAATGCAGTGTATTACTGTATATATAGTTCTTTATTCATAACAATAAGAAATGAATATGAAATAACTACCAGAGTCATCCTCTTCCTCTCCATATTCATTCCTGTGGAGCAGATACAAGCTTTCAGGCCTTGTTTTCAGGCAAGCACAAAGCCCAAGAACTAAAAGAGAGAAGAATTTGTGCTTTGATTCAAACCACCTTAATATAATGAGACTTTAAGTGCTAAGGAGGTGGAGTGAGGAAGGACCCTTCCCATATACTCCCAAATTCCCCTCCACACAACTTGAAAACCACCTCAGAATTGATTGAGGAGCAGAGAAGCAGCTTACCAGCCCAGGAAGAAAGGTCTGTCTCATTGGGATTGGACAGGAATGAGGTCCAAAATGCAATAGCACCAGGCTCACAGCAGGGGGCCTGAAGCAGGGCTCCAAATCTGGGTACTCCATCACTAAGGACTTGCCCTCCTGTATAGAAGTAGCTCCCTGGGCAAGCCAGCAGGCCAGGTCCCACCCTAGCACAAGCCCTCAGCCTAGCCCTGACCCCAGGCCTGCCCCTGTCAGTAGTGAAGTCCTGCCCAGGACTGGCCAACAATAACACCCTGCCTCTGGGGTCTACCTGCAGAGAGACTTTGTTTCCTGAGGAGCCCAACAGCAGAGTCCTAGACCTCCTGCAGATCAGTAACAAAATTACTCCTCCAAATACTAGGGAGGCCTGGTTTCCATAGCAACCCAACAACAGGGCCCACCCCTGGGGCAAACAAGCACAAGATCTCTCCTCCAGGGCCAGTCAACAAATACACTGTTACCATATCAATCCAGCAGCAAGGTCCCGCCTCTGGAGCAGGACAGCAGCCCAAACTAAGGGGAGCCCAGAGGGAAGGCCCTATCCCCGCAATACAAGCCAGAGGAAAAAAAAGTAGCTCAGCCCTGAAGCCCCGTGAAAGTCAGCAACATGACCCATAAAAGCTTGGGGCAATATACGACTACAATCCAACTGTCATATCAATACACCAAATCACAAAAAAAAAAGGCAAAAAATGAGCAAAAAATAACCCAAGAAAAGAGCTTGATTATAGAAAGTTACTATGGTGATAGAAAGGATCAAAGCATGAAACCTAGAAGAGGATAAGTGTCAACATGTGAAACCACTAAGAAATATATTCAAGCCCCCCAAAGAATTCCAAAGTACTCTTTTAAAAAATTAGAAAAGTAGAAGAAAATTTGAGAAAGACTAATACAAAAGAATCATCTGTAAAAGAGTCAATAACATGGAAAAAGAAATTAAAAATTTTAGCAAGGAAAATAATTTGCAAAAACAAAGAATTGCACAAATGGAAAAGGAAGTACAAAAAAAGCTCATTGAAAAAAAATAATTCCTCAAAAATTAGAATTGGACTAGTGGAAACTAATGACTCTGAGACATCAAGAAATGATAAAACAAAAGAAAAAAAGTAAAAGAAAAAAGAAACAAAATGTGAAATTTCTCATCGGGAAAACAACTGATTTAGAAAATAGATCCAAAAGGGATAATATAAGAATTTTGGATTAACTGAAAGCCATGATCAAAAATAAAGCCTGGACATCTTTTTCTTTGTTTTTTGTTTTGTTTTGCTTATTTTTAATATATTTTTTTACTTTTCCAAATACATGCAAAGATAGTTTAACATTCACCTTTGCAAAATCTTGTATTCCAAATTTTTCTCCCTCCCTCCTTTTTATTCCCTCCCCTATATGGCAAACAATTCAATAGAACTTAAATATGTGAAATTCTTTTAAACTTATTTTTCATATTTGTTATGCTATGTATGAACAAAGCGATAAAAAGGGAAAATTTATAAAAAAGAAAAAAAACACAAACAAAACAACAAATGAGTAAAAGAGTATGCTATGATATTCATTCAGTCTCCACAGTTTTCTCTCTGGTTACAGATGGCTACTTCTATCACAAGACTATTAGAATTGCCTTAAAACACTTCATTTTTAAAAAGAGCCACATCCATCAGAATTGATCATCACATAATTTTGTATTTGCTGTCTACAATGTTGTCTTAATTCTATTCACTTCACTTAGTATCAGGTCATGTAAGTTTTTCCAGGCTTTTCTGAAATCAGCCTACTCATCGTTTCTTCCAGAAGAATAATATTCCATTACATTCATATACTACAACTTATTCATCTATGTCCCATCGAATGGGCATCCACTCAATTTCTAGCTCCTTGCCACTATAAAAAGAGCTGCTACAAATATTTTTTAATATACATATAAATTCTTTTTTCTTCTTTATGATCTCTTTGGAATACAGACCTAGTAGCAACATTCCTAGATCAAAGAATATATATATAGCTTTATAGTCCTTTGGGTATAGTTTCAAATTGCCCTCCAGAATGGTTGAATCAGTTCACAACTCTACCAACAAAGTATTGAAGTCCCAGTTTTCCCCACATACTCTCCAATATCTATCATCTTTTCCTGTCATCTTAACCAATTTGAGAGGTATAAAATGATTACCTCAGAGTTGTCTTACTTTTCATTTCTCTAATCATTAATGATTTAAAGCATTTTTAAAAATTGAAATGGTTTTAATTTCTCATCTGAACATTGACTATTCATATCCTTTGACCATTTTCTAATTGGGGAATGAATTGTATTCTTATAAATTTGAGTCAATTCTTTATATATTTTAGAAACAAGGCATTTATCAGAAACACTGGGTGTAAGAATTTTTCCTTAGCACCTTTCCACTGCAATAATTCTTTTCTCATCTCATTGATGTACAAACTTTACTCCCCGTCTCCATCTGCCTGCTTCTTTACTTTCATTCACTTCAATTTAACTTCATATGATGTGATGTCTTATGTACCCACCAGTTCTATTCTATTCTCTGGAATGCCTGCTCCATAATCAGCAAACTTTCTTTCACTTTAAACCTTTTCTCTTTTCATTTCTTTCATTTTTTGGCACCAGCTAAATCCTGCTACCTGCCGGATAAAGCTTATTGTGATCACTCTTTCCAATGTGGGTTATATTTTTACTCACTCTTATTCTCCTCTCATCATAGTACAAGAGTTGAAATACTTGCCTATTACTACTTAAAGGTTCCTCCCTAACACTATCACTCTGAAAATTCTCCTTCTCTAAAGTTCAAACTGTATAAATTTATCATTCAATAACTCCTTTATCCCAATGCCTTCAAGTAACAACTCAATTCTGTTTACTTTCTAAGATAGCAAATTGTTCCTGTGATTGTCCTTGTTTTCTCTCTAACATGCTCATATCTCCCCAACCAAAAAAGAAAAGCAAACCAAAAAACCCAAATTTAAGAGTTCACCCACATACATATACATGTGTATCCTTATTTTTCTTAATTAAATTCTTTGAAAAAGCCATCTACATTAGTTACCTTCATTTTTTTTCTCCTCTCACTCTCTTCTACATAGAGTAATTTAGCTTCAGACTTCTTCATTAAGTTGAGATTACTCTCCTTAAAGTTATCAATGATCTCAAAATTGACAAATCTGATGACTTTTTCCTTATCCTCATACTTAACCTCTCTACAATCTTTGACACTGTTGATCACCATTTCCTCCTGGATAATGTTTCCTTTCTTGGTTTTTCACAACAACATTCTATCCTGGCTTTCCTCCTACCTGTCTAATCACTCTTCAATCTTCTTTTTCCAGATTATGATTTATATCATATGCTAATTTTGCAGGTTTCCCAAGGCTCTTTCCTTGACTCTTTTCTCTTTTTCTTGATGCTATCTCAATTGGTGAACTTCTAGGAGTTCAATTATCTCCACAAAGATGACTTCTAGATCTTCATATATAGCATCTCCTCCGAATTCCTCCTGCTTTGTGCCACTAATTGCTTTTTGGGCATCTTAAAGTGGATTTCCCAAAGGAATCAAAAATCTCAAAATTTCCCAAACTGAACTCATTCCCCAATTTTCCCTTCTTCCCAGTTTTTCTCTACCCATATTTAACCCGCATATCCATATAGTTATTAAATATTGTCATTTTCTACCATCATCTTGCTCATGTGTCTCCTACCCTTAATTCACAAAGCACCTTTTTACAGACCCTCATCAACAACATTAGTATTATCCTTGACTCATCAATCTCCTTCTCACTTCATATATACTCAGTCTTCTACCTCCAAAACACTGCTTTCATCATTCCTCTTCTTTCTACTTAGACACCACTGAAATTCAGATTCTACTCCTCTTTCTTTCCTGTTCCATTGTAATAGCCTTGGTCTTTCTTCCTAAATTTTCTTCCCTCCTCCAATATCCTCCACTCAGTTTCCAAAGTGATTTTCTTAAAGTGCAAATTTTATGTCAACCCCCTACTCTTAAAAATTCTAGTCATTCTCTATTGACTTCTATTTCAAATGAAATCTCTTTTGTGGTCAAGATCCTTTACAAATTGGTATCTCTGTAGTCTTCTTACACTTCTCCCTTCCTTTACTATATGATCCAGCTACAAAGGTCTGCTTACTATTGCTCAAATGCAAAATACTGTCTCCTGACATAGTACTAGATGAAATGTTTTCCCTCTTTCTGGCTTCTCTGGCTTCTTTCAGGACTCAGTTCACATGTCATCTTCTGCTGGTGGGCTTTCTTAGTTCACTTTCCACTCATACTTTTACTCTAAGATTATCTTACATTTATATTGTGTATTTTTCTACGTACACCATTTGTACAGCCTCCATCATTAGAATATGAACTAATTGAAGGCAAGGATCATGGTTTCCTTTTATTAGCTGGATAGCTGGAACAGCAGCTTTGAAACTGCCAGACAAGCATACCTTCACTCTTTTTTTCTGCTGCATCAAGAATATGAAGATCACAGAGTTCGCTCACAATGTGTGCATCATGAACTATATTGGCATGGGATTTAGTGGGGGAGGGGGGAATATATTGTTCTCTCTTTTTTTAGGCTTAGGGTATTTCAGTCCCTTTTCCATTTTTTTTTTTTTTTGTTCTCAGTTTCAATTGCAGGCAATAATCCACGTTAAATCTAAAAGTTCAAGCCATGCTGACTTGTAGGCAAAGTTCCAGGTAGGAATATTGTAGCCAATAAGCCCCAAAGGAAAGTTTTGAGAAACTAAGGTGCCTAGGACTGGGTCCTTAGAAATTATGGACCTTGAAATGGGATTCTCCCATACAAAAACTGAGCTAACTATGAACCTTCTCTCCAGAGAGCAAGGTAACAAAGGTCATGGCCTCAAGTGTTGTGGAATGTGTTCATACATTTTTCCTTATGGTTTTGAGATAAACATCTTTGAGAAAGTAATCTATTAATGATTAAATGCAAGTTGGTTACAGAGATACCCTCTACACTTATGACTATACTATTATTGGAGACTAGAGCTATTGATAGAAAGACCTGATAAAGGGTCCTGGAAAACCCTGGAAGAGGGGCGAAATGCAACATACCTCACTTCCAAACAGTGGAGCACAAAGTGGTTATGTTTGTATCTTCAGAACTGAGCATAGTGCCTATCAGAGTAATTACCCAATAAATATCTGTTGACCATCTGATCAGAATGAATTGTCTCAAATTAAATGGCAAGTTAGAGGTGGAACTAAAATCAGACTGCAAGTGTGATCAAATACTTTATTTTCCATACCTGCAGTCCACTGAAATATAGATATGGTAGAATAATTAAATTAACCAGATAATCATTCCCTTTTTCTCTCTTTTTAAATTGGAATTGGTTAAAAAAACAAACAAAAAAACCCACCTCATATTAGTATGCAGCTGAGTGTTTCAATTTCAATCAAACCTTAAATCTTGCATTTGCACACAATTGCACAGATTACTTTAAATAGATTTAATTTAGCTGCACTCAGACTATAAAATTTTGTATTATATATGCAGATTTGTGCAAATGAGATGCCAAGTTATATCTCTAGATTAACAGGGATTTTTGAAAATGAATGACCTTAGCTCAGGTCATATTCCACAAAAAAAAAAATGTGGCTGTGATCATTTTTCTGTTTCTGACAATTTCTGACTATTGTTCAACTGAGAGTGAGTGAAGCAGTGACCTAGATCATGTCATATCCAAAACATCTGGAATCCTCCAAAGATGATAATCTAAACTACTTTAAATAAAATTTTCAGTCTGTGTTCCTCTCTTTTGACTTTTAATTATCCTTTCTCTCCTAGCTAAAAAAAAAAAAAAAAAAAAAAGGAGATGAATGTATGTATTCTCTCAATAGATTTTATATGCCAACTAATTCTAATTGCCTGATTAACTTCTCAAAGTCCTCCATTTTTTTTTTTTTTTTTTGTGGAAGAACCAAATTTGTTAATGTTATGTTTGATCAGGAAAAAATGGCTCAATGAAGATAAAATGTACGTTAGTGAACATAAAGAGAGGTAGCATTTGGACAGAAAAGGAGGTTTCACCATCTCACTTTAAGATATATATTTAAAATATCTAGTTGAAGAAGGAATCCAGTTATTAATCCAGATTTTTTTTTGGGGGGGGGACTGAGAAATTCTTCAAACAATGTTATAGAACTTTACCTACAAAGTTATAGTTGGGATGTGTGAGGCAACCAGGGTGTAAAAACTTAGAATGAACAAAAAGACTTTTCAGAAGCATAGAACTAATTGAGCTTAATATCTAATTAGCAAGAATATTTAATTCAAATAAGAAGCTAGCAGTTAATAATGCCTTCTCTCCTCTCCAGCAAGGTGAGCTCCCTAGCCTATTTTCAAGCAGTCCTCTCACCAGATAGTGTTATCAAAGTATCACAAGGTCATCACTGCTGCCATTGATCCCCTGCCTCTACCATGTCAAATGAATCGAGTGCCTTTGGGGTGGTTTTTCTTTACATACACACACACTCACTCCATGATTCTGCCATAGAACATAAAAAAATTTTCAAAGTGTTTCTCATCTGTCCACATCTATCACCTCACTTAACTCACTTTCCCTTTTTCCCTTTAAAAGAATCCAGGTAGCATTATCCCTATTTTTCAGATGAGGGAAATGAGGGCTAGCACAGTGACTTTTCCAAGACCATAGTTAGTTAATGGTAGAGTTATGAATATGACTCAATATTCATGGGGATGGCAAGAAAAGTCTTCCTTGTCATGATATCTTCATGGATTTAAAATCCATAGTCCAACCATATGGAATTCTTGGGGCTGTATAAGCCTGAAGAAAAGTTTAGTGTCTAGTTAACAGCCGGATCATTGTGAGAGATTAGGAGAGAAGGAGATCTACCTGGGCTCCAATCCTGCATGAGATTTGCATCTCTATGCCTAGCAAAGTGTCCTTTAGATATGTAGATTATCAATTATTCTATTAAACTGCACTCAGGCTCCTCAGCTGGAACACCTCAGTTCTTCCTATTTTCCTGGATTTGTTTAATGCCATGTAATACATAATTAACCATACATTGATAACTACACTGTTGCTCCTTGATTTGACCCTTCTCTGCTGTCTCCATTTCTTCCGCCACTAGACAACACTAATTATTCTCAATGGATTTTTCTCAGTCAGAATCTGGTTTCTCTCAAACCAGATTTGTTGTTGCTGTAGTTGATATCTCTTCAGAGCACAAGGTCAGAGTTTTTCTCTGTTATGAAATGATGTTTCTCAAAGAATGGCCAATGAAGAGTTAACAGCACAAATATCACAACCTACAAGGTTTTCCCTCCCATCCTTATTGTTCCTAATATCCTGAGCCTCTGTCAAAATAACATTATATTTACTTTTTATATATTTTATAATTAATAATGGATGTATATATTGGTTCACCTCTCTAGCATATAAGTTCCTTGAGAATATAATTATCATATTTATTTTCTTTTTATCTTTATCATCTAGCTTCAGGGGTAGCATATAGTAGAGGCATAGCAAATGCTAGTTGATGGAATCAAAGTACCAATTCTGTAATCTTAAAGGATCCAAGTTAACTAATGCCCTATTTCTAAAGGACTCTTTTTTTTACCCTAGTTCTCTTCTTAGCTACTTAATGATTCCTTTTCCATTTATTAATTAGGAAATAAAAATGTATTTAAGTCCCCCTTATGAGCCAAGTCCTGTGGTAGCAACTGTCTTTATGGAACATAAACCCTTACAGAGGAAGGAGAGTAGGGAAGGAGAGATAGTTGGAGACAAAGAAAGATACACACACACACACACACACACACACACACAGAGTCACAAAGAGACACACACACAGAGTCACAAAGAGAGAAAGAGAGAGACAGAGACACACACACATACAGAGACACACACAGAGAGAAAGAGACATACACAGAGAGAGACACACACACAGTCAGAGAGTGAGTGAGTGAGAGAGAGAGAGAGAGAAAGAGAAAGAGAGAGAGAGAGAGAGAGAGAGAGAGAGAGAGAGAGAGAGAGAAAGAGAGAGAGAAGGGGAAAAAGAATCACAGAATCAGACACACACACAGAAGGGAGGATGAAAGAAAAAGGGGAGAGAGAAAGAGATATAGAGAGAGACACAGAGAGACAGACAGAGAAACAGAGAGAGACAGAGGGAGGAAGGAGAAATCTGATACAAATCATGAGAATATTTGTTGGGGACATACTAATAGCTTGAACTATTAGGAGGAATATTAGTAAAAGTGTACAAGAGCAGTATAACAGACCAAATCCAGAAGATGACTGAATGGAGAGAAGGGGATAGCTGAAAAATTTTGTGGAAGAAGAAAAGATTCTGTCTGCTAATGAAATCATGGAGGATGTGGAAGAATAATGATTTGAGGATAACACCAAGGTTGTAAACTTAAGTAGCTAGAAGGATAATAATTCTCTTGACCAAAAAAAAAAAAAAAAAAAAAAAAAAAAAAAAAAAAAAAAAAAAAAAACCAAAACCAAGGAAATTTCTTCTGCTTTTATGTTTGTGCATCCCAGCACTCTATTCTGGGTTCTCAGTCCTTTTCATTCATTTAAAAAAAAAAAAGGAATCAACTGATATTAGTTTTCATTTGGTCTAGATACATATTTTTCCAGTCCTTGTAACAGCTGTTATGCTCTTTTTCTTGAGCTCCAGTTCTGAATAGTCCACTGCCTATTGGATATCCCAATATGACTGTCATGTAAGCAACTATTTCCCCTCTGAAACCTGTTCCTAACTTCCCCGTTTCTATCACGGGCACCAACTTCCTTCCAGTCACTCAGCTTTACAACCTACAAGCATTGTTCTATTGCTCCCCTCTTTCTCACTGTCATATCCGATAAGCCAAGACTTGATACTGAATCCGTTTCCACAATATCATTGTATCATTTCTCTCTCCCCTATAATAATCACTACTCTAATGTGGACTTCTGAAGCTCTGTGGCAGAGTATTACAATAGATTCCTCATGATGATAACCGTTTCTAGTTTCTCCCCTACTTAACCTTGGAGTTACCAAAAGGACATTCCTAAAAGAAAAATCTGGCCATGTCTCTCAGCTACTCAAGCTTTAAATGCCTCCTTTCTGATAAGGTGTAAAACGCTCCTCTGTTTAGCATTAACTGCTTTTCTAAACCAATTTCACATTATTCCCTATCATGCACTCACATTACCCACTAAACTGGTATACTTTCCATGTCCACAAACTATCCATCTTGTACATCTGTGTTCCATATCTGACATGTCTCCCTCTTCAACTAGGACTGTTGGAATCATCAGCTAACATCACTTTCTGATCCTCACCTCTGTCCCTCAGCTGTTAAGTGTTCACTCTTCTCCAAATTACTTCCTATTTACATATATGTGTGCTGAATCACACACTCATATACACATATATACATATGCACATATAAACACAAAATTACTTTTTGCTTTCATGTATATACACATATACACATGAATGTTATATACACAACAATTACTTTCTGCTTTCATATGTATATGGAATATGTGTATATGTATATATATATACATATGTACATATACTTTATGCTTTTGAGTATGCATACACTTGCACACACATTTCATACACATAAATTACTTTCTGCTTATATATACTCATACATATACACACACAGATTACTTTGTTTTCTTATATACATATGTATATATATACATAAATTAATTTGTTTTCACATATATACATACACACGTGGATTACTTTATACTTTTACCACACACGTGGATTACTTTATGCTTTTATACACACACACATATACACATACAAATTGCTTTCTGTTCTCACACACATACACATATATAATTACCTACATACACACATATGTAATTACATACACACACAATTACACACACTAATTACACACACACTAATTACACACACACTAATTACACACACACTACACACACACACTACACACACACACTACACACACACACTACACACACATTACATACACACACATTACATACACACACATTACATACACACACATTACATACACACACATTACATACACACACATTACATACACACACATTACATACACACACATTACACACATTACATACACACATATAATTACATACACATATATAATTACATACATACACATATATAATTACATATACACACACGCACATATATATATAATTACATATATACACAAATTACTTTCTGTTCTCACACACACACACACACACACACACACTCCATATTAGTTACTTTTTTTTCCCCTTTATCATCCACATGACTTACCATAGTCTCTGGAATATTATAAGTGCGGAATCAATCAATGATCGTTGAATAGAAGAATTACTATAAAGGGTTTATTTTTAAAATTCACTCCTGAGATTACGTTTTCTCATATCTTAGAAAATTAATTTAGTTTCTCAGTCTGTTTTCTCACCTATCATATTAAGAGATTGGATTTATTGGTGACAAAGGCCTCTTCCCACTTAAAATTTTCAATACAATGACCTCCCAATTCCCCATTCCTTTGGGAGAAATATATGTTTTTAATATGAGGCACTGTCTCCTCCCACCTAAGCTGTTGGAACTCAGGTCTCTGTCACAAAGGGGAAATATGAGAAGAAGGTTTGTAGATCCAATTTAGACTTAGCCTGTGAAAAGCATAATAGAGGTGGGCTAATATTCAAATGTTTGCATTTGAGTGACATGAAACAGCCATTAGAGTTCTCCAGTGATACTTTCAGCCCAAATGCTATCTCCAAATGAATACTTCAGCAGCATCCTTATTTTGCAGTATGTCTATGGAATATTTTTGCAGTTAAAAAGGAACCATCATTTAACAATAGTCCAAAGAAAATCATGGGGTGTTGCTTTTCCAAGAAAGGGAAAAAAGAAGAGAGACAGAAATAGAGACAGTCAGAGACAGAGATAAAAATGTGGGGAAAGGATACTTAACTGCTTAAGGGTAAGAAACAAATGCTTCAAATTGGAAACCTCTGTGTTGGTGATTACATTAATTGTCTAATTTATCTTCTGTTATTGTAATTTTTTTTTCTTCTAGTTCCTTATTCTTTGTCTATGCTTTGACTTCACTCTGCAAGTTAACAGTAATCACCTGGAATATCTCCGTGCCCATACTAATCTATAATCTATGATGGATTAGGGATTTAAAAAAAAAATTACTTCCTTTTAACTAAATTCAGCATCTTCTTCTAAGGAGAAATGAGGCTGAGAAGTATAGTTTTGCAGGTAGATAGATATGAGTGCACTTTGCAAAGCTGCAGAAATCTCAAAGACATATTATAAAGGACCAGAGAATCCTAAAACCCAATCTCCTGAGGATGAATATAATGCATGCAAGACTTCTGTGGGTACCATTATGTAGCTTGACCATGGAGATATATTCAACACAAGTTAAAATATGAGTATGTCAGAATGATCATAATATGTGTCAAGGGGAGATTACAAATGTCCTATAGCTGATGAAGTAGCTCCTTTGAAAGAAGTTCCAAATTATCAGCTTTTTCTAGAAGATAGCAGAATCTGCTGTAGGGGAACCTGATCTAATTAACTAAAATATTGCCCGAAGCTGAATTGAGTGTAAATTACTTAAACAACTGAAATAAGATAAACAACAAAGATTAGACCTCTTAGAGATGAAAGATGCTTTTTATTTTGCTTGTGGACTTACTTTTGTTAGGAGGAAAAGGAAGAACATAGAAAAAAATCCTAGATTGTTCACTTAATTAGAAAGCTTGTTTGTTTTTTCTCCTGGGTGTGGGTGTATGCATTATCTAGTATTAGTGCACTTGAGACCAGGGAGAAAAACAAATATAATGCTATCCCTATAAAGAAATATTACTTTGGGGGTGTGGGGAGAAGAGCCCAGGTGATAGAGAGTAGACAGGTCTTTGAGCTCTTCCTGGCTTCCCTCAGATCAACACCAGATCAAACTTCTGAATGGATTTTGAAGTAACAGAACCCACAAATATTTGGAATGTAACAAATTTCCAACAGAAGATATCTTGGAAGAATTTCAGGAAAGATCTGTCTCAATAAGGCAGGGGGGAGGTATAGCCTAGTGCATATCCAGTGTAGCACAGCATAGTGAAGGGAGACCTAGGGCAGAGAGACTTCTGCATTGGGGGGGGGATTCTAGTGGGAGGCTCATGGCCAAAATACATCAACTTTGGCTACTCTACTTTACAAGTCAGTGGATCAGCAGACTGGCTGTAAGACCTCCAACATAAGGCAAATAGTGAACCTCTGAACACCCCAGCAAAACAGGCATGACTTAGCCACACCCATCCAGCACAGGAAAGAAGACACTGGTCCCAGGGCAGTGTGAAGCAGCTGTCACCTATAGAGAAAGCTTGGGACAATCTCCCCTTTTCCCTAAGAGCAGATCTCAACCTTTAAAAATGAGCAAAAAAAAGCAAAAAGAGCTCTGACCAAAAAGAGCTTTTATAGAGACAAGGAAGAATAGATCTCAAACCCTGAGAACACTAAAGGCAAAACATTTCCAGATGGATCCTCAATCCTCAAAGGGTGCTATAAGTTGCTCTTTATCTCACAAGGCTCTCTTGGAAGAATTCAAAAAGGATCTTAAGAGATTTAGAAGGAAAATGGAGAAAGGAAATGAGAGCTCTAGAAAAGGAAACATAGAAATTGTTTTGAATCTGTCTCCTTAAATTGTTTCCTTAAAAATGTAGTTTTGGCAAAATGTAAAAAGAAAGAAACTCCTTGAAAAACAGAATTAGTGAAATGGGAAAAAAACCCCTCATATATAAGTTCAATTGGCCAAATGCAAAATTATATAAAAAAGGTAACTGAAGAAAATAATTCACTAGAGATTAAAATTGAACAAATGGAAGGGAATGACTCAATGAGACCAACAATCAGTTAAACAAAACCAAAACAAATTAAAAATAGGAGAAAACATAAAATACCTCATCAGAAAAACAACTGACCTGGAAAAAAGGGTGTAGGAGAGAAAATATAAGAATTATTGGATTATCTGAAAACCACAATGGAAAAAAAGAAGCATAGTCATCTTTCAAGAAATCATCAAGAAAAATTATCCTGATATTCTAGAACCAGAGAAGAAAATAGCCATTGAGAGAATCTACCCATTTCCTCCTGAAAGAGATCATGAAAATGGAAACTACAAGAAAGCTAAATTCTAGAGAATTATCAAATCAAGCAGAAAATACTAAAGCATACAGAAAGAAATAATTCAAATATCAAGGAGCCACAATCAGCATTACCCAGAACCTAGTAGCTTCTACTTTAAAGAATCAAAGGAACTAATATTGCAGTCAAGAATCAACTATCCAGCAAAATTAAGCATTATCTTTCAAGGAAAAAAATATATGCATTCAATGAAATAGGAGATTTTTATTTATTTTTTATGAAAAGACCAGAGCTGAACATAAAATTTGATCTTCAAATACAGAATTCAAGAGAAAGAAAAAAAAGAGGGAAAAATATATTTTTTTAAAGGTTAAAATGTTTATATCCCCATATGCGAAGATGATATGTTCAATGTGAGAACTGTATCTTTGCTAGGGGAATACTTAGAGTGTGTAGGTATAATTTAATTTTATTATGATGATATAAAAAGAAACTAGGAGTATAAAAAGAAACTACTGGAAGAAGGGGGGGTAAAAGGGATTAAATTACATCACATAAAGAGGCAAAAAAGACTTATTACAGTTGAGGGAAAGAAGGAAGGGTGGTGAGCACTCTGTAAACCTTAACCTCCTCAGCTGGCTCAAAGAGAGAATATCAGACACATTTAGTTTAATAATAAAAACTTGTCTCATCCTATATGGAAGTAGGAGGAGAAAGGAAAGGGGGAGGTAATATAAGGGAGAAGAAAAGTAAAATGGTAAAAGCATAGGAAAGAAGGGAGGGATTGTAAGAGGGGAGGAATTTTAAAAGGGGAGAGCAGATTGAGGGAAGTAAGAAGCAAAACAATGGGGAGGAGGGAAAGGGGAAAGGAAAGAGAAAAGGATAACTTGGGGGATAAGAAGGCAGGAAATACAGAGGTAGTTATTTTAACTGTGAATGTAAGTGAGATGGATTCTCCCATAAAACAGAAGTAGGTAACAGACTGGACTAAAAGTGAGAATGCTACAATTTAAATGTGTTTACAAGAAACACATTTAAAACATAGTGATACATACATGGAAAGGTAAAACACTGGAATAGAATTTATTATGCTTCAGCCAAAGTAAAAGCAAAAACAAAAACTAATGGGTACCAAATCCTGATCTCAGATAAAGCAAAAACAAAGATAGATCTAATTAGAAGAGATAAGGAAGGAAACTACATCTTGCTAATATCATAGATAATGAAGTATTATAAATACTAAACATATACACACCAAGTGCTATGACATGCAAACTCCAAAGTTAAGAGATTTGCAAGAAGAAATAGATAGCAAAATCATTCTAGTGGAGGATTCTCAACCTCAGCTTTCTCAGAATTAGATAAATTGAGTTACAAATAAGAAAGAGATTAAGGAGGTAAAAAATTTTTTAGAAAAGTTAGGCATGATAGAACTTTGGAAAAAACTAAATGGGGCAGAAGGAATATACTTTTTTTCTCAGCAGGACATGGAATCTACACAAAAATTGACAATATATTAGAGCATAAAATCCTCAAAATCAAATGCAGAAATAGTAAATGTATCTTTTCCAGATCATGATGCAATAAAAATTACATGTAATAAGGGTCCAGGGAAAAATAGACCAAAATTAATTGGAAACTAAATAATTTAATCCTAAAGAATGAGTGATTGAAACAATAAATCGTAGATACAAATTGATGATAATTTCATCTAAGAGAATGACAATAATCAAACAATATACCCAAATTTATAGGATGCAGTCAAAGCAGTTCTTAGGGAAAGTTTTATATCTCTAGATGCTTATTTGCATAAAATAGAATTGGACATGTAACTAGAAAAGCTAGAAAAAGAACAAATTAAAAACTCCCAATTAAATAGCAAATATGAAATTCTGAAAAGAAAAGGAGAGATTAATAAAACTGAAAGAAAACTATTGAACTAATCAACAAAACTAAGAGTTAGTTTTATAAAAAAAAAATCCAAAAAAATAAAAAAAGAAAGAAAATCAGACTGCTAATATCAAAACTGAAAAGTGTGAACTTTCCACCAACAATGAGAAAATTAGAATAATTAGGAGCTATTTTGCTCAGTTGTATACCAATAAATCTGATAATCTAAATGAAATGGATGAATACTTACAAAAATATAGATTATCTAGATTAATGGAAAAAATTACTGAAATAGTCCCATTTTAGAAAAAGAAATTGAACCAGCTAATTAATTACTCCCTAAGAAAAAATATCCAGGGCCAGATGGATTTACAAGTGAATTCTACCAAACATTTAAAGAACAATTCCAATACTATGTAAACTATTTGGAAAAACAGGGAAAAATAAGTCTTACTAATATCCTTTTATGACACAGATATGATGCTGACACCTAAACCAAGTAGAGTATAAACAGACAAAACAAGATAGACCATTTTCCCTAATGAATATTGATTCAAAATTCTTAAATAAAATATTAGCAAAGGGATTACAATAAATTATCACCAGGATAATATACCATGACCAAGTAGGATTTATACAAGGAATGTAGCTATTTTATTCAATATTAGGAAAACTATTAGCGTGATTTACGATATCAATAACCAAAATAATAGAAATCATATGACTATTTCAATAGATGCTTCAATAGAAGCATTCGACAAAATCCAGCATCCATTCCTATTAAACACTAAAGAGCATAGGAATGAATGGAGTTTTTCTTAAAATGATCAGTAGCATCTATCTAAAACCATCAGTAAGCATAATATGTAAGGGGTACAAATTAGATCCATTCCCAATAAGATCAGGGATGAATCAAGGTTGCCCACTATCACCATTACTACTCAACATTATATTAGAAATGTTAGCTTTAGCAATAAGAGAAGAAAAGGAAATTAAAGGAATTAGAGTGGATAAGGAGAAAACAAGATTATCACTCTTTGTAGATGATATGATAATGTAGTAAGAGAATCCTAGAGAATCAACTAAAAAACTACTTAGAAGCATTTCACAATTTTACAGGATACAAAATAAATCCACAGAAATCATCAGCATTCCTATCTGCTACCAAAAAAAAAAATCCAGCAGCAAGAGATATTTATCAAAGAGAAATTCCATTTAAAATAACTGTTGATAATATAAAATATTTATGAGTCTACCTGCCAAGACAAAGTCAGGAATTATATGAACCTAATTACAAAACACTTTCCATACGAGTAAAGTAAAATCTAAACAGCTAGAAGAATATAAAATGCTCATGGGTAGGCCAAGCTAATACAATAAAAATGACAATTCTACCTAAATTAATGTAATTACTCAGTATGATACTAATTAAACTGCCAAGAAACTACTTTACAGAACTAGAAAAAATAATGAAGTTTATTTGGAAGAACAAAAGGCCAAGAATTTTAATGGAATTAATGAAAAAAAAAAGCAAATGAAGGTGGCCTAGCAATACCAAAACTTTAGCAGTCATCAAAACCATTTGATATTGGCTAAAAAAAAGAATAGTTGATCAATATAATAGGTTAGGCTCACAAGACACAATAGTCAATGACTATAATAGTCTAGTATTTGATAAACTCAAAGAAACACCCCAGCTTCAGTGATAAGAATTCACCATTTGACAAAAATTGCTAGGAAAATTGGAAAATAGTATGGAGGAAAGTAGACATTGACCAACCTCAAACACCCTACACCAAAATAAGGTCAAAATGAGTCCAAGATTTTAACATGAAGAGTGATATTATAAGTAAATTAGAAAAATAAATGATAGTCTACCTCTTAGATCTATGGAGAAGGAAGGAATTTATGGCCAAAGAAGAAGTAGAATACATTATGAATTGCAAATTGGATATTTTTGATTATGTTAAATTTAAAAAAGTTTTTGTACAAACAAAACCAATGCATACAAGATTAAAATGGAAGCAGAAAACTGGGGAAATTTTTTTTAGACCCAAGAGTTCTGATAAAGGTCTCATTTCTAAAATATATAGAAAATTGACTGAAATTTATAAGAATACAAGCCATTCTCCAATTGATAAATGGTCAAAGGATGTAAACAGACAATTTTCATTTAAAGAAAGTAAAACCATTTCTATTCATATGAAAAAAAATGCCCGAAATCACTATTAATCAGATAAATGCAAATTAAGATAACTCTGAGGTACCACTACACACTTCTCAGATTGGCTAGTATGATAAGAAAAGATAATCATGAATATTGGAAGGGATTAATGGGACACTAACATTGTTGATGGAGTTGCGAACTGATCAAACATTCTGGAGAGCAATTTGAAACTATGCCCAAAGGGCTATTAAACTGTGCATACTCTTTGATCCAACAATGTATCTACTGTATCTCAACTAGATCAACAAAAAGGAAAAAGGATCCTCATATGCAAAATATTTGTAGCAATCCTTTTTGCAGTGGCAAGGAACAGGAGACTCAATGAATACTCATCAGTTGGAGAATGGCTGAATAAATTATGGTATATGAATGTTATAGAATATTATCGTTCTATAAGAAACGACCAGCAGGAAGGTTTCAGAGAGGCCTGGAGAGAACTCATGCTAAGTGAAGAGAGAAGAACCAAGAAACCATTATACACAGCAACAAGATTATGTGATGATCAATCCTTATTTATTTATTTATTTTTGCTTTTTGCTAAGGCAATCGCAGTTAAGTTACTTGCCCTGGGTCACACAGCTAGGAAGTGTTAAGTGTCTGAGACCAGATTGAACTCTGGTCCTTCTGACTTCAGGGTTGGTGCTCTATCCACTGCACCACCTAGTTGTCCGGATGATCAATTCTGAAGGACATGTCTCTTAAACAATGAGGTGATTTAGGCCAGTTCCAATAGACTTATGATGGAGAGAGCCATCCACATCCAGAGAGAAGACTGTTGGGACTAAATGTGGACCACAACAGTTGTTTCCACCTCTCTTGTTGTTTGCTTTTTTTTTTCTCTCTTTTTTTTTTTCCTTTTTGATCTGATTTTTCTTGGGTAGTGTAGAAACATGTATACATGTTTAATAAACACTGGATTCCTTGCTGTCTAGGGGAAGACATGGGAAGCAGCAAGAAAAATTTGGGACAATGTTTTGTAAGGATGAAAGTTGAAAATTATCTTTCTATGCGTTTTGAAAATAAAAAGCTATTATTTAAAAAAAGAATTATTACTCTCAAAGTCTTTTAGTCCCATGGAAAATGAAAAGGGAAATGAGTGGTATTTTCTATCATCCATATTGAGTTGAGTATTAGTGTCTTCTGGGTCATATGCTTGTTAGGTATTTTAAAAAGCTATGCCTTTAGGCATACTTTGTTCACTCTGTAGAAGTGGAATATAGGATGTTGAAAAATAATGGGATATTTATGACATTTATATAAATTATATCACTTGAGTGCCACAATAAACTTTTGAGGTAGGCACTATAGTTATTATCACCTATCATATTGGAGATTGGAAAATTAAGTTTTTGGTGATTTTTTCCCCCAATGTGACATCACCATGCAATGATGATTTTCATCTGATCCCAATTTATGACCTTTTTATTTGCTCATAATCTGTAAGTGGAAAGATAGAATTTCTTTTACTGACAATTTTGAACTGTAGATTTCTGAGAGATAAGTCAAGAATTTATGATTTCATCATGAAAAAATCCATTCATGAATAAAGATTGCAATGTATTAATCAATAATCATTTATTAATAACACATAATAGGCCAAGTACTATATTAGGTGCTGGAGATTAAAATATGAAAACTAAACCATCACTATCCAAGAGCTTACATTCAGAGAAAACAGCATATGCCCATGTATATGAACACAATGTTTAAGTGCACAAAATCTATACAAAATAAATCTGAGGTAGAGTCTTAGGGAGGAACTTTTATTGGAAGGTGAAGGAGGGAGTAGGGAGGGTGAGATCATGAAAGAGATCAAAGAAAAACAAAAAGGACAGATGAGGACAAATAGGAAAATAATAATTTTTTCTGAGAAAAAAGAAATGAAAACTAAACTGGGATGTCTATCAATTGTATAACAGATAAATTATTGGAATATAACAGATAAAAATATTGGAATATAATCAAATCATTGAAAAATGACAATGGACAGTTTCAGAGAAATATGGAAAGACTCATGAACTGAGGTTGAAAGAAATGAACAGATTATTATACAATAATGACATCAAAAAGAAAAACAATTTTGAAAGAATTTATAACTCATCATTGTAGTGAAGTTATGATTCCAAAAGACAGATAACGAAGCACACTTCTTACCTAATTTTTGAAATGCAATTTCTCAAGATAAAGAATAATACACATATTTTCAGACATAACCAACATAAGAATTTGTTTGGCTTGACTATGAATATTTGTTACAAACACTTTGATTTTCCTTTATCTTTTTTCATGTTTTTTTTTTTTCAATTAAAGCTGAGGTGGATGAGAAAACAATTATAGGGCAGCAAAAAGATAGAAAAAAAAGAAAGTCATGTTTGTTAACTCCTTAGTAAAAGTAAAAAACTAAAAAAATTGTAGATTGGTTCTAGTCCTCATAAAAAAAATAGTTCCCACATCAGAATGCTGACAGATGACAAAGTCATCACATGTCCTAGATATATTTATATGTGAGCAAAATATAGCAGGAGGGGGCAGCTAGGTGGTACAGTGGATAGAGCACCAGCCCTGAGGTCAGGAGGACCTGAGTTCAAATTTGGTCTCAGACACTTAACAAGTAACACCTTCCTAGCTATGTGATCCTGGGCAAGTCACTTAACCCTAATTGCCTCAGCAAAAGAAAAAAAGAAAGAAAGAAAGAAAAAAGAAAAGAAAATCACAGGAATTTGGAACTTTGGACAGAAATGACCAAGAAGCCTTAAAATTCTTCTTCAAGTTTTATGAAATGTCTTTTTTTTCCCTATTCTCCATAGCTGTTTATTTTTTCTTGAGGCAGATTGTTTTTATGTCCAAAGTCCATTGCTTTGGATCACTGAACCACTGAGAAGAACCAAGTCTTTCATAGTTGATCATCATACATTTGCTGTTATTGTGTACAATGTATACTTGGTTCTGCTTGTTTTGCTTAGCATCGGTTCATGCAAATCTTTACAATACTTTCTAAAATCAGCTTGTCAATCATTTTTCTTTTTCTTTTTTTATTAAAGCTTTTTATTTGTATAGCATATGTATGGGTAGTTCCCCAGCATTGATCTTTACAAAGCTTTCCGTTACAAGCTTTACCCCCAGTCCCCTCCGCTCCCCTAGATGGCAGTAAGTCCACTACATGTTATTAATATTAAAATACTTGACAGGTTGTGCAGGAAAAATCCTATCTACAAGAAAAAAAGAGAAAATAAGAGAAAGGAAACACAATGCAAACAAACGTCAATAGAGAGCATGAAAATGTTATGTTGTGGTCCACATTGCATATACCTCTCTCTGGGTGTATATAACGTTTACAAAATGTTATCAATTAAAAGATATGATGGTCCCTAGCTGTAATATATTTCCACTAAGTGTCCAGTCTGAGAAAGGTGATGATACATTTGTACACAGAATCTTAGAGTTGAAGGACCTCAGAGAACCCCAGAGAATTATCTTATATTTACATAGTCCTTCATGTTATAACCTAAGGAAAATGGATATTTCACAGGATAGCAATCAACTCTAACTGGTTAACAATAAGAGAGAATGAATATTACACAAAGAAGAGCTAGCCCTATTCTAATGAACTTTGATTATATCATTTGATTCTAAGTTACCCTCAACCTTGGACAATCTAATCAAAGAATTTTCCCCTATCCAAACCTAAGTAAAACACAATGGGATTAAATTCCTTGTTGGATCAGATAGGGCCTGACCAAGTCTGAGGATGAGGGAAACTGCATCTCCCCCAAATCACTGGTTATTAATAATCATTTCTCTCAGTTTCAAAGAAGAAAAAACCATCCATAGGTATATAGCTGTTTATGGACTTAACTGATACAATAAATAATTCATCTGATTCAATACAGGAGAGACAGAAAAAGGGGTTTTTCCTCAAAATGTGCTCCTAATACCAGTACTTAATAAGATCATCCTCATTTGACATATAAGAAATTTAAGACTGAGCAGTAGAGTAACTTGACTTTTCCATAGTCACTCAACTAATTATGAGACAATATTCAAACTTAGGTATCCTGTTTTATAAGTTCAGCAGTCTTTCTATTACAGATTCCCATTAGTCCATAAATGAAATGATCTCTGGGACCATCTACAACTCTAAAATATACAACAATATGCAAGAAACAAGTAGAAAGAGCTTTATTTATAGTACCAACTATTTAGTACAACACATAAACTTATTTACTAAATGATTTAGTTAGAGATCAAATCATTTGATATTAAAACTATTTATTTCTATTAGTACCTCCTGTTGCTGATTATGAGGTACCAGAAGTCCTTTTGGTCAAAGGTAGAGGGACATTCAGAATTTCAAGTGTTTAAGCCAAACAATTTTACAGTCATTTTTTTTCTTATAAATGATCCCTGTAAACATAACATATCCCTTTTTCCAAATTAAATAACTTGACTATGGACAGCTCAGAAAATCACAAAGAAAAAAAATTAAACTTTTTTAAGCCATTTACCTTTATCTTAAATTATTCAACATTCTTTACATCTTCAAAGGTCAACATTTTGGATAGTAATAGGGAACTTTTGACATATATGTTGTTTCCCTTCCTTTCAGTGATGGAAAATAGCATATAATAAAATGTCCTTTGATTATTAGCAGAAACAGAAGATTTTTAACAACCTTTTCTGCTTATCCTATTCAGAGTAGACATGGGTGGTAGGGGTGGGGTACATGAAAGCTGTCATTAAGTAACTGGAAAGCCATCATATGGAAAAGAGATTTGATTTATATTGTTTCACTCCAGAGACAATGATAACTGCAAAGAGGCAATTTAATCTTTCTATAATAGAAAACTTCCTAATAATTAAAGCTATCCTAAAATGGAATAGGCTGACTTGGCAGGTAGTAGGTTCTTTCTTGTTGAAGCCTTTGAGGCAAAGGATAACCATTTAGCCTTATTTTAAAGTCTTTATAACTATTGGTTGGTCCAGATGATCTCTGAATTCCTATTTAAATCTGAAATTCCAAAACTCTATTTTTCATGATCCATGAGTAATGGATAAAAAAAAATCAGTGTCACTGGTTAGTAACAACAAGGTATGGTGGACAGAGAACAGAATCGAGAGTCAGGAAAAATTATGTTGAAATCCTTCCTCTGAGACTATGGGGAACATAGGCAACTCATTTACTTCAAACGTCTTATCTTTAAGTAATAATATCTGTAGTACCTATCAGAGAGTTGTTTACAGGGTTCAAATGAGATAATGTTTATAAAATACTTTACACATTTTAAAAATAATAAAATTCAGTTTTTGATGATTGATGCTTGTATGTAATAAAATGACAAAAATATTTGTGTGTGTGTTTACAAATCACAACCTGAACCTTCATTTATCTCTATATCCGTACTACTTCTTACTCTGTCTGCCTATCAACATATTTCCCTGAATGAGTATAATTTCATAATTTATGTGTTGCTATTCTTTTCTCTATACCCCCCTCTCTCCTTTTCTTAATTCTTAATTCCCTAATTCTTTTCCCCTCCTTTTCTTTTTGAACTTATATTTCCTTTTTTTAATTACTAAGTATTTATTTTGTAACAGATATGTATAGTCAAGCAAAAGTAATGTCCATATAAGTTATATCCAAAAATGTATTTCTCACTTCCCTCACCTATTTTTCTTTTATCCTCTCCTCTCCATTCCCTTCTCATATTCTTTTACTTAGCCATATTACAGAAGATGATTTTAGTATATATTCTATTCATTCCATAATTATTTATATTCCCTATTCACATTTTGAAATCAAAAGTCAAATGGATTGCATTTTAAAATTTATATGCATTGCTCAAATGATATTAGACTTATTAGCCTGAGAATCACAAACTTTAAAATGTTAGAATTCTAATGTATTTATAGCCCCTAATTTTAGCAGAAGAGAAAAATGAGCTCCAGAGAGAAGGAAATCATCCAGGGTATCAAAAAAAAAAAATCTGACTTCCATCTCCTTATTCTGGGCTCTTTCCAAAAGTTTCCAAACTCTGATGAATGGTGAAGTTAGAATCAAAGCTCACATTTCAATTTTCCAGGGGATTTGTGCTATCTAAGAAATGAGAGATTTATCCAGAAGAACTGATGAATTCTGCCCAAACAACCATTCTGTGGATTATGGGAGTGAGAACGGCAAGGAAAACTTGTCAAATCTCAAGAGAAAAATTCTTCCTTGTGTGATAGGATAAGAATGGCGAGGAAATTCCCTGCACAATCAGTAAACCCAGCTATTCAGTCATGTTCTCTATTCTGTAGAGGATCCAAAGTAGTCACCCATAAATTGTTTCAAAACGTATCTAGGACACCAATATTGTGTTTCAAAATGAATGGATTTGTTTCAGATATTAGCTTAGAAAATCCCTGAGATATGTCATGTTAACATAGGTATTAGTTTTTTCTAAAACAGGTATTGTTTACATGTAAAGCTTCAATTCCTTTTTTTTTTTTGGTGATGGTTATTAAAATATTGGCAATTCCTGACCAAACTCAAAGTGCTCCCCAATATGTTCTTCAGCTACCTTTCATGGCTTTCTGAACACATTCTCCTCATCCACCCTCTCCACCTGGGAAAATCTTCAAGTGCAAGTCATAGATATTCTCCTAATTCACCAAGAGATTGGAAGTCTGCAGGTTACCCTTGACTTGATTGAGCTGGTCTCCTAAGAGTTTACTCAGCTGTGCATGCCATAGCTTTTCAGATTATATAATTATTATATATACGATTATATAATATACAAATAGGCTCACATGTGTATGTATCTATATATACACATATATTATATACACATACACACAATATACATAATATATATGTATATGTGTATATATACATAACATATGTATATATACACATATATACATATGTGTATGTGTGTTTATAATTTTTATATAACAAATTAGTCTCATCTTTATCATATTTATTACTCATTCACAATTTTATATCTTATTCAATCTTCTAAAAACATATTTGAATTTTTTAAATATGAAATTGTCTGGAGAATTAAAAGCAATATTGATGAAAATTTATATTTTCTGAATCAGATTCATTTGTATCATCAAACAAAAACCAAAACCCAAATTCACGGTCTCTATCTGACAAGAATATGAGATATTACTAATAAATTATTTTCTTCAGTTGAGGATAAAGGGTATATGTGCTGGCTTGAGAAGGAAGGTCATGGATTGAGCATAAGAATGTTGTTTATTTCTCATATTAAAGGAGAAAAAAAAGTTTAAATATTGCCTACCTTATTTTGCTCCAACATATGCCAGATGTTTCCATGTGATGGATGATGTGATTTCCAAAATAGATCAATCAACAGAATATTAGCAATTACAAATCTGTGTTTCCTTTCTCATTTCCTTAATATCTTTATAGAAATGGTTTGTTCAGATATTGAGAGGATTCTAGAAGAAAATATGAAAAAAATTTAGAAATCATTAATTTTTATATAGTAGACCATATCTTCACAATTAGTTAAATTATATAAGGACAAAGGCATTAGATTCATGAACCATGGTCACTAAAGTTCTATAGTATACCATAAGAAAGCAGATTGAAATATATTTTCAAAATATTTCATATATTAGAATAAAATACAAGACAAAGTTAATTTATTATTTTCTTTATTCTTAGGCAATTGGGGTTAAGTGACTTGCCTAGGGTCACACAGCTAGGAATCAAATTTGAACTCAGGTCCTCCTGACTTCAGGGCTGGTGCTCTAACCATTGCGCCACCTAGCTGCCCCTAATTTATTATTTTCTAAGTCACTATGTAATGAAGGGGGAGGGGGAACGGGGAGAAGGAAAAAGGGGAGGGAGGA